>JAJLRJ010000012.1:16360228-16587728 GCA_024195265.1 Dendrophyllia cribrosa | reverse complement strand
GTTTAAAGTCTGTTTCGAAACAGCTCCTGCTTTAGTATTTTAAAATCGCCTTTCAAATAGCTCTGACTTATGTATTCAACTTCAAACATGTTTTAAATAGACTATTTATGAGCTATTTAAAAGCATAGTAATGACTGTTCATTTCAAATAGTATTTAAACATCATATTTAAAACGTATTTTTATTTTTTACTTGTTACAACTACATTATAAATCGACAACATTTTATGATTCTTTTCCAAACAGTGTTCAAACAGTCTATTTGAAACAATTTAGAGTAACACTTCGACAGTCATGTTGTTAAAATAGTGTTCAAATATTCTATTTGAAATGTAGTTTTGGCGATAAATAGCTTACAAATACATGGAAAAATCTATCCGGTTTATTAAATAGCATTTAAATATACCTCAAATACATTTCAAACTCTTACCACTATTTTAGAATTTTTGTTAAAATATAATAAAAATACACCATGATGAGCTCAAAATATAGTTAAAATCGTTCAAATACATTAAAAGTACTTTTAAATCACTTTCAAAATACACTTGGTTTGGTAAGGGCTGTGCAATAGCTTTTATTTGAATGGTCACACTTAAGGTTTTTTTCCACAGAGTCCAAAGTTAATTAAGCTACCTTGTGCACAGGAAAGTACTACTCATTAGTTTTATTTAAATGGTGATACTTTAGGACTGTCTTCATGCACAGGCTCAAAAGTTAGAACCACCTTTTATTATATAAGTACTGAGATATATTCATAGATTAGCAGTGATGAAAAAATCGTTCTGTTTCTTGTCACAGCCAATCAGGGACGCGAACGATAAAATTTCACTAGTGAAAACATTGTTCGCGGAGTCTGATTGAAAAAGTGATCGTACGGGAAACTACGTCGTCATCCTTGGCGCGAAAACTGGGAAGCCGCCTTCTTTCAATATGTCGGAAAGATTTGCAGACGCCGGTTCGGTTGACAATTTTATTGCAGAACAACAAAACAAAGCCACGTTACAAAAAAAAAACACAACGAGATGTAAAACGTCTTTAAAAACCAAGAATGAACTTAGTTGACGAATTTCCAGCAGTGGAGCTGAACGAATACGTGTGTGAGTCCATCATTTCGGTCAGAATCAAAGATGGCAAGGACTATGAGCATTTTTCGCTCCGACGTTTATTGGCAAGCTTTGAGCGATATCTGAAGAAAAAATCCTCTGCCAGTATTATGAATGACCTCGTATTTGAGAAGACAAGAAAGTTACTCTGTCCAAACAGAAAGTGTTGAAGAAAAAAGGAAAAGGATATAAGCCAAACGCTTCGATAGCTTTGAACACGGACACGCGCTATAAAAGGAACCTTGGCCTGGCCAAGCCGCCAGTCATTTCACACTTGACACCGAACTGTCAACATCACGTGCATCCTCTCGCCAATGGAGATCCGTTGCCGGCGCGAATTTCAAATTTGGCAAGCTAAAATGTTATATTCATGCTAAAAGGCGCATTAATTCAAATAATGTTTTTAGTTTTATTTTCTTGAAAGATAAATCCCATACAGGATTGAACTGGTGAAGGTAGAATTAGACCTATTTTTGGGGCAACGGTCTTCCTCCGTGTTGCTCGCAGTATCAGCCATCTTTGATTAGCCGTTGAAGCAGTGATGGTGTGACAAAGAGGGGGGCGGAGCTATCTCTTTTATAGCGCGGGTCCGTGTTTAAAGGCCCATGTTCACTCAATCTGCTTTGCGCGCCCAGGCTGATTTTCGCACAGACGGAAAATCGAAAAATCGACGTGCCAGCCAATCATAACGCTACATTGAACAATTGAACCGTTAAAAAAAAAACACAAGCGCGCAAAGCAGATTGGGTGAACATGGGCCTTTAGTGATGAATTGAATACGCTCTCTAAAAAGGCCTCCTTGGTGCACGAAATCCTGAAGCGCTTTTAAACGCACTGTGGTTAAATAACACCATGCATTTTGGACTCAGAGGCTGCAAAGAGCAAATATATATGTGCTGGAGTGATGTTAAGTTGAAGCTTTGACACGATGGAAGAGACCGAGGCCTTTGGCGACAGTGATGATGAGTTAGCTTGACTTAATAAATAACACGATTCTTCCAACTCGTGAATAAAAATCGTACCTGCTCGCCAACCATGAAGTAATCTCTATGTACAACACAATAAACAGCACCACAGGAAATTACTGCCCGTAAACTGACAGAAGTGAGAACTACCTTGTACAGCATAATAAACAGTACCACAGGAAATAACTACTCAAAAGCTTTCATTTAAATGGTCACACATAAGGATTTCATCCACAGTCTCAGAAGTTAGAAACACCATGAACAGTACTACAGGATAATGCTACTCAATAGCTTCCATTTGAATGGTCATTTTAGGATTTCATACACAGACTAGAAAAAGTTAGAACCACCTTGTATAGCATAATAAACAGTAGCGCAGGAAAGTACTGTTCAGTAGCTTTCATTTATTAATAAATGATTTAAGTTTGGGGTTGTATCTACAGACTCAGGAAATAGGGCTACCTTGCACAGCATAATGAACACGATTTCAGCTTTTTCTTTAATTTGGCCCCATGCGGCGTTTTCAAAACCGCTGTCCAAAGTAAAGATTTTTAAAAACGGCGATTTATCGTTTACACCTGAAAACGGAGCTTTTCGAAAACGATGACGTCACGAGGCATGCGCTTTAGGAACTGTATCGCAATTTCGTAGCGGTGCGCATGCTGTTTGGGAACGTAGCAAAAACCGAAAGAAACTTCTTCGTCTCAAACGAAAAGAGATACGTGTGGACGGGAAAAAACGATTTCAAAACGCTACGTGTAGACGGATATATTTTTTGAAACGCATAAAAAAATATGCTTTTTCAAACGAAAATTAAGAAACGTTAAGGAGAAAAGAATATTTAGAAAACAAAAAGCTGTACACAGTTTGAACTCGTGGCGCCTTTAACTCTTTGTAGCATTGATTCCCGAGTGTTTTGAGTGCTTTTTTAAAAGGAGAAACATAAGCTCAAAAATTATGTCTTATCAAAGGCAGCTAAGAGCCAACCCGTGAAGAAGAAATGCTAAAGCGTAACGCGATATTGCCGTAAGCTTACGTTTTCACACTGACACGGTTCGATATATTTTATTTCAATTAAACGTAAGGATTTTTGAGTAACTTAAAAAAACCCTCATTTTTGTAATGTCCAGTCCGAAGAAAGAAAAAAAAAAGGAAAAAAAAAAAAAAGGATTTGAGCGTGACTTCATCTCGGGCCTTCTGGGGCTAAGCCACAACCAACCAACCAATCAATCAATCAATTTATTTTACTCATACAATAGATATGTACATTTTCGCAAGAACACACTAAACAAGAAAAACTACAGATAATAATACTTATAACTCAACACATTGATACACTGCCCAAATATGATCAAAAAGTTATCGACATGACGTATATCCAACGATGGTAGTGAATTTCGCATTTTGAAGGAAAATGAAAATGACCGCTGCCTGCACTTTCGTGTTTTTGGGAGAAAAATGCGTGAACTATTAGATAAAAAAAGAAAGGAACGATAAAAGGAGAAGAAAAGAAAAGAGAAAAATTATTGATCACATGATTGGACAAAAAAGGCGCGAAAGTTTCGCGTTGTCGCGGTCGCAGTGCAGTGTTTCTTGGCGAAGCTGAATGAAAGCTGGTTCAAAGTCAACCGCTCGACAAGAAGTGAATGAAGGAGCACAATTTCGGGAAAATGCCTTTAGTAATCACTTCTGGAATATGATTAGACTTGATACTTCCTCAGAAAAGTTTCTGATCTTTGGTTTAAGCGAATTGACGACACCACGGCTGTAGGAACTAAAACGAGCAAGTTTGTAAACAACAGCTATCGACTCAGCTCGTACTTCGATGTTTAAAAATTTAGTGCGCTGATGGAAAGGACTAAAAGCCACATCAACTACAGTTAGCCATGTTTTAACCGTTTCTTGTATTTTTTAGCTGTGAATTTTTGAAAGACATACTGTCCATGCTGCAGTTCTTTCAGACTTTTCGCCGCTATGTTTAGGTAGCCGTGTGTTCAATTTGTTTTGATTCTGAATTGAACTTTTTAAGACACAAAACACTTGTAACTAAGAAATTCTATGCCATTTTACTGTGTTTTTATTTGTGTAATCACTACTCTGTCTCGTTCTTTACGTAGACGAAAGCTCTTGTCATTCGCTGCTTGTTGTGTAAGAAATGGCGCGAGGTAAAATATTGTTGTAAGCCTTTTACTTTAGAAAAGGTTGTATATCTCAATGAATTTTTTCTCGAAACTGTGATATGTTATCAATGTGTTGAATTATAAAACAGTTATAGTGTTCAAGCTTGCGCAATATTGACAAAGGCGCCAATTTCATTCATGAACTGTGTGATGTTGCAAGTTTCGCGCCATAAAACATATGTAAGCATTTTTTTAAATAAAAGGCTTGTGGGCGATATTTTTTCTTCAAACTGTGCTTTGTTATCAATGTGTTGAATTATAAAACTATTATAGCGCTCAAGCTTGCGTGATATCGCCTAATTTTAGCCGACTCGGCCTGTCAGTAAAACGCGGGGTCGGGGCCGGGGTCGGGGTGGGATTAGGTCTAGGATTACAGTGTAGGTATGGGATTAGGCATAGTGTTAGGATTAGGTAAAGGGATTATATTTAATCCCATGCCTAATCCTAGACCTAATCCCACCCCGATCCCGCGTTTTACTGACACCCACTCGGCCTACGGCCTCGTCGGTAAAGTATTAGGCGATATCACGCGCGCTTTCGTGCTAGAATAGTTAATTATAAAAAAAAATGAATTAACGTTAGAGCCTGGAGGCTAAGTAAACTCCAAATGCGAAACATCTTTAAACTTATCGTTGTCTATATTCGTTTACATCAAATTAATTATTGTTATCGCTGGATTCGCGTTGTTCTTGTTACGAATTATTCGTAACAAAGAATTACTCACTAAGATTCCAGCTGATGGATGATCATGAATGGAGCGAGTGAGTGAATGAATTTTATTTAGCCACCGTTACCGATAACCCGCTCATTAGGCTTGAGCGTATACACGGGTTTAAAAGTAAGACTACACTACATTCAGTAGCCGACACTTCATCGCTAAGCAGATTGCAAGTTATATAAAACACGAAACTTGCTGAAACAAAAATCCCAAGAGAACGAGCGGCAAACACAATATCAAACGGTCCTATCCCTCCACGAACGCCTTGCATTGTCTTGAAAACTTGCAATTGTACGCTGCAGTTATTTATTTTGCTTCTCAAGTCAACACACGGAGAGATTTTACGGTATGTATTTCATGGCTGAAAGCCATATAGTCGTCGACATAAACTAAAATATGAGTGCATAAATTTACCTGCGCTAATGTGACACGAAAAGAAAAAAACCCAGAGCCGGATTTACAACTCGTGTGCTGCGCTACGAGTAATTAGAGGACTTTGTACGCGTCCACCATTTCGGTTTACCACTTTGGTATACGAACAACATGGCGGCCGAAGTTCATTTTTTAACCCGTGAATACGCGCATGCGTAATGAACGGGTTATCGGTAACGGAGACAGATATGCAAATAAGCACTCACTCGCTAACTCACTCCTTCCTTCAGCTGTAAACTCAGTGACGTAATGCTTGTTACGAATGCGTTTCGTAACAAGAACAGCGTGAATCCAGCGATAACAACACGTAATTTGTTGTAAATGAATATAAACAACAATAAGCTTAAAGATGTTTCGCATTTGGAGTCTTCAAGTAGTAGATAAAATATGAGCGGGAGATCTGTATGGGCGTTTACATTGACGAGCCGGAGGCGAGCCATTGTAAACGCTCATACAGATCGGACGCGAATGTTTTATTGTACTTATGAAATGAAACAATGAGTAGAGATCTGTATGAAAAGTTAATGCATACTAATTAGCTAAGCAGATGTCTGTATCAAAAGTTAATTATACTGTTTAATAATTCATCAACTAAGTTGATTTGTATTGGGGTTTACAAACCTTCGTTAAATTTTCATTTCTTTTGTACTTTCCTTGTGAATTATTAATGAATTTTATAATGCAACATAAAATCGATCTAAAAGGATTTTCTAATCGACACACGCGTTTTGATGCGTATCAACCTTTAAATAACAAAATTTAGTCTCAAGTGAGAATTTGTTCCTCTGTGGCCTTGTGGACTAAGGCGCCGGATTTGCACTCGTAGCCCGCGTTCAAATCTCGGCCGTGACTCTTATTTTTTTTCCTCGAACTGACATTATGAAAGTGATTTCCTTTTTTTTTTTTTGCGTTCGTCAAAAATCCTTACCCGTTAATTTTAACAAGTACTTCTGCAACTTCTGCAATATTCCAACTGAACTTGCATTTCAACTGCCTAAAGTGGATCGCCGTTTTTCGTCTTACATAAAAAGGAAAAAATCCACTTTTCGCTTTACTAAAATAAATGAACTGGAGGTCTTCTTACTATTAGAAAGCATCGATACCAAGAAATCCTTTGGTTTTGACAAGGTTCACCCCTTGTTATTATCCTCTGCTGCGCTTGAAATATTTACACCACTTACATACATTATAAATTTAACACTTAAACAAGGTATATTTCCAGATGGTTTAAAAATTGCCAAGGTTATCCCGATCTTTAAACAAGGCTCTCGTTCCTCATGCAATAACTACCGACCCATGTCAGTTCTTTCAGCATTAAGGAAAAATTTTGAGCGGTGTATTCTTAATCAACTAACATTTTATTTTATGACTCAAAATATCTTAGTATCTAATCAATATGGCTTTAGATCTGGAAGCATTACAACTGACTGTTTGGTAGATCTAATAGATGAGATAACGAAAGCCCTTAACTAAAGGAAGTTATGCAGTATCGATATTTCTAGACCAAAGCAAAGCATTTGATACAGTCAATTATTCTATCTTGCTATCAAAACTTAAACTGTATGGTATACGATATATTGAAAACCAGTGGTTTAGGTCGTACCTAAGCAAACGGAAACAAAAGATGTTTACTAATGGCGTTGAGTCTGATTTTCTCTTACTAAATTCCGGAATACCTCAAGGGTCGATCCTTTGTCCATTTCTTTTCCTTATTTATATAGATGATATTATTAAAGCAACCAACTACTTTTCTATGAGACTATTTGCGGATGATACTTCGCTAACTGCGACTGGTAAAGATCTAGATTTTCTGCTCCAACAAATAAACTGTGAATTGTCAACCATCTATGAATGGTTATGCTCAAATAAATTAACCCTGAATTTAAGCAAGACAACTGATACCTGGTTTTTCAACCACGACAAAAAAATAATTCTAATTTATACCCTCCTCTCAAACTAGCAAACATTCTTGCAGTATTAAATATCTAGGATTAGTTATTGATTGTTTCCTGTCATGGCATGACCATATTGATTATATTATTAGTAAAATTAGTAAAAATGTAAATATTATCGCAAAACTTAAATGACATGTAAAAACCCAATCTTTAATAAGTATTTATTATGCCCAGTCTTGTATGTATATCCTTATCTTACCTATGGTTGCGTATTGTGGGGTAATAATTGCGAAGCTCCGTCATCACAATTTTTATTAGTGAAGCTACAAAATAAGGTTGTCAGAATCATCAACAACGTACCACTTTGTGATCATATTACTCCCCATTATGTGAACCTTGGCCTTGTTAAGCTTTCTAACATTGTAAAATTAAATACCTGTCAACTATTTTATGATCATATTGTAGATAACAAGCCATCTAGTCTTACTATATCCTTTATATCTGAACAACATAATTACGCCACTCGAAGTACATCCTTACAACATCTAAATCCTGTTAGGCCTTCAGAATAAACATAAGAAAGTTTTGTCCAACAAATATTGGATGCTATTACTGGAATGATATCCCAATGTCCACACGCAAAAAGCAAAGTAAACAACAATTCAAAAGAGCACTTTACCAATATTATTTTGCTTAGTATTCATCACTGTCTCACCAATCTTGTAACAGCTTTATTACTTCTATATTTCTATTCCTTTCTTAGTAGTATGTTCTCTTTTTCTTAAAAAAAAATTGTAATTTAGTATAGGGCATATAATTAGTTTACCTATATCTTGCCCTTCTCCCTTTTTTTTTTCTCTTATCTTGCTAACTTCAAAAAACGTATGTAATAATAGTTAATGGAGTAAATAAAATAAAACAAAAATTAAAAAAAATATCGAACCGTGTCAGTGTGAAAACATAAGCTTACGAATATTGCGTTGCGTGTTAGCATTTCATATTCGCGGGTTGGCTCTTAGGAGCCTTTGATTTGATTTTACAACATAATTTTCTTTATTATTGTTTCTGTTTAGTTCTAACATTCGAAAAAAGTGAAAAAATAGTTGTTTTTGTTCGCACATGGAGACGTTCAGCTGCACTTCGAATATATTTTAAATGCTGTATCTCCAAAGCAATGTAATGTATTGATATGAAACTTGGCTCGACGATTACTATTGCTTATATGAAGAACCTGTTAAAAGAAGGGTCGTGTACAATAAGCTGTTTAGATTTTTGAATTTTGATGATGTCAGATGAAAACGAAGAATATAATTTTTGAATAATAGATTTTGCGGTGTTACATGTTATATCGGAAACATTTCACTTCTAATAGATAGCCTGTGAAGTACTCTAGAAGATAAGGTAAATATCACGGGCTATAGGGGTCCGTGACGTCCTCCAAAATGCTCGCCAAGACGGCCGCCATCTTTTACAACAAATTCAAATTCAACCTCCCCGCGGTTAACAGTCTTGTCAAGGGAAAGTCAACGACTTTGCCTCTTTTTAAAAATCACTATTTCAATGCTACTAATAAAGTATACATAGTCTAGAACCACCCACACATGCAAAGGTTGAATTACTTTCAATCGATTTATATCGATGCCTTCGAATTTATAGCTTATTGCGTCGACGAAGGAGACGTTTGTTAATCTTGTCGGCTAGACGGAACGAATCGAGAAAAGTGTCGGTACCAAATCTGCGCCATCTTGAAACGTCACAATAGTATCCAGCATGCTTAGCGCGTCGTCTAAGCGGAACGAATCGAGAAAAGTGTCGGTACCAAATATGCGCCATGTTGAAACGTCACAATAGTATCCAGCATTCCCAGCGCGTGGAAATCAGGCATCATCCTGGGGAGCTGGGGTTCCGAAATGTCACATGTGAATAATCTATTTGTCTCTTCAATGCCTACTAAAAGTACGCAGTGGAAAAATTGGACGAAGGTTCTTCTCCGGACCAAGTAAGTTGTTGGGTCTCTTTGGAATCAAGCAAGAAGTTATCGGATTTTCCTCGCTACCGTTCTGGTATGTTTTGAATGTTATATCTTGATTTTGCTGTGGTTCTCTGCCTGATTGGGGAAGCTTTCACCTAAATACCGACGTCGTTCTTCGCGATGTTCTACGGTACGGTGCAATTTGCTGTATGTCATGTAGCAATAATTCACTGACCGTCCGCGCCAGGGTGAACGCAGATTAACTTTGCAGTGCTCGAAATTACGCCTGTATCGGGCGCATTTGCGACTAAAGATTTCACAGTTTTGTGACTAAAATTTGTCTAGCTAATAAAGGAATTATATTCAATAGTCTTGTGTCTTACTTGCAACTTTATACTTGCAACTTGCAATTTTATCCGAAAAATCCTGCGAAATTCATGTTTAATGTTGCGTGACTTAAACGTCGATTTCATGCGCGGTGTCCAAGAAGTTTATCACGGGAGCACTTTTTCAGGCGTTCTCGGAAATTTCTCATTTCCGGTTCCGGTATTAGTACATGTACTGAGGAGTATGATTTCAGAATCGGAGAAATAACCGAAATGAAATCAAGACAAATATACTATTTATACGTCGGAAAAATCTGAGACCTTTCGGAGTACACAGCACGGCAGGATTTTGCCCGATCCCACGGCGATAGCTTGAATTTGTTTGATGTCGGCCCCACGTTTTTGCCTGCGTGACATATCTCGCGACATAGCCCTTTTAAAGGGATAGTATCACGAGGTCGAAACTTGAAAACGTCGGCCCACTTTCAAGTTTGATTCCGCAAATTCAAAAAGGCCGTCGAGAAGTGGAGGTATTTGTTGAATCAAGAAATCCGTTTTAATAGCCAAAAGAAAGAAAAAAATCACTTTTAACAGTGATATGTCCAAAATTCCGGTGCAAGAATAGTGAACAGTGCCGCGCGTGGAACCTCGTGATACTATCCCTTTAAACAGTGGCTAAATTAATTAATGAAACTGAGGTACTAGGTCAAGACGAGGTGCCACGGGATATGGAGACGCACTATAATCTATGATTACTACTAGTATAACTAATCATAAGTTCAGTTCAGTTAAAATTGCATTTAATGTTATTTTAACTTTTAAATGTGTGTACTGGTTACAATACTTAAGCGTTATGGTGCTTAAGATAAAAACTCTTTAGCAGTTCTTTCCTGTGCTATTCTAATACGGGATATTTTTCTTAACATTTTTAATTAACGTTCTTAGGAGTAATAGGGTTATTTAATGAATATAGCATAATTTTATAACCAAGTGTTGAGGGAAAGAATATCAAAGGGAAAGATAACGAACTTAGATATCTGGGTCTTGAAAAAGAAAATAATAAAATAGTTTCAAGTACAGATCAGTACCTTTAACACTCCAAGCGGAAAAAAGGCTCAGCAAAACCAGGAAAAACTGTTAAGAAAAGTTAATAAAGTGTGAGTAGATTGACTGGGAAATCAGAATTTCAAAGGAAATTTTGAAGGATTCCCGTGCGAAATTGTTCAAGAAAATCCTGGGAAATTCTTAGAATTCCCAAGAATAAATCTCAAGAAATCCCGGGAACTCTCAGAAAATCCTTCGTGTTAATTTGCACAAATTTCCTGGGATTTCTCAGAAAATCATGGGAAGAGGAAATTAAAAATGGCAGAAAAAATCCTGGGAATTCCTTAGAATTCCCAAGAATGAATACCAAGAAATCCAGGGAATTCTCAGAAAAAAGCCTTTTTGTTAATTTGCACAAATTTTCCCGGAAATTCTTAGGAATTTTTGGGAAAAGAATCGAAAAATATTCTCTGATTTTTGGGAGTTCCCAGGAAATCCTGGGAACTCCCAGGAACAGGATTTTCTGAGAATCTCAATAATTCTTTAGAATTTCTGGTATTTCGGATACAAATAAGATTAGTTAATGAAAAACTGAAAAAATGTGAGCTCAGCAGTCAGCATCACAATTTTAAACCATTACCAAGAACAACACAGAATCAATTTTCATTTCACAAAGATACATTACCATTTATGTTGGATCAGTTCTATAATTTTATGTACACACATTTAAAAACATACTTTTATAAAAAAAACCATGTCACTTCAGAAACCTGAAAAGATGGAAATTACTTTATGTACACAATTCTTGTAAATAAAGCAGACTTCTGTAAAGAAATACAGTATATCACTTAAATAAAGGAGAATTTTTTGAAGAAATATATTGCTTCAGAAAACCAAAAAATAAAAAAAGCGGATGCGGACACTAAGATAAATTGTATTTGGCTAATTTCTATTGTTAGAAACCTCTATTAAGCGGACACCAGACTGAATTGACAATAGTAGTATTGGATTACGTCCTTCAAATACGTACTCACAGTAGTCGATTAATAAAGATAAATCAATACATTTAGCTGTCAATAAACTGTAGATTAGACCGATCTCTGGCTGTATGATTGTCATCCGCGATCAAAGTTCAACTAAAAGTCTTGCACAAAGTACAGCACAGCTGTACACAATGAAATCCTTCTTTGCCTAATTTTTTCTTTAGCCACTCACATGAAAACTTATCACCATAAAAGAGGTATTCGCAGGGAAGCTCTAAGCTACATTTATATCCGGCACCTCGGTTTACTCTTTTGCCCGTAACTGTTACCTTGCCAGAATTTGTCGATCTGTTCATAAACTTTGTCGTTGCTGTTTTGCTGTTATGTTTTTGCATTTACAAACAAATTAAAGTTGGTTATGAAAGGTAATGAACTTGAACTCTGGGTATAATCAGAAAAGTTTTTCGGTGGCATGCACCCATCATTAATATTAATTTTTTACAATGTATGCTTTAAATTGTTTTCTCAGTTATTTTTGTTGTCCCCTTCAGTATCATGTTGTTAATTTCTCCTTGGGATGATTGATCACTGAAAAACAAAAGAAAAATTCAATTAGTGTCACAATTCATAGTAACATTTAATAAGGAATTTTATTATTAAAGAAAATGTTCATATAGGTTAAAATACAATGTAAAAGGCTATAATTAATTTACATGTATAATAACGCGACAGAGTTATGATATACATGTACATGTACAGCTGTATGACCTAATTTAACATCTAAAGGATTACACTGTACCATGAAATTTTTGTAGCAGTTTTATATTACACTAACTATACTATACGCAAGCAGCGAAAAGGTTTCGTCACAAAAATAGTTATGGGTCATTTGCATGTCGTGCAAGTTTGTTGAGGAAGGCCAAATTTTCAAGAGTAGCATAGTAACTTTGATAAGTTTTGTCTGTCTTTTTTGCAATACCGACACTTGAACAATACACAACCAATGCTCGACCGATATCGTGACCGATATTTCACCGATAGACTACCGATATTTGGCCTTTGGACTACACTGTATATACCGACACTAGACCGATAGACTACCGACACTTGACTGATATTCCACCGAGACTTGACACCGACATGTCGGCGGACATGTCGACTGACCATCGGCCAACATCGCACCGACACTATCTATGGTACAATTGATCCCAACATGCAAGTGGGTGATATTACTGTATAACCAGGATTTTACAGTATGGATTTTAATGAATAAATGGAGAAAATACATGTAGTTTTGCTTTCTGATGATATGACACTGAAACGTTTTGTCATTCAGCCCTACTGCATAACCTTTAAGCTTTTTAAACCCACTGATGTAAATAAAATTGGTACTGTACATACATGCACATGTATTACTGACAGTTTGTGCCACATGTTGAAAGATTACTGGTACTATTCATCCCACATGTTCTTTGAAATGCCTTAAAAATCAGCCTGCTTCATGCACCATTGAAGTTTGTGCCCAGATAGATTTATGCTTTGGTGTACATTTACAGACTGTAATTTCTATTTAACCATGGTGTCTCCATTCATAAAATCAGTAAATCAGTTTCAATTTGGGACATGCAGTCACTTTAGTGTCAGTACCACACAATACACCCACAACAGCTACATGTACATACACTGTAATAATTAATATAAGAACATGCAAAAAAAGATCATTCTCCTTTGGGATTGTCTTATCACACGCATAATCTTTTTTGTTGAAGGAGAAAGACTGACCAGGCACATACATACAGACTGTACAGCTGTAAATGTACATGTACAGCTGTATATTACAATAATCATTTGTCAAATAAATAATCAGACAAGATATAAAATGTTTTTACTTGCTTTTAAAGGGGCTATGTCCAGGTAGTTTATGCTTTTGACTCAGACTGTGCTAATAATAAAACTGAGAAATTTATCTGGCCCCGGTTGTTCAAAAGGTGGATAGCGCTATCCAGCGGATAAGCGTGTACAAAACCAATTGCGTTATCTGCTGGATAGAGATTTATCCGCTGGATACAGGTAGCTCTATCCACCTTTTGAACAACCGGGACCTGGACACAATTGCTCTTAGAACAACATACATGTACATGTATCAATTGAATTCTTGAAGGTCAAGCCATGATCAGTTTTTAGCAAATTTTCCAAAACACATGGAGCCAATGTTTTCAAATTGCAATCTATATCCATCCTGGCCCCAGTTGTTCAAAAGGTGGATAGCGCTATCCACCGGATAAATCACTGTAGAGCGGGTAACAAAAAGATTTTGTTACAGCGGTTACCATTAACAATTAAAATTCCGACTGGATTCCAAACAATTTTACCAAAAAGAAATACAGTCAAACCTCCTGTAAGCGACCACCCAAAATGTCAAGCCTATGGTGGTCGCTTACGAGAGTTCAGACCATATTGGGTCAAAATTTTGCCTTATTAGCATATGGTAACTGCAGAGACTTACCCGATGTGCCAATGCCCATCTAACCCCAAGTACAGTAATAACTTTTAGTAGTCACAAAAAATTAATATTTAAGCTTTCCAAAATATTTATTCAGAGTTTCATGGTTCGCTTCTGATAAACTACCTAATAAGGCGAATGGAACAAGTCTCACGATAGTTACAAATAATATTGAATCTTTAATGTTGTCTAAACGTTAAGGGGAACTGAACATGAACTAATAAGGATTAGATTGCTAGCTTTAAATTTGACAGCCCTTTTATATTACTGGTGATTTACATGTTAACAAGTGTAAAAAACTGTACATTAACTCTTTAACACCCAAATTTCCACCAAAAAGACCCTTTTTCAGGCTACAAATGCCATTTTTATGGCCATTATCTAACCAAATTGAGGCCGAACAGTCAAAAACATCGTTTACAGCTCGGAAACTAAACCCTCCTACCATTTGTAGAAGAATTTGAGTTTGGCATAGGTTTTGAACATTATCCTCATTATCCAATTTCAGCTCTGTTATCTGTCGAGTGGTCGCTTACGGGAGGTTTAAAACAAAAGAAAATTTAAAACTTTTAGCTCTAAAAGTGGTCACGGTCGCTTAGGAGAGGTGGTCGCTTACAAGAGGTTCCAAATATAGTGATTTGACTTGGAAACTTTTGGTATTTTGGAAAGCTGGTCGCTGAGGAGAGGTGGTCGCTTACGAGAGGTGGTCGCAATCGGAGGTTCGACTGCAGTAAACATTTTAAAACAACAAATTTTAAAGTCAATTATAGTTTTACAGAGAAGATTTCATTCAACATGATATACAGTAAAAACTGGCGCTTCATGCAGCCACGGCTTCATGAGTTGTGATCCGCCTACAATTCATCATGCATCACTGAGTTACAGTGAAATTTAAAAGTTTTATTCTAAAAATACAGTTCCTACAAACAACAGGTTTTCTTTTTGTTTAAACTGGCTTGGAAATCGAGTTTGATTTTAGTTTTACCTTCTCTCAGCAGGTAAAATTGTTGATTTTTTTTAGCTCTGTTTGCTTGAAATCCTGTCAGAGTCTACAATAATTTTAACAGCTTTTCTTTGATTGACGTCCACTAAAACTCAACTTTATCCGACTGTTTTGAGGGCAGTGGGTCGCGTGTTAAGGTGGCTCCATATCGCTATTGGCCAGTCTTCCAAATAAAATATACATGACCTTATTGCTGTCTTTCTAGAGTTCTGTTTTGCAATACTAGGCATAGTACAGCATACATACACATACATGTAGCTTAGGCTTTCTCCTTTACAAAGAAGTCTAATTTGGCAATCTTGTCTCATTACTATGGCAACCACTGATTGATTTTTGGGGCTTGTTGTTCAAGGCTAGCAAACTTCTCGGTATTTACACAGTAAATATTAGCGATTTTTGGCAAAACAGTATAAACATTCAGTAAGTCTCATACGACAAAGCCATAAAACAATCGGTACATAATTTTCAGCAATTTACTCACTTCGTTTTTAACGTTTATTGGGTTTTGTGTATGTACATTGTACAAAAATTGTTGTCTTTTCTCTGTGATCGCGAACCAAGAAAATCCTACCAATTTGCCAACTTTTATGAAAATTTACCGTGTGGAACGTGCGCAATTAACGTTTTAGCTATCGTAAAAACCTCTTTATTTTTAGACATCATCAAAATAAACTAACATGTGCTCGGGCCATTTTCGTACCCATGCCTTGCGCGCCAAAACACTATATGGAGCCACCTTAATGGTAACCGCTGTAATACTTATCCATCCATTGGATAGTGATTTATCCGGTGGATAGCGCTATCCACCTTTTGAACAAACCGGGGCCTGGTGTATAGTTCCAGTGTACTTGTAGAGCAATTTAATTTTGAATCAAACCGGGCCATTATTTTTAGGTTTCCATTCCTGAATTAAAATACATGTATGCCTTTCGGTTATTCAATAATTATGACAATAAAGACTGGCGAAATACAGTAGCCCCTTTTAAATCTGACAAATCAATGGTCCAACAAAAAATGTCCCTACTACAGTAGTATAGGAGTTGGGGGTACCGGCGCATTTTGCAAAAATGCTCTGTTACCAAACCCAACTCATATCCTACTTTCCATCAGATGGAATAGATTTTATGATCTCGACTTTCTGATTTTGACTTTTAATTAAACTATATGTTTTCCCAAAAATAATTAAACTATATGTTTTCAGATTTCTGATCTCGACTTTCTGATTTCCCGAAAATAATTAAACTATATGTTTTACGCTGTTTATCCATCAGTGATATCAAAAGTGTGCGAAATATTATGCCTTCCACTCTTGTTTATATTGGTTGAGTTTCCCACGCGTGGGAATATTTATTGTCTCATCACCTTTTATGACAACCATCAAAGAGTTAGCATTTGGATTAAAAATAACATCTACGCAATGGAACAAAGATAGTTTCCCACGCGTGGGAATATTTATTGTGAGGAAATGAGTCATCAGATTGTAAACAGGATGGAGTTATCGGTGTGTGACATTCTCGGAAAAAACAGGGGAAGCCCCCTATGAAATGAGTCATCACTATAGCTATTGTTTCAGATCACGAGAGAAAATATTTTCAACATATTATGGGGTTTGATTTAACTTTACAAGATCTCTCAACTTTGCCCGGTCTGTTCTAAACTCAATAAAACGCTGTTTATCCATCAGTGATATCAAAGGTGTGCGAAATATTATACCTTCCACTCTTGTTTATATTGGTTCAGTTTCCCACGCGTGGGAATATTTATTGTTTCATCACCTTTTATGACAGCTTCCATGATTAGCATTTGGATTAAAAATAACATCTACGCAATGGAACAAAGATAGTTTCCCACGCGTGGGAATATTTATTGTGAGGAAATGACATCGTTCGGTAGCAATAAATTCGCGTTAGCCGATTTTTACATGTTCGCTATTTTTGTTTTCTGGGAATTTAGACACGTGCCGCTTATAGCTATTGTTTTAAAAATATTATCTCATATAATAGTATAGAATGAATTGTGATGAGATAATTCACGATGAGTTGAAAGCAATGGGTAATTTTATTTGTGATTTTTGTGACGTAAAATTAGTAGAAGTTGATAGTAGTGTGAGAGTGGTCGAGTCATGTTGTAGTGAACAAGATATAAATAATATAGATGGCATGAGTGTTTGTCTAAATTGTGGTTCCGTACATGGATATAATTATGTTAAAGAGTATGTTAATTTTTATGAGAGTTTGTATAAAATACGGCGAAAATCGGTATATCATCGGGAATATCATATCCAAAACACAATAAATAACATCTGTAGCCAACACAAATTACAGATATTAAACAATAATGGAACTAAAATCATGAAAATTTTTGAGGAGATAGATAAAATTTTGCCACAGATAAATGGAAACCGAAAACGTATGATAAATATTGATTACATTTTAAAACAATTATTTAAGATGTTAAAATCGCCAATTGAAAATGATATACCTTTATCTAAATCGAAAAGAACATTAACTTGCTATAAACAATATTGGGATAATATCCTATTGTTAATAGGTGATCAAATACAAACAATTATTAATAAATGATCCAATATCGTCATGCAAAGGGGGTTTTCCCTATGAATGAGTTATTGAATGAAAAGTTTGTTAGTAAAATTTACTCTAAAAGTTTACTCGGAAGTGAATTTTTTATCATATTGTTTCTCAAATTTTTCATCAAGAGTACAAAGATCAATTATCGTTTCGTCTAGCAACCTCATATTATTGATAAAATTGATATGGTTAAATTGCATTCCTCTTAAAAAAGACCGTAAATCAACGAGTACCTTCTCATATGTTGTGTATGCAAATTTAGACATTTCTATTTTTCTTTTATAGTTTTTAATTTCGCTGTATGTCTTAATCAATAA
This sequence comes from Dendrophyllia cribrosa, assembly GCA_024195265.1. Lineage (NCBI taxonomy): Eukaryota > Metazoa > Cnidaria > Anthozoa > Scleractinia > Dendrophylliidae > Dendrophyllia > Dendrophyllia cribrosa. Next base: position 16,569,701 of record JAJLRJ010000012.1, on the reverse strand, counting down.
ACCACTACCACTAATTACTCCTAAAATAATAGGGTTCAATGTTATTGAACCAGCTATTGTACCAATGGATATTAAAGAAACTGATGATAAATTAATAGCTAAATTCAATCTCTTGAAATATTTGAAAGCCTTCTTATAGCACCAAAAACGCTTGTGATAAAATCGATATAATGCTTTGATTTCAGATAGTTTTTCTTTGCTGATGCTTTTATCAATATGATTAAAATTGAAGATGTCTGTTTCAGTCATTTATATTATATATTTGGATAATAATAATTAAATTTTAGGATTTGAAATGAGGCAATATAATAATCCAGAGATTTGACCCATTATTGGAGATCTTTTTAATTTTTTCGGTATTGAAAGGCAGCAATATGTGTATCCAGGCCCCTTTTCATAGTCATTGTAAAATCTTCCAAATGCATCCTGAAAAATAGCATGTTTAATTAAAAATTGGTATTTGGTATTTAGAGTACAAGAACCTGGTCCTATTAATCCAATGTCAGAGTGTTTTTCTAATATTTGGTTAAATGATATTGGCTTATTCAAATAGTTAACGTACAAAAATTGATATATTAAAGCCGATTTTAATATTTCATCTTTAGTATTAGGATGTAGGTTTTTTTGGGTTGTGAAAAATTTATTACAAAAATTAATTGACTGTGCAAGAATTGACATTTATATATATATATATCAATATATTAGATAATTATATATTAAAACTCTTCAAAAAGTACACTGATATGGCAATTATAAGGTGCATATGTAATATGATCAATTGATAGTAATTTGATTCGTACAACTGTATCTTCATTGAAATTGATAACTGATGACGCTATATTGAAAGTGTAATAAATTTTATTCGATGCTTTATTCCAATTTTGGGGTCCAAATGAATAGTTACCGATTAATATAACCATTTTTTTGTATCCTTCAGGCGGTTTATCGTCCAATATTATCAACCATAATTTTACTATTTTCAAATTAGTTACCGCAATAAATGATGATGAACCGTTGAACATTATATCACGACTGTTCTTATTTTTCATATAATTGCCTAAAAATATGAATTTTTGTTTCTTTATAGGTAAACCAATTATGTTTCTACCATTTAAATCAATATCAGTCTCCATAACCATTTTTCCATTTTCAATTACAAAAACAGTATCAAATACATCTGGATCGACACTCGAGACATGTCCTTGAACACCATAAACGATTAGATGTGCTTTATTTGTATTTCCTTTTGTTATTCTTCCATGAAGATCTATCATTATATATTCAGGTGGAGAGACCTGCCATTTGTGTAAATGAACAATGCTTTTCGTATATCCTTCAGTGTTAAATATCTTTGTAGTTTGCTGCCCAATATTAATGACTGTTGATACAACACTGACAGTTGTTGAACTAATATAAGCTTTATCTGGAACGAAAAACTCAATCACCATAGTGTACTCACCTTGAGAAAGATTTAGTGCATTAAAACCTATCCTTGACGCGAAGTCATCGTTATTGTCTGTCGTAAGAGTTATATCATAGGCTTTCTTGTTAATTTTGTGTGGACTGGATACAAAATCGATAATACCATTAACAACAATATTACTCTCCGACGAGCTCTGATTAACATCTTCCATCATGTATCTAAAAACATCTTTTTTAGCTGTAGAGGTATTTATATGTGACTTGTTTACATAACTCTTATAATCATCCGTTATTCGTGTGTACAAGTTTGTATTGGAATCATTGAGTTCGGTGTTGAAGAATGAAACATTTATAGCAGCGTCATTCTCATTTGGTTCAGGAGTTGCTAGATTAACAATCTTTTTATCTCCCATATCAAGATCGCTGGAAATAGTTTTATCAAGTTTGAGTGTTTCTAAATTATTTATTGCATTCGTATTTTGATTTATTCTTGTGTTGTTATCACCAGTTTTTGTGTCAACATATCCTTTATTTGTAGTGTGATCAATTGCTATTGGATCTTTTACATTGAAGATCGTATTTTTATTCATATCAAGGCCCGTTTCCATCATCAACATCTCTTTACGAGAAAGAAAAATGTTTTTTACATCATTATAACTAACAAGATTGTTGTAATTTGCAGCTAAATCCAAGTATGTCTGTTGTTTCGACTTAACAATACTAAAAAGTTCTTTCAAATCAATGTTTTTAGTAACTTCATGAGTGTGATCAGGAACATCGGGATGATATTTTTTTAGAGTTATCATATTCACAGCACTGAGATCATTGTTTTCATCCGTATCCATATTTGTGATCAGTTTTCGATCCATATCAATTTCACCAGGTAGAATTAATTTATTTCCTCTGAGGTCAAGATCTCCTGTCATATGATTTTCGCCATTCAACAATAATACTTCATATTTACCTGGTTTAGTTAGTAATCCAACATCTAATTGATGCTTGGTAATTGCATCTCTGTCATTACCCCCTTCCTTTAGATTGACAAGTTTTTTATTCTGCATATCATAGTTATTGTTTGAATCCAACTTGAGTCCACTACTTGCTTGAATTTTTTGGCTAATGATTCTAATATATTCAGAAATGTCAATATTTGTGAATTTCTTAAGGTTATTAAATATGCCCATCTATATTATGATATTACATTAGATTATTTCATCAAAATTCTTCTTCACACTTTTATTTTCTTTGTCCACAAACAGAAATTCATAGGGTCCTAATTTATTGAACAAACCAGGGTCTATTAAGTTTTCTTTGGCAATGAGATTCAAATGGTTTTTGGTAGTAGGTGGGTACAACATCATATGACTGCAGTTTAATCTAAGTTTCTGCGGAATATCATAGTAACTCTGGCTTAAATAAATTGGGCTTATCTTATGATGGCGTCCATCTGTGAAGTTGTTGGCAATTTTATTTTGTATTTTATCAGGCGCATTAATTAGATAATCAAAAATGACAATTTTACGGTTGTTGTTGGGATATTCTGAAGTGTCTTTAATATCATCAGATGATCCAATTTCTAATACAGGATAACCAACCTTATCAGATATTTTATTCATCAATGTTTGTAGATCTTGTATTTTTTCCTGATGATGATTTGGTGTGTATAAATATATCTTATCATAATACATCAGTGGTGATCTTAACATATGCATAAGAGCATTTGTCTTTCCACATCGACTTTGTCCTGTAATAATCATTCTAAAATCTTCGTCTAAAAAATTGTTTAATCTTTTTTTTGATACACCATTTCTATTTGTATCGTAATTCGGAATTTTCATTATATAAAATATGTTAGATAATAAATATAAGTGTTGTTTTCACACATATTTATAAATATAAGTGTTGTTTTTACACATATTTTTAAAGATAAGTGTCATTTCGACAGATAAATTATGTAACATATTTTACATAATGAATATTGACAGAATTAAAAAATATGCTGATTCAGAATATGATAGCTATAAAATTGTCAAAGCAGTTACTGAATCAAAAAATGAAATAAAAAATAAGGAAGGAGGGCGTGATATTGTAATGAGTGATTATTTTAAGACATTACGAGAGCCATTGATTGAAAAACAGAAAAAAACAGATGAGAAACAGGATCAACTAATTGAACAACTACGGGGAAATCAATTAGCTTTAACAAAGGGATTTCAGGATATAATTGAATCGAATAGAGACATAATAACATTACAACATGAGCTACCCCAAATAGATTACCAACCAGAACAAAAATCAAGAGAAGATCCAACATATTTGAAGATTGATAACCGATTTAATAAAGATGATAAAATTGTTTTAAACAAAAACAATTTGACAAAGCCCTCACAATTATTATCATTGACTCCCCAAAAATTATTGGAAGAAAAGAAAAAATCTGCCGAATTAGCAATGGAATTGGGCAGAAATAAAAGGGGCAAGAGTAGAGAAGTTAAGGCGGAATATGATAATGAAATAGCCGTTCTTCGAAAATATAGGGATACGATCTCAGACGTATTAAAGTCGTTTGAGTATAGACAAAAAGGTGAGGGTATTCGAATATATAAACAGCCAAAAAGAAATGCTTTCAAAATAAATGGTAATCAATATGGTGGCCTTCTTATTGATGTCTCAAAATTGATGAATGAAATGAAGCTGAATGCATATCATGGTGGTAAATTGGTTTATGAAGCTGATGCTGATAAATCACTCATAAATATGCTAACTAAAAGATATAATCCCAAAACAAACTACAGTCGGAATGCTGTAAAGATTTTTAACGATCTTAATATGCTCAGTAATATTGGACCACACAAATCATCTGGTAAGTCCAGAATGATTGGATCAAGTGTTATGTATTATCAAGATCCAAAGCAATTGGCTGATCGCATAAAAATAATAATTGGTTCAATGGTAGCTGGAAACAATAGTCCAGTGTTGCGAAATGACTTATCACAAATCAATGATGAATTAATGAAAATAGGGGCTATTGACAGAACAATGCATGAGAAATTATACAATAAATATATAAGCATATAATATAATGGATGTAAATAGAGTTTTAGTTTTCAAATCAATAGATGCTAAAAAACAAAACCAAAATAATAAACCAGGTAATTTCACTATAAAGTTCATTCCTGAATTAATTTTAGATGACAACAAACAATACTATATGGCATTAGATCATCTCAGTATGACTGCAAGTTGGCATAACATACGACCAGAATATTATAACAACCAATTAAAGATCTCAAAAAACAAAGGCACTTCTTGGCAAACAATAACATTACCACCAGGTATTTATGACTATGATGATATAAATCAATATATTCACAATAAAATTGGAAAACTCACGCAAAAGGAGACTTATGGAATTGATATATTATTTGACCTTACAACATATAAGGTTTTCATAAAGTTGGATGAAAACTATTGGATTGATTTCAAGAATAGCGGAAACTTTGCAGATTTACTGGGTTTCGATAAAACAGGGATATTGAAAGTGAGTTCTTATGGACCCCAATTTCCTAATATCAGCAACAGTATTGATAACTTATACATAAGAACTTCTCTACTAAGTAATTCAATCGTTTCAGGAAGGTTATCAGACGTGCTTTTTACCTTCTCAACGAATACAAAAACAAGATCTCTACCATTTGAAATACAACCAATGAATTATCTTTGGAATAAAATAAATACAAAAGTACTATCTGAAGTTACTTTTTATATCACAGACGACGAAAACAGGGAGGTTGACTTAAATGGAATTGATATATCTTTAACCGTTGTGATAAAAGAAGCTTAATTTATATACACTCACTATATAGATGGAACGAAGAGAAAGAGATCCAGATACTGGAGATTACATTATTCAAGGTGAAGGAATATTTGATGTTTTCAAAAATGTTGGAAGTAAGATAGCTTCAAAACTTGCAAGCAAAACAGCTAAACAACTTGCTAAAAAGGGTGCTGAAAAGTTGATAGAAAAGGGGTCGGAAAAAATAGGTGAAAAAACAGGTCAGCTTATTGGTGACAAAATTTACAATAAATTTAGTGATAAAACAAACGAGCCAAAAATAACGAATGAAACAAAAGGTGATGAAATAATCAAACTTTTACAAAAAGAAAATGAGCAACAGGCTCAAGATACTGACAAATATCAATATATTAAAGATGTTTATAATGATTTACTATTATAATGATTTTTTATCTAAACTAATAATATATATGAACGGAAATTTTCGAAGTCCAGAATTTGTTAAAAGATATGAATATGCATATTATGATTTACAAACACCTTTGAATGCTAATATTGGGGCAAATAATCGACAAACAAAAGATAATTACATGTTTGTAATAGATAATAGCTCAGAGGCTAACCCAATAGACTGGTATAATGCATATATTGAAGTCAATTTCAAGCTTCTTCAGTTAGATCAAGATCAAGATGGAGCTGGTATCGGCGCCGGAGTGGGAAATGGAAATTTATTTTGTACAACAACAAACGGTAACACCTTCATCAGAGAAATACAAGTTGAATGTAATGGTATAAGTGTATATAACAACACAAAAGCCAATGAATCATCGAATGTTCTATCACTTTTTAAATACACTAAAGAATATGCCAATACAGTTGCTAAAGACAATTTCTTTTATTTAGATACTTCGACTGGAACATCTGAACCAAGAACAGCTCAAGCATTGTACAACCAAGGATTCGCGACGCGAAAAATTCTTACAGACGCAGGCATTGAGAACAAAATATCTATCCCATTGAATATATATTCGTATTTTGCTGCATTCAAAAAGAATCTTCATCCAAATATAAAAATGAACATTTTAATCCGATTGGAAAATGATAACAATATTATATTTCGTAGCAATGCTGCTCCTGATTCAAAAGTTTTGATGACTAAATTCAGATTATGGTGCCCTAAACTTATTTTCAATGGTAGTGGTATGCGTCAATATCTGGAAAACTATCTGAAACCAAAAACTTGGATATACTTGAGAGAGCATTATGAAATAAATCAAACTGCGGCTGTGAGTTCATTTTTCAGAATTAGTACAGGTATAAGAAGACCAAGACATGTTTTTCTATAGGTGAATCCAACAGCTTCATATAATAATCAAGAAGCTAATATATTTACATTCAAGACATTCAGTATAGGTGCAAATAACAGAGTTTTCAGTAAAGCTCAGCTTGAAATGAATAATAGCATATATTATCCTCAACTTGAATTGTCAGCTAATGAAGAGAGTAGATTATACAGAACACTTATGAGCTATAGTTCTGCTTACAATGACTTTCTTAGTGGGTCATTAATTGATAGAAGTAATTTCAGAAATTTGTTTGGAATGATTTATTTCGACCTAAGAAATCAAGAGGAAGACACAAAAGATTCTGTTGTATCATTAACTTTCCGATATGAACTCAACGGAGCAAATGCAACTAACTATACTTTGAATGCTCTTGTTCTTCATGAAAAAGAGATCGAATTATACACAAGCAGTGGTAAACTACTTATTAAAGCATAAATTAATTATGTTGTTACAATATTTATAGTTTTTCAATTAAACATGTTTTGTAATTATCAAAATTATATAACATATATTATATACAAAATATGACAACTTATTATGAATATGGTGTGAAATTATCTCAAGGACAAAAACAAAAATTAGCAAAAGCATATGAAACAAATTCACCAATAACAATTCGATTAGCTAAAAATGAGTTGATAGGAAGCGATGGACTGAATTTAACTAAAACACAGATAAATAAAATCAAAAAAGCGATAAAAAATGGAGTTGGTGTAGATATCAAGATTTCAAAAACACAGATTAGAAAATCAGTTAAATATGGCGGTTCTTTATGGTCTAGTTTAATTTCACTTGGGACAAAAATGCTTCCAATGGCCACCAAATTAGCATCAAAAGCGGTACCAGCTTTAGCTACTGGGGCTTTATCTGCTCTCGGATCTTTGGGAATAGATAAAATTTTTGGAAAAGGTATTCAATCTGGTGGTTTCTTAATACCAGATTCAAAAATACAGCAATTGATTAAGTATAAACACCTTTTAACTAAAAAACAAAAACAAGACATTTTAGCTGCTATTCAAAATGGAGGACAAGTATTCATTCAACCATCACAAAAGCAAAGAGGTGGTTTTTTGGGGACGCTCCTAGCATCTATTGGTATTCCAATGTTGTTGAATGCATTAACAGGAAAGGGTTTAAGTGTACCAAAAAAGAAAGCATCTGGATTAACAGTTTCACCTAAACCTGGAATGATGATGCCTTATTATCCGCCACCATTTTATGGAAACTGGCCCTCAAATACTATAGGTATGGGAGCAAAAAAAAAAGTCAAAACAAAAACAAAAAAGGGAGAGGGCCTATTACTAGGCAAAAACAGTCCCTTTACAAAGTTAGGAATACCAATTCTAGGAGATATCCTGTAAAACCAAAGTTCAGAGATATTCCTCTTTCAAATATCGATTTATTAAAATGGATTAAATATTTAAAAATAACCAATTTTAATGGTATTTATTCGAGAGATAGTTTGGATCATATCCACAAAATAGGATCTTGTATCATTAATCTTGATGATAAAATAGGTCCTGGTACACATTGGGTAGCACATTATAATAATATGAATGATAAGACTATATATTACTTTGATAGTTTTTCGTTACCTCCACCACAGAAATTGGTTGATTATGCTAAAAAATTGAAATTGAAGTTTATATACAATTATGGTTATCCTATCCAGGATATCAAATCAGTTAGATGTGGATATTATTGTTTATATTTTTTGGATAACATTTATAAAAAATCATTTTATGATTGTATAAAAGTATTCAAATTAAATAACCAACAGTATAATGAACGATTTATTGAAAACTATTTCAAAAATATCTAATTATATTATATAAATGGTAAAAAGTTATTGTGTAAAACAGAAGAAGCAAACAGAATCTGTACCAGGTACTGAAAAATATGTTAAAACTAAAAATAATCGTCTTATGTTAAAATCTCAATGTAGTGAATGTGGGGCTACTAAGACACGTTTTGTATCCAATAAAGATTTAAAATAAATAGCCAGTCAGAGATGGCTGGCGGATTTTTAGATATAGAAGGTAGTCACAGTCTTGGTGAAATAGCAGCTAAAAGCGCTTTAAAAGGTTTGTATAATTTAGGTAGAATCGGAGCATCAAAGGCAATTAAATCTGATTTTGCAAAACGAAAGATTAAAGGTACTGTAAACAAATACCTTGATCAAGCGCTTAACAGTTTCACATCGGATTTATCGAAAAAACTAGACCCTATTCATGGTGGTGCTGTTGATATTCATAAGGCTATCGGTAAATTACCAAAACCCAAAGGCGGTTGGACATTACCCGGTCATAAATATACTGGGCCTTATAATGATTTAGAGAGTCAAGTGAAATATGACCCAACAACTGGCCAAATATTAGAAATATATGACCAACCTACAGGAAGAACGGATGCCATTGCCATGCAGCACGATGTTGATTATAGTGTTTGTAAAGACGACAGAAAGTGCAAGAATAGAGCAGACAGAAAAATGGTCAAAGCTTTAGATGAAGTACCATATGATGAGAGACAATGGGGTCATTGGTTGGCTAGAAACACGATTGATATAAAACAGAAATTAGGCCTTGGTGTTAAACAAAAAAGGAAGCCAAAAAACGGAAAGCGGCGTTGAGTAAAAATGATTGGGCTCAACAATTAGCCGATGAATTACATAAGCCAATCAAACGAAAATTTAAAACAAGAAGAGTTATTGTTAATGGAATAGATGATATTTGGAGCGCTGACCTTGTAGAAATGCAGAAGTTTTCAAAATGGAATAAAGGATATAGATATTTGTTAAACATCATTGATGTGTTTTCAAAATTTGCTTGGAGCATTCCCATTAAAAATAAAACCGGTAATACAATTACTGAATCATTTGATGATGTTATTAAAAAGTATAAAAGAAAACCGAAATATTTATGGGTAGATCAAGGATCTGAATTCTATAATAAAACTTTCAAAGACTGGCTAAAGAAAAATAATATTGAGATGTATTCTACTTTCAATGAAGGTAAAGCTGTTGTTATTGAGAGATTTAACAGAACATTAAAATCTAAAATGTGGAAACAATTTACAGCTCAAAATACAACACAATATTTAGACATGTTACCAAAACTATTAAATGAATACAACAGTACAAAGCATTCAAGCATCAAAATGAAACCGGCAGAAGTAAATAAAAAGAACGAGGGAAGTGTATATCTCACTTTATATGGTGATATGGAACCATCATCATCAAAAGTAAAATTCAAAGTTGGTGATAAGGTTAGAATTTCAAAGTATAAAAGAAAGGTATTTGATAAAGGATATACAAGTAATTGGACTGAAGAGGTATTCACAGTTGATAAAATCCAATACACAAACCCTATTACATATAAGTTAAAGGATCTTAATAATGAATCAATAGAAGGGTCATTTTATGAACCTGAATTACAATTAGCAGAACAGGATGTATTCAGAATTGGCAAAGTCATTAGGAGGGATTACAAGAAAAAACAAGCTTTGGTATCATGGTCTGGTTATCCAAAAGAATTTAATTCATGGATACCGTTAAAAGATGTCAAAAATATCTAACATATATGTATCATGAGTGGCATTGAGAAATATATCAAAAAAATAAATTTTCAAATTCAGGAATGTGAAGATGAAATAGACAATCTTCATGATAAAATATATGATAATGAGCGTAGATTGGATCTGTTACAATATAAAAAGAAATTATTGAAACTTTATCATAAAAAAATACATGAAATTGATGAAGATATAACATTGAAACAGTTATTGAATATTATCTGCAATGAGATAGAAAACAATAGATACGATGATGAATGTAATGTGTTGAAACAAACCAAAGTTGATAATGTCGAATATCTCAAACGTGAAAATAATATTTTTACACCTGTGAATACAACAAGTAATGCAAATTTGATTAATGAGATATTTATATCTTTGCATTCGCTATTCATTGCTAGCCAAAAATATTAATGTTTCTGGCTATTATCAACCATATTTAAACGCATCATTATAAAACTATTTAAAACAATATCTATAGTATTATATACGGAAAATCAAAATATTAAGAAAGGTCCAGGTAGACCAAGAATTTATACCGACGAAGAAAGAAAGCAACATAAGACACAATATATGTTAAATAAAGTATGGCTTTGTAAAATTTGTAAGAACAACAAAAATTATACACTTGCTGGGAAATCATGTCATGAGAAAACAAAAAAGCATGTGAAGAATGCAAATATCTACATCATAATGCAACGAATTATCAACGTAACACGAAAAAATATTCCAAATCACACACAAGATTAATTCTTTTCATAGTTATAGTTCAAAGGATCCATGATTGGATTATTTGAATTCTCGACTATATTCAAACGCACATTCGTAAAACCATTTAAAGAATTATCTATAGTTATATATATAGATAATGGAAAAATTAGAATTAAAAAAATTGAGTAAGTCTCAACTAATCGAAATGCTATTAAAAATACAGAATACCAAACCAGCTCCTGAGGTTGCAATTGTGGATAACAAAAAACAACGTAGGAGACCAATTCCAACACCAAGAAAAAGTGTTAAACAGATGGTGAATGAATATGAAGACCATATTTCACCACCGACTAAGTTTAGAGGTGACTATAAACCAGTACCAGCACCTAGAACTAAAAAGTCAATTGCAGAAAAACCAGTTCCTGCTATAAGAACTAAAATAGAGCAAACAGACAAAGCTCTAAAAGGTTATACTAAATCCTATGAAATTAATATAAAAAATAACAAAGACCCACTGGTGCAACTGCAAAACACAAGAAAGGCTATTGAACATCATATTACAAATACACTAAAATCCATGAAAGGACTAAAATTTGTTGAAACACTCAAGGTAATATTTGCAAAAATATCAAATGGAGAAACAGTGTATAAAACTGCCTATTTCAACAGTCAAGTTCAAACAATCATAAACAACCTAGATATAGATGAATCACTTCAAGTATCAAAGCAAAACATATTAAACAAGATTGCAGTTTGGATTTCAGAGGGATCTGGTTGGACTGTTCAATCAGTGGAAAATCATTATATTAATGTTGTAAAATATCAACCAATGAGAGGCTCTTCATATATTCAACTACCCCAAGAACTCAGAAACAGTGCAAAAGGATTGATCAACCTAAAAAATAATGATAATGAATGCTTCAGGTGGTGTCACATTAGACATCTGAATCATCAAGATAAAGATTCCCAACGAATTAAGAAACTAGATAAGGAATACATCAACAAATTAGATTATTCAGGAATTGAATTCCCAGTCACCACCAAACAGTACAATAAAATTGAAAAACAAAATAAGATCAATATAAATGTGTTCGGTTATGAAGACAAACAACCATACCCAATTTATGTCTCAAAAGAAAAATATGAAGACCACATGAATCTTCTTCTGATAACAGAAAATGAAAACAAGCACTATGTCTTAATTAAAGATTTTAACAAATTAATGTACAATCAAACCAAACACAAAGAAAGAAAACATTTCTGCATGTATTGTTTTCAATGCTTCAGCTCTGAAACAGTGTTAACCAATCATAAAGAAAACTGTATGCAAGTGAATGGCACACAAGCTATAAAAATGCCTGACAAGGATAATAATACACTAAAATTCAACAATTTCCATAAACAACTACCGGTACCATTTGTTATTTATGCAGATTTTGAAGCAATTACTGAAAAAATACATGGTTGTCAGCCTGAGAATGATCAGTCATACACAGAGGCTTATCAGAAGCATACAGACTGTAGTTATGGTTATAAGGTTGTTTGTTGTTACAATGATAAATACACCAAACCAGAGCAAATATATAGGGGTGAAAAAGCTGTACATAAATTTATGGAAGCTATGCTATGGGAAGTCAAATATTGTAAGAAAGTGATGAAAAAAGAATTCAATAAACCATTAAGAATGACAAAAGATGATGAAGAAGAATTTCAAAAAGCTGAAGAATGCCATATATGTGATCAAAAGTATGCAGAGAAAGATATTAAAGTTAGAGATCATTGCCATATAACTGGTAAATACAGAGGATCTGCTCACCAAGAATGTAATCTGAAACTCAGAGTGAATCCAGCAGAGATAAAAATTCCTGTTATATTCCATAATCTCAGAGGTTATGATAGTCATTTCATCATGCAAGAGATTGGTGAAATAGTCAAGAAGCACACATACAAAAATAAGAAAGGAGAAGACAAACAGATGAACATAAATGCTATACCAAACAATATGGAAAAGTATATGGCTTTCATGCTTGGTAATCATCTTACCTTCATTGATAGTTTCCAGTTTATGAGCTCTAGTTTAGATAAACTAGTAAGCAATCTACCAAAAGAATCATTAAAATATACCTCTCAACAATTCAAAGGTGAAAAGCTTAATTTAATGTCACAAAAAGGAGTCTATCCATATGACTTCATGGACAGTTTTGATAAATTCAATAAACAACTACCACCAAAAGCAGAATTTTACAGCATATTAAATGATGTATGCATATCAAATGAAGACTATAAGCATGCTCAAACTGTTTGGAAAACCTTCATGCTTAAAAATATGGGTGAATACCATGATTTATATCTTAAATCTGACATCCTTCTGTTAGCTGATGTGTTTGAAAACTTCAGAAAGACCTGTCTACAATACTATAAATTAGACCCATGTCATTATTTCACATCTCCAGGATTATCTTGGGATGCTATGCTAAAAATGACTAATATTAAACTAGAACTAATGACTGATATTGACATGTTTCAATTCATTGAAAAAGGGATGAGAGGTGGTATTTCTTATATAGCCAATAGATATGGGAAAGCCAACAACAAATACATGAAATCATACAATGAGAAGGCGCCCTCAAAGTATATCATGTATCTTGATGCTAATAATCTCTATGGTTGGGCTATGTCACAATACCTACCAACTGGTGGTTTCAAATGGATGACAGAAAATCAGATTAAGAAGTTAGACTTAACTAAATATAAAGAAGATAGCAATAAAGGTTCAATACTAGAAGTTGATATGGAATATCCTGAAGAATTGCACAGCCTTCATAATGACTACCCATTAGGACCAGAGAAAGTTAAAGTGACTAGCAATATGTTATCTGGGTATTGCCAAAAGATAGCTACCAAATATAATATATCAACAGGTCTTGTACAAAAACTGATTCCAACTTTAAGAAACAAAGAAAAGTATGTTCTTCATTACAGAAACCTACAATTATACACTGATCTTGGTTTGAAAATAACAAAAGTTTATAGAGTACTAGAATTTAATCAGTCTGCATGGTTGAAGCAATATATTGATTTCAACACTCAGAAAAGAACTAATGCCAAAAATGCCTTTGAGAAAGATTTCTTCAAACTTATGAATAATTCAGTATTTGGAAAAACAATGGAAAATATCAGAAAGAGAATAGATGTTAGATTAGTAACTGATGAGAAGAAACTATTAAAAATGACGGCTAAACCTACATATGTAAGTAGCAAAATCTTCAATGAAAACCTTGTAGCCATTCATAAGATCAAAGAAACACTAACCCTTAACAGGCCGGCATATGTGGGTATGTGTATCCTAGATCTTAGTAAGACATTAATGTATGATTTTCATTATAACTACATCAAAAAGAAGTATAATAAGGCTAGACTTCTGTTTACTGATACAGATAGTTTAACTTATGAAATTGAAGCTGAAGATGTCTACTCAGACTTCTGGAATGATAAACATTTGTTTGATAATAGTGACTACCCAGAAAGCTCACCATATTTCAATAAAACTAATAAAAAAGTAATTGGTAAATTCAAAGATGAAGCTGCAGGAATTCCTATTTGTGAATTTGTTGGTCTACGATCAAAAATGTATAGCTATATGAAAGACAACCAATCAGGAGGTAAGACTGCTAAAGGAATTAAAAAGAATATTATCAAAAATAATATCAAACATGAAAATTATAAACAAACACTATTTGAAAATAAACAGATGCATCATAAGATGAAAACAATCAGAAGTCAAAAACATCAATTAGGAAGTTATGAAATTAATAAAGTATCACTCAGTTGTTTTGATGACAAAAGATATCTGCAAGAAGATGGAATCAGCAGTTATGCATATGGCCATTATGCAATTATTAATTAAATCCAATGAGACTATGTCAAGGTATTCCAAAAATATATTCCAAAAGTTAGAAGCCATTATCTATATTCCAAAAATACGAGCGCAATTTTATAGACACCAATATATGGAAACCAATATATATTCCCAAAATACGAGCGCAATTTTATAGACACCAATATATGGAAACCAATATATATTCCAAAAATACGAGCGCAATTTCATAGACATCAAAATACAAGCGCACACTGGATATAAACCATTATATGGATGCCATTATATGGCAGTGGTATCGGAGTTGGGTTTGGTAACAGCGCATTTTGCAAAAATGCGCCGGTACCCCTAACTCCTATACTACTTACTACATGTACATGTACATACACAGAGACCATTAAGCTTATTTAAAACTCTAAATTAACTAAATCCACATCTTACAGTGGATATGACACAACTATAAAAAAAGCAAAACTAAAATGATCTAACATCATGAAGTAAGCTTGAGAACAATCGAACGATTAACGAATAAATGAATACAGTCTCGTTTTATCGAGAACCAGGCTGACCGAATTGTTAACCGGTCGATCGAGGTTCAAATATTTTGAATTTGGCAGTTGGACGAATACTGTTTTACCCCACCAAACTAAAATGCGCTCGATAAAATATTAAACCATTCACTGCTATAAAGAAATTATCCTACACTCTTCTTAGCGTACATTGTATAAAGCCAAAGCTCAGTAACTTAAGCTTATACAGCCCAATTTAAGCTTACATTGTATAAAGCTTATGAAAGCTTCGTACTGACTGAAAAGATTACAAAGTATAAAGTTAAGTTTGTACTCACATTTTAGCGTCCTGATGTCGACCGTCGTCTCACATATTAATCTCAACTGCTAAGAAATAGCTCATTCTTGGATTAAACAGCGTCCAAACACACTGTAAAAAGTACATGTACGTATTAAAACGGTTGTTTGATACACCAAAGATGGCCGCCACAATGTTTGTGCTCACGTGATATATGACGCTAAGTAGAGAGGACATTGGGAATGAGGTCACCGCGCGCGCGAATCTATAAAGATCAGAAGCCGGATTATTTACTCGAATTATTGGGTCTTTTCGAGTGAAAAAGTGCAGGATTCCATGATGAGAGGTCCCTCATAAAACACGTATAAGGTATGACTTTAATATGTCAATTTAATCTTAAGAAGAGACGCAATTGTGAGTAATCTTTCATGTATTTTTTAAGCTTAATATTTACTTTGCGGGACGCTACATAAATTGCTTATTTACAAATGTGTGCTCTGACATGCGATCGCATTGTCTTCCTACTCTAAACACACGTTTTATACGGCAAAATATAGAATACAACATAAGCTGGGGCCACTAAGCTATTTGCATCTCGCTGAATAATAACAACATATTGTTATGTTATGCATAAGCTTCGATCTACAAACGCGTTTGAAGATTTGCCCCGCCCCGATTAGCGTTCCAGCTATTTGCAGGGCAAACAAATCATTCAACTCTTCCATTATTATACTAAGAATACATTGTTGTGATTGTTTGTTGTTGAATAAATTGTTGAATAAATTGTTGTTGTTGAATAAATTGTTGTTGTTGTTGTTGTTGTCATTATAATCGAGGAATTACTTTTTATACCGGCCAAGGTTTCATTTCGTTACGGCGTCAATACTATTTCAAAAAATGATTGTGTCGGGATAATGAGTGTGGAATGAGTGGATGAGCCAAAAAAAGCGAACATCAAATGTATCTTGCCGTACGATATCGCCTTGTGTAATTGTATTCAAGTCCCGGCCCACAAGCCGACAATGGGCAACATGTGAGGTTGATGATTAACTTCGGCCTCCATACTTTCGTTGTGAAAGTAAGCTTATACATGTATGACAATCACTCCTGTAGACTGAAGTCAAATTCAAACGTATTTTCAGTAAATAGTGAATAGCGTCTCAAGTTATTCCTGGGATTTCCCGAGAAATCCTGAGAACCCATTCTTTTGAGCAAGCTTATTTCTGGTTTTCACACATTTCAGCCAAATCCCGAGAATTCTCGGCAATAACCGAGGTGTTAAATCCTGCTGGAGGTGATCTCGAAATTTCCCAAGAATTTTCGGGAAATTTTGGTCGCACCAAAATGTACCAAGATTTCTTTAGAAATCCTGAGAAATTCTGAGAATTCCTGAGAATGTTGCTTTTCTAGAGAATTCTCGGAAATCATTTCGCACGGGTAATACCTGAAAGGCGATCATGTTTGTTTTAGTTCATTTTAACACTCCATGTTAAAACAAAATCAGTTAACGTTTTAAGAGCGACTTGCTGTAACTATCAACTATACCCATGCACGATAGAAAAATTCGATTTTCTCATACTTCGTCACAATAAAGGTCTTTACTAGCTTGTTTAAAAAATATAACTTTAAGGTTGTTTGGATTTTTATTTTTTAGCCGAAGCGGCTTTTTGTATTTGCCGCCCACACTCGCCCAAAATCGTCTCTGAAAACCCATGTTTTTCGTGAGTGAGCAAGCTACAATTAAAACCGTGTCTAGAAAATCTATACCACTCTGTTAAAATATCGCCTTTTGAAAGTCATTTAGCCTTGTCAGATCAGATTGAAACCTGAGTCTGAATTTTTTATCGAATTTCCAAATTTATGTCCTACGACCGCTTTGCGCCACGTCAAAATTTGGGTCAAATTCGTGGGCCAAAAAGTCAATCTGGTACATGGATTTAACTATCGAAACTATTATTTAAGAAAAACGTATCATTTCATCTTATTTTTGATCCATAAACTGGCTTGGGTAAATAAAACGAAAAGTTTTTGGAGCGTCTTGTAAACAAGGCACTTAAGCTAATTACTTGACATTTTGACCTTTCATGCAGCGATTTGTGTTATCTCCTGAAAAGTTCAACTGTGGGTCCCATCTTCCGTTAATAGTCTTCAGTGTGTCTAAATTATCTGAGAGATAGCATTTATGATATTTACAAATCAATATCAAGCCCAAAACAAGCATTTAAATGTGGTCTAGTAGAGGTTTATTTTAAATTGGTAACTCGAGTTTATACAATACATGCGACTGAATGCCAGGGCAGCGACAACAAAAAACGTCAGGAAACTGGTACAATAGATCATTAACCAAATCTGTACAAGTATTTCTTACCTAAATTTAGCATATCTTGATAAGAAATGGTAACATTGTCGCCGGCTTTACGATAGCGTGCACGAAACGTTCACTGTTCCAAAACCGTTGCCATTATTCACACATGGCCGTTGACAAAATCTGGATCGGACCGGATTGGATCGGACTGACAAAACCTGGACCGGATCGGATCGGATCGGACCGACAAAACCTGGATCGGATCGGATCGGATCGGATCGGACTGAAAAACCTGTTTCTTATCGGATCGGACTGAAAAAATCCGGATCATTTAAAGTATTTTGAAAAGTTCAACCTTCATGGGTCCAAATGCGACCAGCTCACTAGAAACACAGACTTGCAGCTGCATCGTCAGTAAACGGCTCTTCTAGAATTTTTTGTTTCCTTTTATAATGCTTTTTTTTAGAGGGGAGTTAAAGCATGACAAAGAAGCGAGCTTCCTTGATATCAGCAGTGAGATTTACGTTTACATTCCATATCGCCTTCTGCATACTTTTGTCAGAGTACACTGCTTTCGCACCTTGGTGTCCGTCTATTAATTATTAACAGAAGCTCATAACAGATAAGTGATAAGCTTCTGTTATTAACTACAAATTCTAATTTTAAAACTTCACTAAATCTTCAATATTTCTTTTTTCTCAAAAACACCCCCAAATCACCCAAAAATTTACAAAACATCCCACAACATAGATTCATAAGATCAATGAAGGGTTTTTGGATTGCTTGAAACGTGAACGAGATATTTCCATTAAAGTCATGTTCAGTGGCGGAAAAATTGCGTTCAGGTAAAATCCCGCCTTAAATTTCTCCCTCTAGAAAAAATATTTATTTATAGAAGTAGTTTCAATGCATAACAGGAAGTCTTGACGACAAAATGGGGAAGCAAAAACAGTGCCGCAGCAATCTACTTACCGTTACGGTATTTTCTCGATTAAACGCTGGGTTCAAATATACGCCGGTTCGAAAAAAGTTGAGTTTTAAAGAAACAACCTCGTTCCCAGGGCTTTTCCCTTCGAGAGAGAGGGGGGAACGAGGTTGTTAAAGAAACGCCCCCGACGGCCATTCGAGGTACTGGCGTTTATTTGAATTCGGTATTGTACATTTAATTGTTACCAGAAAATAATGTAGTAAATTGGATGAAATAAACTGCAGCGGCCATTCCACCTAATGATACGTTCCGTATGCTTTGTTTCAGAGAGTCAGAACGCGTTCAACTGCCATTTTGATATAAATGAAAAAAAAAACCTAACGATTGTCTGCACTCACTGTACAGTCTATTTTGCTGGACTTTTTGTCAAGCGGGCATTCTATATACAGCTATTTCAATTAACGTTGTCAGATGAAAAAGGCAAAAAAACCAAGACCGCAAGGTAGTATGGGATTTCTATGCAATGGCTATTACAACTACCCATACTACCTTGCGGTCTTGGCTTTGAGCTTTCATCCGACAACGTTAATTGAAATAGCTGCATACATGTACATGTATTCTCTTTGAGACTTCCCGTTTTTTTTTTTTTTCATCAAGATATTACTGAGGAACATTTTGTTCTACTTAGCTTCTAAATCAGGAACTTAAGAATAAATAACGTAAAATGTGATCACGAAAAATGATGAAAAGTTATCCTGTTTAATAAACGCCGGGTCTTGAATAAACGCTGGGTTCAAATAAACCCCGGATCCGCGAGGCCGAGTTTTAAATAAACGCCCTCGCCGTTTAATTGAGAAAATTACGGAACCTCTCTTTCCGCTATTCAGGATACCATGTGACCATTTTTGGCGGGAATTTAAGGCGACCCTACTGTCAGTCCGGTCCGGTCCAGTTCGACAGCCACAGAAACCCCAAGCTTGCGCGTAACATAGTTAACAGGCTAGATATCAAAAACCAATAAGACATACTATTTTCTTTTTTAAGGTGATTCCATTGCAAAAGAAGGAATATTTGGTCCAGTTGTAAATTATGTCATGGACATTGCAAAAGTTCAATAAATAATGGGGTCACCGTCATGCTTGTTTTTGCGCAACGTGGATGGCCATTATGGTAACTCTACGACCCATGAGGTTTTTGGCCAGCTCTAACAATTAGCTATAGAAAGGGGAATTATAATTTCTAGGTAAAAATCATTGCTTGCTTCAATTAAAAGGTCATGGTATTTAATATTTCTTCTTTGACAAGTCGAAAAGAGTTTGTCTCTCAGGCATCAACTTGCACTGCCTAAATAAAATGTGTTTCTCTAGGGGCAACCCTAATACCCGGAAACCAGAATCCGGATTCCGGAGTCCGGAATCCGGAATACGGAATCCGGAAACCGGAAACCGGAAACCGGAAACCGGAAACCGGAAACCGGAATCCGGAATCCTTTTTTAAGCCTCTTTATAATAAAAAGAATATCACCGTTTATTTCTTAATTAAATTCAATCGCCAGGAAGCATCGTATGAAATGCGATCATTAAAAACGATCCAGAAAAAGCGGACTTAGGCCCTTCAAGTCTATCTTATTCAGGAGATTTTGCGTCTAATAAGCCACCATAAGAAAACTAATAACGGAAGGCACTGAGTAAGTTGGCTTGAACGTCGTCCAAATATTGTTATATTATTATTGTACACATATTCTCTGATTTTTATATTATATCTTAGTGTTTTCGTTTTTCTTTTATTTTTGTAAGTGGCAATACCGGGAAAATAGCGATACTTACAATACTGTAATGAGCTAAGTGTATTAGACCACATTAATAAGGTTGCTTACTTACTTACTTACTTACTTACTTACTTACTTACTTTAGAGCAAGAAGTGCAAGACATATGTTTATGAAAGCACTTGCTGCAAAGGATTGCATGTCTATTCTCGCTTTAATATGCCGTGGACATTTCCAGAACAGCTACTAAAATCCAATCAAAGGCTCCTGAGAACCAACCCGTAAATAAGAAATGCTTACACGCAACGCAATATTTCGGTAAGCTTATGTTTTCACACTGACACGGTTCGATATTTAAAACAAAAAAAATATATCCGTAAGGACTTTTGACAAGCGCAAAAAGAAAAGGAAATCACTTTCATAATGTCCAGTTCGAGGAAAACAAAAATGTCATGGGCGTGAATTGAATCCGGGCCTCCCGAGTGCAAATCCGGCACCTTAGCCCACGAGGCCATCGAGGAACACATGCTCTATTAAGACTAAATTTTGTTATTTAAGGTAGATATGCATCAAAACGCGTGTCTCGATTGGAAAATCCTTTTAGATCGATTTTATGTCGCATTAAAGACTCCAAATGCGTAACATCTTTAAGCTTATTGTTGTTTATATTCACAAATTAGTTATTGTTATCGCTGGATTCACACTGTTCTTGTTACGAAACGCATTCGTAACAAAGCATTATAAAATACGTCACTAAGTTTACAGCTGATGGAAGGAGCAAGTGAGTGTTCGTTTGCATATCTATCTCCGTTTACCGTTAACCCGCGCGCTACCCGTTCATTACGCATGCGTGTATTCACGGGTTAAAAACGGATCATGAATCTAAAGAATCCACACTCCGAGTGGATCTAAATCTAAATTTTTGAAATTCATAAACCGAGCGTTTTTTTGGGGGGAAAGGTCCGAAAATAGTACACCTGTCAAGCGGTCTTGATGCAAATTTACTCGTCCCGCCAATATTTCATTTGCATGCCATTT
This sequence comes from Dendrophyllia cribrosa, assembly GCA_024195265.1. Lineage (NCBI taxonomy): Eukaryota > Metazoa > Cnidaria > Anthozoa > Scleractinia > Dendrophylliidae > Dendrophyllia > Dendrophyllia cribrosa. The sequence goes on along the minus strand of JAJLRJ010000012.1, from coordinate 16,548,135 downwards.
TTGTCTTTCTCGCGGTAAAGGACGCCATAAAGTATATATCATGGACAATTCAAGTCAGATGTCATCTTTACTCTCAGGATAACTTCATTTGTTATACATTCCTGAGGTTGTGATTGATTTTGAACGTAAATAGATTTTTAAACGAGCAGATAATGCGCTTGTTGATGAAATGTTGCAACCATTGTAGGGCGGCAATACTGGACAAATCCACTTTGATGCGGCGATAACTACGGGGCGAATAATATTTTTTCGGATTTTCGACTTTTTTTGTGTGTGTTGAAAAATCCATATACTCTGGGATCACAAATCCGTTTTCGGATTCTACCAAAAAAAACGCCAGATTCCGGATTCCGGATTCCGGTTTCCGGTTTACGATTTCCGGATTCTGGATTCTGGATTCCGGTTTCCGGTTTCCGGATTCCGATTTCCTGGTTTTAGGGTTGCTTCTAATGGAACAGTTTTGAAACAGTGAACGTTTCGTACACGCTATCGTAAAGCCGGCGACAATGTTACCATTTCTTATCAAGATATGCTAGATTAAGGTAAGAAATACTTGTACAGATTTGGTTAATGATCTATTGTACCGGTTTCCTGACGTTTTTTTGTTGAGGCTGATTTGTCGCATGTAATGTATAAATTCGATAGCAAATGGACAGTTAACAATTCAAAATAAACCTCTAACAGACCACAAAAGTGCTTGTTTTGGGCTTTATATTGATTTTTAAATATCATAAATGCTATCTCTCAGATATTTTAGACACACTGAAGACTATTTAATGGAAGATGGGACCTACAGTTTAACTTTTCAGGATCAATGTTTGTGATAACAATCGCTGCATGAAAGGTCAAAATGTCAAGTAATTAGCTTAAGTGCCTTGTTTTCAAGACGCTCTAAAAAATTTTCTTTTTTTTTTTTACCCAAGCCAGTTTATGGATCAAAAGTAAGATGAAATGATACTTTTTTCTTAAATAATAGTTTTAATAGTTAAATCCATGTACCAGATTGACTTTTTGGCCCACGAATTTGACCCAAATTTTGATGTGGCGCAAAGCCGTCGTAGGACATAAATTTGGAAATTCGATAAAAAATTCAGACTCAGGTTTCATTCTGATCTGACAAGGCTAAATGACTTTCAAAAGGCGATATTTTAAGAGGGTGGTATAGATTTTCTAGACACGGTTTTATTTTAAGCTTGCTCACTCACGAAAAACATGGGTTTTCAGAGATGATTTTGGGCGAGTGTGGGCGGCAAACACAAAAAGCCGCTTCGGCTAAAAAATAAAAATCCAAACAACCTTTAAGTTATATTTTTTAAACAAGCTAGTTAAGACCGTTATTGTGACGAAGTATGAGAAAATCGAAATTTTCTATCTTGCATGGGTATAGTTGATAGTTACAGCAAGTCGCTCTTAATATTTAACATTATTCTTATTCTTAAGATACCCCTTCGTGGTTAATAATTGATTGCTAGAAATCTGTTACTATAACAACGATATTAGACATAGCAATTATCTCAAACATTTTCTTGAGGAAAAGTTATTCCATTCCATTTGTGTATTTGAAACCGATTTTACTTTCAATACATAACGTTTTCGTAGTTTCTAAATCAGGTAGTATTTTACGTATCTAATTTACAGTACGAAAGAAGGTCTGCGTAAACACGGGTTGAATTTCCAAACACTATGATTTTGTTTGTAGAAACTGTAAACGCTCTGTGAAAATAATTGTCTTTTATACAGGCAATGTTTTAGAATCTTCTCTTAATAATGAAATATTGTCCATTGGTGGGGTGCCAGACAGCTGTTATAAGGGACACATTGATTTATAAATTTCGAGTATAACAACTTTCGAGACCATCTTGGAAGATTCATAACAAATCATAAGTGTATTTTTCCGTTTTTCAGTTTTAACACAAAAGTTGATGTACATCAGTAAAATTGCAGCTATATAGGCTCAGCACGATAAAAATACGTTTCCAAGGAAGAATGAAAATTCGCAGCTTTCTTTGCAAATATTGAAAAATAAACAACGCCACCAGAAATCGCTGCTCAATAGCCACCCTGGGAGCACGAATCTACATGTAAATGTTTGGCGCTTAACCCTTTAAGCCCTAAGAGTGAAAAATTGCAAATTTCATTTTATAAAATATTGACCGACAAATTGCACCATGCAAAAGTATTTCACAATAGATTTCATTTGAATCAGGTAACACCATAGGATTTCGTCGACATACTAAACAATTAAAACTGTCCTTCATTTCTCCATAATTACTCGTGGCGCAGCACACGAGTTGTAAATCCGGCTGTGACTTTTCTTGTTTTTTTTTTTCATGTCACATTAGCGCATGCAAATTTATGCACGCATATTTAAGTTTATGTCGACGACTATATGGCTTTCAGCCATGAAATACAAACCGCAAAATCTCTCCGTGTCTTGACTTGAGAATCAAAATAAAGAACTACAGCGTACAAGAAAGGAGGACAAACCACCTATCCCATGATACTTTGCGCTTAATATGTCACAAGTTTCGTGGTTCCAGCCGTGCAAGAAGCGTGAAAAGCAGCTTTTTTAGCCGCCGATTTGAAACTGATAAAAACACTTCAAGGTTAGTTATATTGTTTTATATGAATCGTTATTGTATTTTGCTTTTTTGCAGCGTGTCTCAAGTTCTAGTAATGACCTTTTGACCTATTTTCAGATCAATACTTCGGACCACATTAGACTTGCAAATAAGTGATGGCTGAATGACCCTCAGTAATCGTGGTAAGTGCGCGTTGTTTTATTGACCTTTTGGTCAGCAGACAATAGAAATATCAAAATAAGATAACTTTGAAGGTAGTTCGATTTTGGAACCTCGAAGAACCTCGCGATTTCAATGCGTTTTATCGCCGTAAAGTTTGGCATTTTTGGCCTGTTCGCATCACCGACATGAGCTCTCGAGGTGTGAATTTTTGCGGGAAAATACGCCAACTCTGCTATGAATTTTCCCTTCTTTTAATTTCACTCGCACGTTTTCCAAACGATCGTGTTGGATGGTTGTTTAGCTCGCATTGTTATATTCCTTCTGTATTTTTCTAGATTGTTATTGGACTTATTGCGATGGATGGATCGGAAAAACGTCCGCATGTTGTTACCGGCAATACGCCAAACAAGCCAAAAAGGGCACGAGAAGTCGAAAATATCGAAGAAAGACCTGCCCGACGAACACTGGCTTTTCATGGAAAAGGAAGCCCTTTGCAAAAGGTACTTGAATGCATATAAATTACCTTGTTTAATATTTGTTCAAGACTCCAGTAATGTTTGCAGAAACAAGCATTTCAAAGAAAAATTATTATGAGCACATATTAGGTTGTTTAATAAGGGGCACTATACTGTAGATGAGATTTCTATGAGTGGATGCCCTGGCATGCTGATAACTATGACTTCTCAACCATTGACATCAACAGGTATCCAATGAATTTTTGGAATAATATATGAGATGAAACAATGGAACCTTGTTAATATTACCACCTTGTTATTATGACCACTTTATGAGGGCACAGAAATCTTGCATGAAAACCCTTGTTGATTCTGCCAACCCATAAATATGACAACATTTTTATGGTCCAGAGGTGGTTGTGTTAACAGAGTTACACTGTATGTGTAAATATTCTCACTGATAAAATGAAACCTTAAAAATGTTGTTTTTTATAATAAATTAAATAAAATGCACCCACCAATTACATGTAAGAACATACAGTATACAAAATTCTTCATCCACTGATGACAGGCCCACCCGACTAGTAAACACTTATTCTGGTTACCCCTTTTTCCCAAATAACTTACTCCATAAAACATGTAAAAAGAAGGATTATTAATTTTATTGCTTTTAAGGCCTGTTGCTGGCATACGGGATTTTCTCGGGAGACTGTTGTGGAAGTGACAACAAATATTGATTTATTTGCAGAATGTGGAAATTGGGTATGAGGAACACCCTCGGGCTGCTGAAACAGATGACCTTGGAATCATACTTTTCTGTTGCCCATCGAGACCTGGAACATATTTTCGCACTGAAGATGTTCAAGAGCTACTGACCAAAGAGTGTAAGGTATGTAAATTGTCTGGATCATGATGATATTTTTGGACATAAAATCACTTAGCCTGTGTTGCAGGCATTGATTTAATTATAGGGTGCAAATTTCTATTGCATTAAAATTTTCGGATGTTTTAGTCTGATGTTTACCCGTGTATAAATAAAAGTGATGATGATGATGATGATGTGTTCATACCCCCCAAACATGCCTGTTGTGCAGGCTATAAAAACACAAACACATCAAAGGACTTTATGAAAGTACTCCCACCTCAAGGAAAATATTTTTGCATGAAAAAGATATAGCATTTTTTTTTCCAACAGCTCTGCCACATTTTTTTAAACAGAAAATTAAAAATAGGCAAAATCCATAATAACATTGGCTTCTCACTTGTCTACAGTCATCCGTTGTTATAATACAAAGACTGCAATTCCGGCTTTCCTCTAAAAAAGGGTTTTTCTCCTCCTATTTTTCTTATTGCCATGCATATAATTACTTTAGAAGTAAATAGTTAATCTGACAGCAATTAATTTGCATGTACCCTTTTAGGGAATTTTGCAAGAGGATGGACACTGATTTGCCATTTTATTATTGGACATTGGATGAACGCTACTCTGAAGAGGACCCTTCATTTGATGTTAGACCAGAGTTTGACGAAGATGAAGATGATGAATGCAATCATCCCTTGCATCTCCATAGGTTGTGACTCAATCAGAGGGAAGACAACTCCATCTTTGTAGTTGGAATGGCCCATCTTCCTGTTCGTCACTGGCAAACCATCCGTCAGTCGTTTCACAGGCCTGGAAATTACCTTGCCCTACCCCCTTAAAGTGTTTTTTTTTTGTGTGCCATGTACACTGATGGTAGAAAATAATGCTTTGGTTTCAATTAATTTGTATTTGTGTAGATTTTTGTTTTCCTTTGGTTGTTATTCCATGTAATTTGCCAACAACAATAAATTATCCAAAACAAATTATACATGTACTTTTGTTGAGCTTGTTTCATTATTCAGTGGCTCTACCCGAGGTACTCAAGACAGACAGGAATGCAGTGTCTTGTGTCTGGATATTAAAATCAATCTCATCTGCTCTCACATTATAGCAGTTTTGAATTTCAACTGAGTGATTTAATACCGAAACAGGTGCCAGGCATGGGAAAACACACAGAAATAAGTCAATTAAGTCTATATTGGTTGGAAAATTGTCACAAGTTTTCTAAACCAATACCAGGCAAATAGGAAATCCTTTTGACCTTGAGCCTATCTTGTAAGGTGAAGATATTTTCTACTATTAAAAGTGGCAATAATACAACTTGACAAAAACTGGAGTCTAAGTTAATTGAAACGAATTACCGTAAATCCTCTATTAAGCCCGCCTCTCAAATAAGCCCCCCTCCCTCCCCCCTTTTCCTTCACAACCAAAACAAGGAAAAACAGACTGTATTACTGGTACATTTGTACCGTTCCAATCCGGGTACAAGTTCACATACATAATATTCATGAGCTTTGGGAAAATATAATCGGTACTTGTACTAAAATTAATCATGATTACAGTAATCAATGAGTGGTGAACTGCTGGCATTCGCTAAATTATAATAAGTCCCCCCTCAAATAAATGCACTTGAAAACAATAAGCCCCTGGGGGGCTTAATAGAGGATTTACATACGTATGTTGATTTATAAAAATTGACAGGCTACCTTATTTTCTCAAATAATAGATTGAAATATTTTTTTATTTTTTCGTACCAAAAGCTAAAGGGGGTGATTAATCGAGGGAGGTGATTATCTGAATATTGTTCGCTGGAAGTCGGTGTCCTAAATATTGTGTTTTATTATCCCATTTAATCATAAAATATTCACTTCAAGGGATGCAAGTATTTTTAATATTTCTACCAAAGGTGGCCAATTAATCGAGGTATTATTCAAGGAAATCATGTATGGTATTCTCATTTTAAGATACAAACATAACAAATGACACCATTACAGTTGGACTTCCTATTCTGGTGACTGACAGAACTTTACAGCAAAAACGAACTGATATCTAATAGAAGTTATTGACATGCTTTTAATTTACTTGTTCTTGATTGCCTGGGTGCCAATCGGGCTCCACGAATTTCCATGGCAAGCATGTACAAGAATGGCATTTTCATCTCTTCTGTTGATAGGTTCAAAACTTAACTACTGCAGTACGTATTGATTCCTTATTGATCCTTTTTACCTTACAGTTTTTTAAGGGTCTTTTGAAAGTGTTCCTGATATGAGTTGCCTTTCAAAGCAAATGATTCCGTAAACAAAGTTTCTGTCACACCACAAAGTGAGATAATCTCAAACTTGTAGCTGCACACGATGTCAACAAAACGTTTCCTTGCTTCAAAGGGTTCGAGCAGTTACAATTCACTCTGTTCACGTCCAAATGTGGCATACAAACGATCGTTGTGACACTAGACGGATTCCTGGCTTTAACTGAACATTGCGAGGCAGTCACGGATATAATTTTATCGACGTTGAAATTCCAAATAATCATTACTTCTCCGTCATCTTCGCGGACTTCATCTGGGCGAATCTGCAATTAAAAGTTGTTAAATTGTGACGCTTATTTCGCCAAAATTGAGATAAACAGTGCGATGACTATGATTGAGAGATATTCTTACCTGGAATTCGACACTGGAGACAACATAAATAACGCAGGATGAGACCAAATTTCTCAATTTCTTGAGCACTCGATCACACTGTGGAAGGCAACCATCCGCCGCTCCGAAAGAGATTTGAGGAAACTCACATGCCTAAACAGACATTTTAGCTTAAGAAAAGGTTAACTAGGTACTGTAAGCTCAAAAACAAACTCGAGATCGACACAATAGAAATATAATAAGCTTGATTTCCGAAATATTAGCGCTTGCCACGCTTGTTCCTCCATCGCATCCATTTTGAAATGATGTGATCACGTGACGAATACACGTTGATAATATAGTTGGAAGTGATGCATTGTGGGATAGGTGACTTGTCCTCCTTTGCGTACAAGTGCACGTTTTCAAGACAATGCAAGGCGTTCACGGATGGATAGGACCTTTTGATATTGTGTTCGCCGCTTATTCCTGTGGGATTTTGCTCCGGTAAGTTTTGTGTTTTATATAACTTGCTATTTGCTTACTACGATCGAGCTTAAGTGTCGGCTACTGAATGTAGTGAATGTAGTGTAGTCTTACTTTTAAACCCGTGTATACGTGAAAGCGTAATGAACGGTCATCGGTAACGGTACAGTGGCTAAATAAAACTCACTGAATCACTCGCTCGCTCCTTCCATCAGCTGTAAACTTAGTGACTATATGCTTTGTTACGAATACGTTTCGTACGACAACAACAACATGAATCCAGCGATCACAATCATTAATTTGATGTAAACGAATTAATATAGACAACAATAAGCTTACAAATGTTTCGCATTTGGAGTTTTTAGTGCAACATTAAAATCGATCTAAAAGGATTTTGACACCGAAACACGCGTTTCGATGCGTATCTGCATTAAAATAATAAAATGTTGTACTGTTTGAGCATGTGCTCCTCGATAGCCTAGTGGATTGATTCTATGGCTTAGCTCCGGAAGGCCCGTCGTTCGATTCTCGGTCAAGTCCTTTTTTTTTTTTCTTTTTTTTTCTTTTTTACGACTGAACATTATAAAAGTGATGCACTGTTTTTATTCGTTCGTCAAAAATCCTTACGTTTATTTTTTTTTTAAATATCAAACCATGTCAGTGTGAAAACGTAAGCTTACGGCAATATTGCGTTACGCGTTAGCATTCTTCTTTACGGGTTGGCTCTTAGGGGCCTTTGATTAATAGACATAATTTTAAGCTTATGTTTCTCCGTAAAAGCACTCAAAACACTCGAGAATCAATGCTGCAATGATTTAAAGGCGCCACGAGTTCAAGCTGTGTACAGCTTCTTGTTTACTCTGGAAATGTATTTAAAGGCGAGTTTTGAGTTTCAAAATTGAAAGGTACGGAACGAGAGGCTATAGATGTTTCAGTGGTGATGATCTAGATATATACGTTTTGTTTCCTCGGGCTTTATTAACGTTTCACCCCAAGAGGTGCCAATGTTTAAATAAAAAGAAATAGTGATGTTTATATATTAAAGTTGAAAACAAATGCACACAGTTTAAAATAAACAGTAACGAGGAATGAACGGTCCAATCCTTATATGTGTTCCTTCTTTCGGCGTTTGTATACAGACTCAAAAACTTAGAATCAACCTGTTCTAGTATAATAGATAGTACCAAAATCGTTCATTTTAATGGTCATAATTTATTAACATTTCATCCACCGACTCAAACGATAGAAATACCTTGCACATCACAATAATCAGAACAACGACAACACACACTTTTACATGTATGCCATTGACCTTTTGTGCAACACGCTTTTAGAACGAGGAATATACATGTACTCCATTTACCTTTCGTGTAACTCGCTTTTAGAACAAGGAATATACATGTACCCCATTGACCTTTCGCGCAACACGCTTTTAGAATGGGGAATATTCATGGCATGTATTCCATTAACCGTTCGAGTAACTCGCTTTTAGAACGAGGAATATCCATGTACTCCATTAACCTTTCGTGTAACTCGCGTTTAGAACGAAGAATATGCATTTACTCCATTGACCTTCGTGAAACTCGCTTTTAGAACGGGGAATATTCATGTACTCCATTAACCGTTCGAGTATCTCGTGTTTAGAACGAGAAATATACATGTACTCCATTTACCTTTCGCGCAACACGCTTTTAGAACGAGGAATATACATGTACTTCATTAACCGTTCGAGTAACTCGCTTTTAGAGCGAGGAATATCCATGTACTCCATTAACCTTTCGTGTAACTCGCGTTTAGAACGAAGAATATGCATGTACTCCATTAACCTTTCGTGAAACTCGCTTTCAGAACGTGGAATATACATGTACTTTATAAGTCTTTCGCGCAACAGACTTTTAAAACGAGTAATATATCTGTACTCTAGTCACCTTTTGCGAAACACGCTTTTAAGAGCCAATGTCTGAAATTTTCGAAAATCGGGCGTCACTCACAAAATTTCGGATTTCTTCATATTTTGCCCAAATAATCTCTATAGTGAAGTATTTTCAAAAATGACATTAAAAGTTGTAACGGCGTTTCATTTTTTTCGAAAACGGGCAAAGTTTGAAAAACGGCAAATCGGCGGCCTTTCAGTTGTGAAACTGGCGAAAAATTACACATTTTCATCTCGCTCGTACAGAAAAACGCGATGCCACACATAAATAAAATGTTGCCACAACATAAACACGCTCTTGTTCTTCACACTACTGTTATTTACTTTGGATTAGCAGTTGAAATAAGAATATTTCGGCCGTTAGAAGAAACATGTTTTCTTCCATTTTAAAAATTAGCAAATTTGAACCAATTTCAACGTCGTGGAAACCCAATTGGTACGTTGAGTTTGAAAACAAAATTAAGACGGTCTTGAAGCACAACATCTGTTGTTTACTGTGGTAAAATATTTCTGGTTGTAGATCATATCATAGCGTTATTTATTCCAAATTTGTTAAAACAACAGTTCGGAAGTTTCCCACAATGTGTTGCAAAGAGATTGCGTGACGCGTAGCACACTGGAATTTGCTGCATGCTTATGGTATCGGTCAAGGAAAGAACATTGCCGTGGAAAAGTCCCAGGAGTAAGGTCCGTTTTTGGAAATGTATAAATGTATGAAGTCTGTTTCCTTCGTTTTGGTACAATTTTAATTAATGTTCAAATCGTCTTTCAGGAATATTTGGTAGATAAATATACAAGTTATTTATGGGGGGGGGGGGGGGGGGGGGTGTCACCCTTTCACTACGCCCCTTGCCGGCTCTTTTGCGATAACACACCGCCTTTATTCTGCTACGAAGTTATGTTTCCAATACTCTTATAAACTAATTTCGATTTTGAGGTGTTAATTGCAATACTGCATTATATTGACGGCTAGTTGGGAGAAAATATATTCCGTATTGGGCGGAGTCGCGAAGCGGCGGAGCCCCGAGGACGGAGCCCAGTACGGAATATATTTTCTTCCAACGCCGTCAATATAATGCAGTATTGACGCGCGCCTTAAAATCGAAATTAGTTTTGTCTAGATTTTTGAGACGTCAATACGACTTTATATTGACGTCTCAAAAGCAAGCAAAAGTATCTGAGAATAGTGATACTATTACATATGTGAGCTACAGCTGGCTGTCAGTTCTGTTTTCGGCTGGTGGGTTTAAAGCTGTTTCTGTCACATCTCCACCGCAAGTTACAGTCTCAACAGCCACGTCCGATGACAAGGAAAACAGTCCTGAACGTCCAACATCCAATGTATTTTCATACCCACAGGAAGGCTGCATCCCGGGGAGGTGGGGGAGGGGGTACTTCCCAAAAATACCTATACGGGTATGTGCCGCCTAACGGGGCCGTAATTTTGGGACTCCTGGTCTAGAACGAACGGGTATCCATTTTAGAGACATTTCCTAGAACGAGGTATAATATTTCGAACGCACGAAAGCTTCATAAGATGGTGAATAAAAAAATTGTAGATCGTGACTTAATCGTCTTTATCTTCTGTTTGAAATCAAAGCAATTATGTTGCTGATTTGTGTGGAAGCAGAATTGTCGTATTTTGATGTATAAGTCGAACAAACAAAGAAATAACTTTTTTAAAAAATGGGCTATTGAAAGTTACGCAATTTCTACGAAATCTAAATTAAATACTGGGCAGGATATTCCAGAAGTGGTGTTGACCTTGGGATTGTCTAGTTACACGCCCATTTGTACTCCTAACCAGAATCTGACTTTCAACGTCCACAAGGCCGTGGACAATCAGGGATAGGCGGCTGACAGCCCAGCGAGCTTCGAGGCTCTGCCATCCGAGATCGCATATCATTTTCTGTATCATTTTTCTAGAATCAGAGTGTTAAAAATTGACTTATTTTTAGAATGGGGTAACATTTTGAGTGCAAATTCTTTCTAAAACGGGGTCTGATTTGGAGACCCGGGCGGCACATACCCAGCCAAGACATATCCGAGTACCCCCCTAGCCTGCGAGCAAGCTCTCGGGGTCGGGACCGGGTTCGCGGTTTGGGAGGGGAGGAGGCCCCCCGAACCCCTTCCTCCCAACCCCTAAGAATGAGAGCCTTGCTCGCAGGCTAGTACCTCCCGGGGGCTGCATCAAAGTGTTTCAACGGCCGTCCGACCTGTAACGCCATCTGTCATTAGAAGCCTGCTCCAGGTCACCGGAGAGGCACACCCTAATGAACCTGGCCAAACAACAGTACGTCACCCTCCTCAGCGAAAGCGTTGCACTTCTTCCTTTCTTTCAAGCTCAGTTAGCAGCTCAAACAAAGGCCAAAGCCTCAAGGCGGGCTGGGCGCTAAAGGAAATGGAACAGCCCTTGCTACCAATTCAATGAAAAGCAGAAAGCCTACCTGGAAGCTAAATTTACTATTGGTCAATCCACAGACAGGAAGGTCGACCCGGATGTAGTTACAAAAGAAATGCGTCGTGCCCGTGCCCGGCAGTGAAGAAAAAAGCGCCATCGATGGCCCTCCTTGAAGATTTTGAGGATAGTTGCCCTTGTAAAGCTAGAAAATGAAGGGCCAATGTAATGCAAGATTGCTAACCACTTTTACAGTTTTATTTTCTCTTGTAAGAAGATTGAAGAAGCCTTGTGTGATGCATGATTTGTTTTCCGCCTTGAGGCTGTGCAAGAATTTTTTTCTAGATTATTCCATACTTTTCTTTCTCTCGCAGTGAACGATTTTTTTTTCTCTACTTTTGCTGTGCAGGAATTTATTTACAACAATGGAGTGCATGATTGGCTTTATCATAAACGCAATTCAAGGTTCGGGTTAGTTAAATTTTCTGATGAACTATTAACGGAAAGCGGGTGCAATAGTGGCTAAAAAGAAAAAAATATCTTTGAATTTCACTTTTGTTTTCGAAAATATCTTGTATTGAATGATGTAAAAAGCACTTTCGAGCCTCCCGACGTCAAAAATCAATATAGAAGGCATGCACTCGGACCCCACTAGAGCCTCAAGTTCTACAACTAAAGGATCCCCAGCCCACTTTATAAAGTCCCATTTACACGAGCAATTTTTCCTTGACAAGTTTTCCTTGACAAGGAAAAATTGCTCGTGTAGATGGAGAATAGTGGACAATTTTTCCTTGTCAAGGAAAAGCTGGCAAGCTAGCTTTTCCTTGACAACGGAAAATTGTAAAGGAAAACTTGTTAATCATCTACACAAGCAATAAAAATTGGCAAGTAAACTTGTCAAGGAAAAGTTGCTCGTGTAAATGGGGCTTAAATGACACTGACCTGAAACCTTTTCCACGGCAATGTTCTTTCCGTGACCGATACCATAAGCACGCAACAAATTCCAGCGTGCTACGCGTCACGCAATCTCTTTGCAACACATTGTGGGAAACTTCCGAACTGAAACTTCCGACTGTTGTTTTAACAAATTTGGAGTAAATAACGCTATGATATGATCTCAGCAATATAATGGATCGGAGTTCAGGATTGTCTTTATTATAAACGCAATTCAAGGTTCGGGTCAGTTTAATTTTCTGATGAAAAAGCGGGTAAGTGTTGATCGCTGTTATTTGTAGGGTCGCACAACATGATGTTCGTGTCTCTACTCCGTATCCCAACAAACTGCTTAAAAGATATCATTTTAAGTTAGCAAAGGATAGATGAAGTTCTTCTGAAGTCTTTACGATTCTAAAAAAGGCTCTATCTCAGGAACTATTTTTAGCGATAAACATTTTGTGCGTAATGTCGGCGCTCAGGTTCGTGTCACAAGTTCTCCTGGTGTCAAACTACCCTTCACATTTTGGTCTCTCGACGGGGCACTTTTAAAGTGCCGCCAGAAATATTTCACCACAGTAAACAGCAGAAGTTGTGCTTCAAGACTGTCTTAATTTTGTTTTCAAACTCAACGTACCAATTGGGTTTCCACGGCGTTGAAATTGGTTCAAATTTGCTAATTTTTAAAATGGAAGAAATCATGTTTCTTCTAACGGCCGAAATATTCTTATTTCAACTGCTAATCCAAAGTAAATAACAGTAGTGTGAAGAACAAGAGCGTGTTTATGTTGTGGCCACATTTTATTTATGTATGGCATCGCGTTTTTCTGTACGAGCGAGATGAAAATGTGTAATTTTTCGCCAGTTTCACAACTGAAAGGCCGCCGATTTGCCGTTTTTCAAACTTTGCCCGTTTTCGAAAAAAATAAAACGCCGTTACAATTTTTAATGTTATTTTTGTAAATACTTCACTATAGAGATTATTTGGGCAAAATATGAAGAAATCCGAAATTTTGTGAGTGACGCCCGATTTTCGAAAATTTCAGACATTGGCTCTTAAACGAACAATACTACATATATTCAGCGATTGAAGGGACACTGTCACGGGTTGACATGCGCCGGTTCTCGTCCGATCACCGAAGTTAAGCCCTGTCGGGCGAGGTTAGTACTTGGATGGGTGACCGCCTCGGAATACCTCGTGTCGTAGGCTCATCATTTTTTTGGTTCCGTCAAGGAGCCACTCGTCCTGAGGAGGGCAAACTGAAGCCAAAGTCATGAAAACATAGCATACCTTCGACGATATTCCAACGACAACAAATGGGCGACGAAGTCGCTGTCACTGGAAGCTTCATACCCGGCATCGAATTTAGCCTGAAGCCACGACCTAAATATCCGATTTTCCAAATATATTCGTTTGTGGTTTCTAGACCACGCTATCTTATATTCTGCTTGATCCTCGAACTTCCTCTTCCGTCTCGAATTGGTTCTTTTCCCTCCACCGCCGCCACTAGTCGACGCCATTTTGAAACTGGCGGTTCAACTTGAAAAATTCAGGCTGAACTTTTCAAGTTTCGATTCGAAAAACTCGCGCATGCGCCCTCGTGACAGTGTCTCTTTAACCTTTCGTGAAATTCGCTTCTCTTCTTAATGAGATGCATTTTTCGGATCGACAAGTCTGTCTTTCGGGTCGACAATAATTTTGTCGATCCGTACGACTCGTACGAGTCGACAACCTTCAAGAGGGCCTGTTGACCTCGTTCCCAGGGTCTCTCATCTGGCATGCGTCTCTAATGAGATGCAATCTTCCGGTCGACAACTACACTTTAGGGGTCGTCTCATTTTGTCGATCCGTACGGATCGTACTTTGATTTTTTCGGGTCGTATCAAGTCGACAGTATTGGACATGGATGAAATCTATGTTGTTTCAGCAATAGTGGACTTTTTCCGTGTTTACACAGCCTCATCTAAACACGAGTGGGGTAGGAAGAATTCGAGACAGTTATGCAAAACCGAGACGCAGTGGAGGGTTTGCATAACTTTCGAGAATTCTCCCAATCCCCCGAGTGTTTAGATGAGGTTATGTAAACACGGAAAAAATGTCCTCTATTGTTTTTTATAAAATATTTCTCAAAATAATTCGACAAATGAATGGACATTTTGTGTATTTACTTCTTGATTGGAGTAGATTTTCTCAATACAATATTTCCTACTAGCCAATCAAAACGCGCATCTGACAACACATAAACCAATCAAAATTGGCGTTATAAAAGTAAAAATCAAGTTGAAATTTGTGGCAAGCGCCAGCAAGCGCCATGTGGATGAAAGCGTTTTCAGCTTTGAATCCTCCTAAATCTTGCAGAAAAATACCGAAAGTTCGGTGAAAACTAGAAGAAATGTTCAAAATACACGCTTGATCGCTCTTAAAAGACCGTTGCTCTTGAAAGTGACGTGAACTTGCCCGATTTGGCAGCCCGAGAACATGGTTGAGAAGTTGAATTCATCGATATTTCTTTTTTAGAAGTCGGAACCGAAGAAACGAAGTTTTAAAGAATTTTCGAGGAGCTGAGCGACATTACGGTAAAAAAAATGCATTTTTCCTCAGGCTAGTTAAGGCATGACTGAGGGTCTCAACGGGGTTAACCGTTAGCCGTAAAACGGCCCAAAATTTAGCCGTTAGGCGTAAAATTTGGTAAAAATTAACCGTTAGGCGTAAAAAGTCGAAAAAAGTTAACCGTAACATTTTTATAGCCATGAACGTGTTCCAAACTAAAATGTGTTTTTCCAAAATTGATTTTTTCCGCTAATTTCATTAAAATCTCTCGGAGCCTGAATGAGGGTCAATGTAAAACCAAGTATTCTCAACAACAAGCCCATTGATTTGGTACAAAATGCTTGAATTTAACCACATCAGTTAAACGCTCAGTGTTATCGACTATGATGGGTCTGCAATATATTTTAATCACTTTGTACCACAAGAAAAACCGATGAAGACATCGTCTAATAAATTCAGTTAAAATACATGTCAATTGCCCTGACTAACTCATGTATGCAGAAATTCTGCATCTTTAAATAAATTCAGTAAAAATACATGTTCGCAACACGGACTGACTTATGTACGCAGAAATTCTGCATCTATGAATAAATTCAGTCAAAATCTATGTAAATTGCACCGACTAACTAATGTGCGCAGAAATTCTGTATCTATGAATAAATTCAGTCAAAATCTATGTAAACTGCACCGACTAACTCATGTACGCAGAAATTCTGCATCTGTGAATACATTCAGTCAAAATCTATGTTAATATTACCAACTGACTTAAGTACGCAGAAATTCTGCACACATGAATAAATTCAGTCAAAATCTATGTAAATTGCACCGACTAACTCTTGTATGCAGAAATTCTGCATCTGTGAATACATTCAGTCAAAATCTTTGTTAATACCACCGACTGACTTAAGTATGCAGAAATTCTGCATACATGAATAAATAATTATTCAGTCAAAATCTATGTAAATTGCACCGACTAACTCATGCACGCAGAAATTCTGCATGTATGAATACATTCAGTCAAAATCTGTTACTCCCACCAACTGCCTTGTGTATGCAGAAATTCTAGGTAAATTGCACCAACTAACTCATGTATGCAGAAATTCTGCATCTTTGAATAAATTCAGTTTAAATATATCGTGTTAATTGCACCGACTGACTCAATTATGCAGAAACTGTACCTGTACATCTTAATATCACTGACTGATTAAAGAATGTAAAATGTAGAAATTCTAATTAAATGATTATATTGAATAATTAATTAAATTGAAATTGATAGTCTGTTTGATTTATTAGTGAGGATGGCACTGTTTTGCCATCCATCAAAGCTGCCACAAAAAAATGTCATATCCCACTCTGATTAATGGACCATACTGGTCCTAACTTCATAATTATCAGTATTTAATACACTGTACATAAATGTAACTAAAAATAAAACTCGCATTGCCATGGGCCATAAATTTTTGCTATAGTTCAAGATGATGCAAATCATCACTAAAACAACTTCTCCCATACAAAGACAATAATTATTATAACTGAAAGGCTGAGAGCATAATCAACCCATGTCAAATTTTTGGATCATTTCAATATTTCCATGCTCAGATTTGGTGAAAAAAGAAAAATTACATGGCAGTGTTTTAAGAACAAACTGAAAAAGTATGGCATCTGGTTCTGTTCAACATCACACATTTATTATTAAAAAAATACATGTAATAGATCATTGAAGGGGCTATGTTGCGAGGTTTTGCCGAATTTTAGTAACTTTAATTTACACTTTTATCTGTCAAAATTCTTTTGTTCGATGATACGAAACAGGACTCTAAACGGAAACATGGTCACATACATAAGCGCTATTGCTTGTTTTGATTTAAGTCCAACAATTTCATCGCTCTTTTCTCCAGCAAAAAAAAATCAGAAAAATGTTAGATTTGTCTGTGTCAGTAAAGTACAAAGCAAAGACTCTGGTACCATGTTAATATGCTGAAGTGTACTATATTTAACCAACAAAGAAGAAGAACCTTCGTTCATGACAGTCTATGGTCAACTGATTTCTATTGCTACACTGTACTCGTACATATTGAGATATTCAGTCGTATGATTTCAGAATCGGAAAAATAACCGGGCAAAATCAAGACAAATAGATTACATGCATTTAACATATGTGAAAAATCTGAGACCATTTTGTGAACACAGCACTGCAGGATTGAATGGATTGCACGATAATGGCATAAGGCCCACTATCACCCATTTGGTTTTGCGGTCGTTTGTTTTTGTTTTCAAATGACGAGCTCCCTCGTGATTGGCTCTTTCGGGAATTTTCGACTGCGTTAAATTCGCAATGCATCTTGGATGATAGTGGGCACTATCATACATGTCTATATTGGGCCTCTTGTTAGAATACCTGTAGTACAATGTTTGCCCTTGATTGAATTTGAATATGAACAGTCACTTTTACATGGCTTAAAGTGGCTATGTCGTGAGGTGTCACGCAAGCTACAATCTTGAAAAACGTCCGGCGGCTGTTTTTCAAGTTTTAGACAATGTTTGGCATTCAATTCATGGACATACAAATTCTGCTAAGATTACACTTTATCTGAACTTAAACTGGATTTAAAAAACTGTCTCAATTTGCTTGAAAAGCACACTCCCTTTTGACTTTCCATCCCTGCTTTGAAATTCATCAGCTTGCAGTTCAGTCACATCCTCCTCACTCTCACTGTAAAATTACAACAAATCTGTTTTAAAACAATGTTCTTTTGGTTAAACATACAAACCAAAAACTGCAACAAATCATTGCATGTGAACAACTGGTAAACAAGGCTAAACTAAAGAATACCCGTCCACTTATTTCAAATAAGAATGGCTCCTTTTAGGGCCTGTTTACATGGAGAAAGGTTGTCCTGCATAGGCTGAGCTACATGTACATGTACCCTGGGCAAGCTTACAGTAGACTAAAGTTTTCATACTTCCTCTTACAAAATGCAGCGAACTGTTTATCAAAGTTGGCTCGGCCAGCCAGGTCACCCTCTTTCGATGGCAGGGGACCCTGCTGGCCAAGCCAACTTTTTCTCTTATAAAAGGTTTGGCTCAGCTAACCAGGCCAACTTGGTCAACTACATGTACATAGATAATCTGGGCATGCACTGGCTAGTTTATCATCAATAAACAAAATGGTGGCAAAAATCAAAGTCTGGTAAAGTTAAAAAGTGGTCTTGGACATCTGGCATGATTGAGCATATCATCGATTGTTTAGAAAGAGTTCATGTATTTTTACTGGGACAGACAGCTTTTGGCTCAGTCAGGTGTGACAACTTTTTTGTCATGCTAACGCTCGGCAAAGTTGTCCCGGGTGGGCGGATGACCCTCCTACCCGGGACAACTTTTCTCCATATAAACAGGCCCTTAAGGTGGCCCGCGGCTATTTAATGGCGCGGAGGCGCCCTTTTATAAATCGAATGTTCGACATGTAAACGTTAACCGATTTTTGTCAGTTTTGGTAGGGTGATAAAGGAGTCCTCAAATTATACAGACTTTAAATTTTAGTGCATATAAGATATGCGATTAAAAGTTACAAGCATTTTTTGAAAACCCCATTTTTGAAGAAAATGCGAATATTTTCATAAAACGACGACAGATTTTTTTTTCTAATTAAGCTCAATAAGTTCCAAGACTTCAAGCTTTACTGTGAGCAATTTTCTATAAAATCGGCTGGACAGAAATTACTGCACAGTCGAATGCTGAATTTAAGCTTCCAAATGTTATGCTTGGGTATTTGCCTCAGCTGTTGCAAGAATGCTATATAAGGCTACAATCGCACCCTATCACTTGAAAGCTTGATACAACCGAAAACTTTGCTGAATAACCGGAAAAGATCGGAAGCTCCAATCAAAAACTATAAGCAAAGAAAGAACAAGATGTTTATAGTACGTAATTTATGAATTTTAAGAAATTCAAGTTTGTTCGACTCGTGAAAAAACTACCGATTTGTTTTCTGGTATTTTTAAGTATGATAACATTCAGTATATGTACAAACGGCCTTTCCTAGTTTCATGTGTATAGTCTCGACGAAACTCGGCAAATTCGGGTCGTCAAGATTGCTACTTCACGTCTTCCATTTTCTAAATGCTTTGAAAACCCCTCGTATTTCGTAAATTATTCAAAGTTGTCGCATTCTGGGATTATTTGCCACATGGGAATCACCGATCACCATTAATACAATAGGCCATTTGCACGATTGTAGTAAAAAATGACGCCATCGTGCAAATGACTTATTGTATGAACGATGATCGCTGATTCCCAAGTGGTAAATAATCCCAGAATGCTCCAACTTTGAATAATTTACGGGTGTTTAAAAGTGATCAACATAACCTACATGAAAACAAACAGAGATGTTACGGTGCTACTTGACTGGTACCCTCTTCCTCTCAGGAAGCCTGCCAGAATCCCATGGAATGGCACGCAACTTATAACTTCAGATATTAAACTTTTAAGCTCTATGTCTGCAAATCGACAAAACTACATTACGAAAATGAAATTAATATACAAGCAAACAAACCTCATGGCTGTGCTTCGTGTAAACACTAACATGTAGCTACATGTACTTCTTACGAGGTTGCTATAAACCGCCTAAACAAAGATTATGAAACAAACCAAACAATAGGTCTTAGCTTTCTATAAATGCTTACCCTTTCCCCATGCAACGTCTTTGAACTTGACTGGAAAAGTACTTCAGACGGAAAAAAAGGTAGAAACGTTTCAACGTAAATTGCACCCCGCCGGCAAGAAAGTCAAACTGAAATTCGCACACTTTCCCATTGGCTCAAAAGCCCCACGTGACGTTACAACGCACAATACGCATGTGCCGAACTCACGGCTTCCCTGGAAACTAGCAACAACCAACATGGCGGGCTCTTGAAAAGTATGTAACGGTCATCTCGAAGAACTTATGGTCGCTTCGGAAAATAAATGCAATGTATTTCGACACTTTTGGAGCGTTAGAAGCCAGAGGAAACTTTTTCATGTAAGGAAACTGATTAATTTTCAAGAGTTTTAAAGAAAAGCGAAGACCACTACAGCAAAAACACGTGTTGTCACTCACAGCGATCAAATTTGGAAAGCTTGCAAGCAAAGAAACGTTTCAGAAAATGGATTGCACGTGTAACGGGATGAAACGGATCACTTGTGGCATGTGATGGGAATCGAAAAGCACTCAAATGAGTTGTGGACTCGCGGCTTGTTGCTGTTGGCAGTCGAAGAATATTCAGCGACAGCTCCCCAAAACATACATGTAGACACAGTTCGCCGAAGATAAGCTATAACTGTAAGTGGTAAGTAAAAATACATGTATTTGTATTATTGCTACAAAAAGCCTTTATAAACTAAAGTTGTCATGTCATAAGAAAAAAGGAACTGTCCCCTCGAAACATATACTTTGCAGTCTGTCCTGAGCTTCCTTTTCCCAACTCCACCTCTTTTGAATTATAATAAGTTTAAAAGGTAACCGTTCCTTTACACGCAATGGAACTCGAAATTTAATCCCCTACTATATAACTGGGATATTACCCTTAAATAGATAAATGTTACTAAAAGGCAAAGCAATTTTACTGATTTTATTTATGCCTACACTGTACATGTAGGCATAAAAATTATGCATATAAGCTTACTGTATGTAGTTTATGTTAAAAATTGAAGCTTGTTTGGCCTTGTGAATGAAATATCAGAAACAAATACTTTTGAGTTCAGTGTCATGTGTTATTGAACTACAGTTGTATAATAAGAATAATTATAATTATGTTAAAGAAAACTTGCATTCTTATCAGCGAGGATTCTTATCAGCTAACCAATATTTCATGTTTAGAAAAAGCAGTAGGTTGTCTAAATCAAACAAAGAAGTTAATGAGAACAAGCATGCTGTACTGAGCTAATTGAAAGTAATTTCCATTGAAATGGTCCCCCAGTTACAGTTGTACATGTACTTTAGAAACAAACAAAGAATGCTGTCAAAAGCAGAGCTTTCTTTTTTTAAAACCAAAACTTGTAACCCAACACCTTTCTTGAATCAAAGAAACATTCACTGCCTGACAAGTGAATTCCAAGTTAAATTTCAAGCGAAAAACCGATGTCGCTCCAATTTGCAAAGCGATGAGGGCAATACCTGTCATATAGTTTTTGAGGCCCGAAAAGAAATCGATGAGAGTGAAAAATGAAGTTGGTTTCCTTTCTCCTCCCATGTAAGATAAGAGTAACAGATGTCTATTGTCAACTGCTTAGAGATTTTTATTAAAAATTAATGTTGTGTATTAATGGCTGTGTCTTCACGACGCCGGTTGAGTAGTGAGTAGGGGATGGCTCAAATACCGTTTTTTGAGCTCATCAACAATTTTACCTCACTTCGCTCGGAAAAATTGTTGATGAGCTCAAAAAATGGTATTTGAGTCCATCCCCTACTCACTACTCGAGATGTCCCTCCCTCATTTTCTGTGAGCGGGGAGTCAGTGGAGCGAAAGATTTTGTTTTGGCTGCCAATTTTTCAACCACCTTTTTAAGTGGAGGGTCAAATGCGTTTTCCCCGAGCCCGCCCGCATCACCAATTGAAGAAATCCAAAACCCTCCATATAAACGTGACAATGCCCCTCGTCAACGAACCAATGACTGCCGTTGCGTTTTTGAAAATGCGTGGAATTGAGTTGAAAGAAGGTGATGACTTATATGCAAAGAACAAAGGGACGTTCGAATACAACCCTTGCAGACATTGTGGTATAAACTTTACCCAAGGTCATTCTCTTGTTGAGCATCAAAAATACGCTTGCAAGAATCTGAAAACAGAAAAACGCCCGAAAGTGCTTTGTCCCGACTGCAATCGAAGATTGTGTATACAAACGGTTAACAGACACTTAAGAAATGGTTGTCCTCCCGCGAAAAGAAATTCTCGAGCTCTTCTCAGATATGAGCCGGATTTGGTTGTTCGAGATGTTTTTGCCGAGTCATATGTCAGCCAACATGAACTGAATGCATGGCTTGACGCTCAAGAGCAACAATGTCTTGAAGAGATAAGCCTGGAGGCTCTCAACCCCTTACCCAGGATCCGAGATTTGAGCTTTGTTTCTGATTTCATCGAAGGCAAGACACCACTCGCAGCTTTTCAAACAGAGTTGTGTGGTTATTACCAATTGAAAAAACCTTTACCCTTTACATACCAATGATGGCGACAACACAAGCTTTCATAAACTTTCTCAAATCGAGGAACACTGGTCTGAAACAAAAGAGCGCCGACTGGGTGAGAGCCAGACAAAACTCCGTCGGGGCATCAGAGATCTCTGCCTTGACAGGCACTTCGCCGTTTGAATCACCGCGCAGCTTGCTCTTAAAGAAAATACAGCCAACACATATGCTCAACAACGCGGCCTGTGCTTGGGGCAATCTGTTCGAGCCGATTATACGCAAGTATTTTGAGCAAAAACATTCTGTTTCCGTTTTTGGCCACAGCATCTCTCTTAATCTAGCAAGAGATCATCCACTTTATCGAAAGGTCACTTGCAGCCCAGACGGATATTTTCTAGACAAAGATAACGGCTTTAAATGTCCGTTTAAATGTCCGTTCAAGAGGAAAATAGCCATGAACAGAATTCCTGGCTATTATAGCGATCAGATACAAACAGGGCTTGCTTTGAGTGGCGACATGGTCTCCAAAGGCTTGTTTGTTGACGGTTATTTCAGATTCTGCTCTTTAAACCAGCTTGAACCAAGTCTGGCGCACAACCAGTTTCTAAACGGAGGAAACAAGTTCAAAACGAAGGGTGACACAACGCTTGCGTGGGGAGTTTGTTATTTATTTAGCAAACGGATGATAACAAGAAATCAAAAGGCAATCATCGATGTCGGTTCCCTCAAATCAAAACAATTATTTGAGAGAATTATGTCTTCCATTGCTGAGAAGGACATATGGTGTTGTTATGGAACTGTAAGGATGTCGTTTAGAAAACAGGACGAAGATGCAGCCCACAGAGGGTCGCGATGCCGGCAAGTGCTGGACTTGCAATAATTCCGAATCCAGTCAATGCAGTGGCAAGGGCCCCTGATGACAGCCCAACAGAAAGCGACCCAAGGCCAACCGCCGAGTAATGAACTAAGGATTGGGTTCGTTTATATTTCTTTGCGACCTGACGGTAATGCTCGGCTTCGTCAGACAGCTCTTTAAGCAAGTCAGAGATCTTTTTGAGTCGGACGTCTTCTGCATTGATTTGAGTGATCTCACGCATAGGGTATAGCTGTTGTGTCTCGCTGTATTCGGGGCCGATGGAAGCACATTGGCAGAACTCATGGTGTGGGTATATATATGATTTTTAATTTATCTCAACTTCAAATTCCAAAGGCGCGTCATTGAAGTTGAAGAGGTCACCATTTTCATCCCTCACTGACAGTGTGTTAGAGTTAACAAATTCACCAGACGAGACGTCACGCCAGACATTCTGTTGTGTTGTCTCATAAAACACCTTCTCAAATGGTTTCCCACGAATATCAAACCGAGCCAAAACTGTCGAAGGCTTCCCATTGAGGAGGTTCTGTTCTTTATCGACCAGATCACAGTGGATGAAGTAAGTGCTTGGTGCCCTTAAACGTTTGGCGAAAGTTATAAACATCAATACAGGGTTTACGCCAAGCAATGCTGCCAGATTGTTACTAAGCGTCACACTGCTGCCGTTATTATGAATGACCATGGCTCCGTATGGCGCCTTTGTTTCGATTGTTAGATTTAAATTGCAGTTATAGTCTTTTAGGCCTTCAAATTCTTTCGCTAAACTCTCAAGAGTGTGATGGCCTGGAAGTAAGGTTGCACCACGTGAACTATTAGTGGGGGTTGTTGGTGAAATCTTTGATTCTTCTTTCAAAGTATGCCACGAGTTGAAAATTGAGCAAGAGACAAGCCGTATGTATCTCGGTTTAGGTAGTGGGTGGTCGAAATAGATCGTGTGAGGGTTCGAAGACGTGACAATTGTTGACACAACCATGATGGTGTATATAATTACACATTTTAAAATATAATTATATACAATCATGTTTGGCAGACGACCTGGTGGATTTAATCCTAATTCAAATCTTGGTGTCTCCATCGGCGGTCACAATTACGGGCCCCCACCTCCTTTTTATTCGCCTCCAAACGCCTATACCCATGTAAAGCCAAAGCCACCACCCCCTAATCCTGAAATTGCTTGGTTGAGTTCGCCGGAGGCTGCCAAGCTCTCTGCCGCGGCCAAGGCCAAGGCTATCTCAGACTTCAAAAAGCGTTTCCCTCGCGCCGATATGTCTCACTTTGAAGTGCAAGTAGATTTTGGCGACGATCACAAAACAGCCACAGGAGAAGTGCTTTACAAAGAGGGCCCTGGCTCATGGGCACTTATCACAGAAATGCCCCACAAAGATTGGACTGGCGCCGAAAGAGACGCTCTTGGTCTTGTCTATGATGGTGGTTTCCCTTATCAGTTATCGTTGGGGCAACAAATGTTATCAATTCCAGCTGTTGCTTTCTCCACCACAATAGACAAAGACATGATGATTGGCGCTATCTTGAATGACAAAGAGCAAAAGATTTACGTCACGCCAACTGAGTATTTCACAACGAAATACAGAAATATCTTCAAGGACACACAGATTTCATTCACAACCGCGAAATACGGCCGAAAGTGGATGGGTGGTCCTCATATGAGCTTTTGGCCGCAACAACTCTCCTTCGCCCTGTGGTGTGCAACAACAAGCTGTGGAATCTCGCGTGACATTCTCTTCGATAAGAACTCCAGTCTATCCCTAACCCCACAGCTCCGGTCGTTTTACCGGTTTCACGTTTATTTCACAACAAGGCAAATACTCTACCAGATGGGCGGGGAACAAAGCGTGAGTGCTTTGCCAGACGACCCCCCATTTAACCAGAAAGACAACAAATACAACATCGACGCGTACAAGAAGCTTTGCATCGAGTTTGGCATCGACCCCAGTTCTGACTTCCGTTACACATACGGCAAGAACCACGGTCTTGGGAATGTCTACATTTGGGCTTATGGAGAGGGCCCCATCTCTACCGATTACACTTATCCAGACTCTGATCTAGCTCTGTTCGATGATGAGCGCGTAACTGACAGAAAAGACCCCAACTATAAAGCCAATGGAATATCTTTCGTTCGCAACGACCAAGGGGCGGACACGCAGTTCGAGCACTTTGTGCCAAATTACGCACAGGGGCTAACACAGCCAGGGCTCGCGCGTATGAACCAATCAATCGAGGCCTTTGTGTACTGCATTCTTGGTTCACAAGCCAAAACCCGCAGCAGCATCATTGGAAGAGGAGGCCGGGCGTTCGAAACGCAGAGAGTCTTCCTCACCCATCTAGAGGAGGCCATAATACTGAACGACATCGCAACAAGCGTACAGCGTTACCAGCTTGCCATCCAAGCAACGAAAGTGCGCTTAGACTTTGCGACAGCACCCGGAAGCTGGCTCATGCCATCACGCATGATTATCAACACAGAGAGCGTGATCGGGTATAACAACAATCTACAGGAGGCAACGCAAGGGATGAAGCTGGGTGTGAACAGTGGTGTTAATCTGGGCACAAAAAAAGCCTCCCTTCGCCACATGGACGGTGGACCAACAAAGATCAATCCACCAAACAGTCACCCATCAAACCCGATACATAAACAGGCCACACAGGCACAGGGCATCGCCACACCCACACCCACAAGCAGCACACCCACACCACAACCAACACCCACACCACAGCCCGACCCGCATCACGTCTCCAAGGCAGTCGTTGCTGTTGGCGCGCTTGCTTTGGCAGGTCTTCTCGTTTGGTCGAGATAAGTGTTCAAGACTTCGAACGTTTGGTGATCCTTTCAACAAGGAAGGCTACCACGGCAAGGATGAGCAGCCAGGCGTGTTCACCCAGAAAGGAGATGACCGACCCGGCCGCTTTGAAGATGAAGCTCACAATTGAGCCAATGAGGCCAGGCAGTGCGCTGGCTGCCTTTTTGCCAAGCTCTTTAAGCCCATTTCCAATAGCCTTGGTGGCCCTTGCCAGGCCGTTCAAGGTGGCGAGTACCACAGCGCTGATGGTGATGCCAGCTGCCAGAACAATCGCTTGCAGGGTCCATCCGTATTTTTGAAGATTTCTCTAACCCGCTCTCTCAAAGACATGCTCCTTTCCCGCAACTCAATTTCTGTATTGAGCCTTGCCAGCTCTTCTTCACGCTCAGCAACCCGGTCTTCAGCAGCTGCTCTGTCAGAGGGGGAAGTGTCCTCAGCTTCTATCACTTGTCTGTCTTCAGCGTTTAGTTGTTCAAGCTCTTCTTCTTGTTGTTTCAGTTCGTCAAGTGTCTTTTTGGAGTCTATTTTTACACTAAGTTCGTTTATGTTCCTGTTTATCTTGTATTTTTTCTGCTTGTTCTGCAGTTTTATGTTCCTGTTTATCTTGTATTTTTTCTGCTTGTTCTGCAGTTTTTTGAAACTGTAACAGTTGTTTTCTTTTCTTTTTATGTTCTGTTTCAAGCTCTTTCTTTTGATCTTTTAACCTTTGTATTGCATCCGTATCCAGCGTTCCATGCTGATTTTCAAGATCCTGAATCTGGTCATCAGCGTGATTTATCTGATTTCTAAGTTCGTCCATGCTTTGACGAACCTTGTCTCTTTCTGCAAGCGTTTTTCCCATTTGTTGTTTTTGCTTTTGTTTTGCTTGCAGCTCTTGTTGCTTTTTGTCACGTTCTGCTTGAAAGTCTTTCATCTGATCAAGCATTGACTTTCCACGATAGCTTTTGATTTCTTGTGAAAGCTGTGGATTTTCACTAAGTTGCCGTGTTACAGCACTTTGTGAAAACAGGGGATATGCCTTTTTTTCCCCTACCAACCATTTTTTGAGCTATTTTGAAAAAAATAGCTCATTAGCAGGCGCAAAGGTTGGTTTGTGATGTTAGTATGTTTGTTAGTTTGTTTGTTTGTTTGTATGTATGTCTTGGGTTATGTCACACCAATCAGATTGCCTCTAGTATGTACACCATGTACTATGTCAGCTAATCAAATTTTCGCTTCTAAAATGGTATTACTGAAAGTCAAAGAATGGCACTTGACATGAATTGAAAATCAGCCATCTTGAATCTCCGCGATTGTTGCCGCAAACACTAAAAGTGTAAAGTTTTGAAAATTTGTTGCTTGGGAACTGTTCTCTAATCCCGACTGGCTTGCTAACCTGGCAATATCAAGGACATTTATTCAGAAATACTGCCTATAATGTGCCCTATGCATGAATGGTAGAATGGTCTGCGGGGGATGAGACGTCCAAAAAATGTGGACTGCGGTTACGTTCATAGGTGAGCTTATACTGAAGTATGAGTATAGTTTTATTGCAAAAACGGCAAGCCGATTTCAAATAATATGATGCGGAACATGAATTGTATGTTTCAAGCCTAGGTTTCAAGAGATTACTATTTAAAATTGGATTTTTTTTGTCAGACACGCTGTCTGCACGTGAAAATGTTGAACTTTGTCTTTATAGAAACTTGTCCGTGATGCATGGAGTTCAACAGAGAACATGTAATGCAATTAATCTACAATTTACAGTATGTAAAACGTTTATCTTTCTTTGAATTAATGTGAGCTGATGTGTAGGTTATTAATTGTATGCCTCAAGCGATTACTATAAGCGAGAAGCGACTGTATTTTGTATGAGCAGTCACGTTGTGTGCACGTGCAAATATTGAACTTTGTCCTTATAGAGACTGGTACGTGATGAAATTCAACATGTTTTCGAGAAAACGTAATGTAATTAATTTATATGGTGCGTTAAAAAACGCCTGTTTAAAAAATATTAGTTGCAATTTACTAGGAAACAAGCAAAATTCATTTTGGATGCGCTAAGTTTCTGCTGGTCGACATTACAGGAAAAGGTGTTTGGTTCCAAATGTTAACCTCAACAATGTTCGTGTAAGTAATTCAATTAGCTTGAGGTTTTGAGTCGAAAACAATTTAATCTAATTAGTTCTGTTTCTATTTGCACGACTTTTTTGTGGAGAATAAAAACAGTTGTTTAAATAATATTAGTTCCAATTTACTAGGAGACTACTTATATTCATTTTTCATGCGTTTAGTTTCTGTGAAAGACTTTTCTGGTTGACATTACAGAAACAGGTGGTTCAAAGAATTTTC
The DNA here is from genome assembly GCA_024195265.1 of Dendrophyllia cribrosa. NCBI lineage: Eukaryota > Metazoa > Cnidaria > Anthozoa > Scleractinia > Dendrophylliidae > Dendrophyllia > Dendrophyllia cribrosa. Next base: position 16,519,977 of record JAJLRJ010000012.1, on the reverse strand, counting down.
GTGTCACTAATTTAATTAGCTTGTGGTTTGGAGTTGAAAACAATTTAATTTAATTAGTTTGCTTCTTCCAGGCCAAAGGAACCTTTTCCACGTGTCTTTTGTGAATAATAAAAGAAACCTTTAAAAAAAGACTAGATACAAATTTCCAGGAAATAATAAGCCTTCAATTTGGATGCATCAAATTTATGTGCAGGACTTTTCTGGTTGACATTTAATTTAATACACTCATTACTGAAACAAGTTGCTCATTTCACTGGGACCGTAGTTTCGTCAAAGAATAACTCTGGAAATCCCGTGAAAAAAAGCTAGCCGAGAAACGAGAAACGAGAAACGGGACCCAGTTGGTTATCTCGGTATTTTTTTTGGTAGTGGGCGGGCCGGAGGATTTTAAAAACGTATATCTGCAAGCGGTTATTTGTGCGAGTTAACTTCCGCTGTTTTGTTACTTTCACCATTTCATATCATTTAGGTAATTTTCAAAATAGCTCATGCACGCAATGCGTGCCTATGTTAACATACTGTCTTGGGTTACCTTTTTTATCTGGTTCGTAAAATGTTTCGATGGCTTGTTTGTTAGCATTTGGGTACATGTTTAATATATATAGTTAGGCTTAGCCTAACAGCGGCGCCCTCTGAAGACCCTCTGAACAAGCTTAACTAAGATGAAACTTAACTAATAGGTGAAAGGTCGGAAGCACAAGAATTAAGATTAATATTGACGACCGGGCTATTTTTCAATTTTAGCAATTCTCAAAAACAGTATTACCCGACCGTCTGCACAGTACATTTAGACCGTACAAAAGTTCACAAAAACAACTTTTTCTCCGTCTAGAATAACTATTACGACTACTGTTAAAAAATACAGTTGTAGCTTGTCAAAAAATGCCTGAGAAACTGATTTGGAAATCAAAATTGCCAAAAATACAAACATATTTGCATACGGCCACGCGAGTGAAGTTAGAACTATAATAAAATTCAAGTCTTGTTTTGTTTACATAAAATCGCTTTTCAACCTATGTAATGAATGAACAAACACATAAAAATGGACAACACAATCTTCTTTCGATAAATTTTATTCAAATCTCCATTAGTTTATGTTGAAAAGCAAAACGGAAAACGCGCATCGAGGCCGAGCCGTGTCTTCGATGAAATTCAAGAAATTAATACAACTGAATTTAAGCTACACGTTTAAAAACAATTCTCCAAAACTAACGAGAACACATTAACAAAAACTCAATCACAGATTGATATCTAGATAAATTTCCATCGAAAAATGTAATTTGTTTTACCTTTAAGTCCCTCCGGCGACTACTGTGCTTGGAAATTCTTTAAATCTCCGCTTTGGTGCTGAAATCCGTAAAACGAACCCATCTCTCGCATTGCTAAAAACGTATATAGTTCCTCGAAGCAAGATTTTATCCCTGAAAGCTCTTCTTTTTCCACTAAAGCGGCTCCTGAGTATCCCTGAATTAGCATCCCTTTCTTGAGTAGCAAACCACGAAAAAATGCAGGAAAATAACGACTTTAATTTAAACCGTTTTCTTCGCTCAGTAAACACAGCAAAACATCAAAGTGTTTTCCCAGCTGACGTGACATTCGGCCGTGTAACCGCGCGAAAAAAAAGCCTCGCTTTGGTTTCAACATGACGTCGTACGCGCATATTTTGCGACGTCATACGCGCCCGCGAGCTAGTCCTCCGCTAAGATCCCGGATGTTGTGTGGCGTCATACGCGCATGCGCGCTAGCCTTGCGCGACACACATCTCCGACACACATGTTTTTGTTGCAGGCAGCGCCCGCGAAACATTCCGCTAGCCATGACCATGAAAAATGAGGGCATAGGTTCTATGAGTATGGGGCTCCGCAGCCGGGCCTTCGGCCCGGCTAGGCTCCGCTATTATGTCGTCCCAAGCAGAATTTTGCCGTCTTTGTTGAAGACGTTGGTCTAGCTCATCGCCCGCAAGCAGAGGGTCGGTGTCAGAAGTGCTTGGCAACCCACTTTGTTCGGGAGTCATTGTATGCATTTCATGCTGTTCACCGCCATGGTATGGGGTGGATGTACCGCCTGGTTCAAAGGGTTGCGTGGTGTCGGGACCGGTATCTTGGTCCTGGGCCCATTGTTGGACTTGTTGTTTTTCTTCTTCTGTCATTTGATTCCACATGACTTCAAGGGCCTCATCGTCATCACCGGCATCCCCTGTGTCAGGGGTGCGACTGGTTTCATCAGTTGTCTCAGTTGGATCGACTTCGACTTCGCCGCCTGTTGCCATGATATATAAATATAAATTTTAAAAAACACAAATATATACCATGGCTGTGCAACCGAATTTACTTCCATCTCACAGTGAAAAGACACTGGGCGCCATGAAGGCAGAGCGAACCGTCAAGCGCATCACATTCAGCCCCTCTGAGACCAATCCCGGCGAGACACTGTATGTCTCGGTTCCCAAGCTGGGCGAGCACGATGTTATTGTGTCCGGCTCGCTGTCCTTGGTGTTCAACATCAATCTAACCGGCGGCCATGCAAACAACTTTCTCGTACAAAATGTTTCTCGGGCCCTGGTGGACAGGTTCGTTGTAAAGTTTGCCGCCACCACTGTCCAGGACACGGTTGGGTACGACATCTACAAGATCTTCGAAGATCTCTTCCGATCAACCGATGAGCGGGAAAATATGCTTATGGAGGGCATCCAGAGTGTGGATTTGTGCAAAATCCGCTCTGGTGCTGGCGACAAGAAGAGCTCAGGCGTGGATGCAGAGAACAAGCTTGAGACAATATATAAAAATAAGTACCGCATCAACCTCGATCACCAAATCTTAAATGATCACGGCGTTATATACCTTCAAGCACTGTATAACGATCTGGTCTTCGAACTAACCCTCGCTCCCGCAAACCAAGTTGTCCGAGGCTCAGACACAAGCAAGCTCGTGTACAAGTTAGAAAACATCCAGCTGGAGTATGAGACAATCAGAAGTAAGAAGCTGGCCGACGAGGCAACAAGCACTTACACAAGTGGCAAGGAGTTCGCTTATGACCTGGTAATGCGAGATCGGGTGCATCCCTTCTCAAAAGGAGGTGACACTCGGCTGAATCTTCGGGTTAACCCACAGCGCCGGTCTCTCAAGGGCATCCTCTTGCTGTTCATCAACCCCTACACGGCTGGTGCCAGGGACTCTGAGAACTATTTCAATCCCGACATCACCAAAGTGAAGGTCACAGTCAACGGTGTTCCAAACAGGCTTTACAATGAGGGCATCAGCGGTACAGACATGTTGAGAGAGATAACCCGGCATTTTACCCCACACACACGCGGAAGGCCTAACATGAACTTGACCAAATATCTCACAGGCAACAAGTTTGGTCTCTGGATTGACCTGCGGGCCATGGGCGACACAGCCCTGCACGGCAACGGCCAACGGCTCGTCAACACACAGGATGGCGTTCAACTCGAGATCGAACGAAACGGCACAGGGTCGGGAAACGCACTCTGCCACATCTTCATCCTCTCAGACTCACAGATGAACATCATGGACAGGCAGCTGGAATCTGTACAGTACTAAGTAAACGCAACAACACACGCATATATATACCCACCAGCTCCATGACCAGCCCCATGGCCACAAACAACAAGATCAACTTATACGCTAAGCCGGCTCCCCTGCCATCCACCGGATATCTGTCACACAATGAAATACAAAGACTTCTGGCAAAGGCCCCCTCCCCGCCAGTTTGCAAACCAACTAATATAGGTGTTGGGTATGGACCCAAGAAAGCTGCCATTCAATGCACTAATCGTGGCCCCACTAACTCTGGCAAGACACAGTATCTTCTCTCCCAACTGCGAGGTCCCTTTAGGGGTTATTTTGATTACATCGTTTTATTCTGCCCCACATTTGTTAAGAACAAGACATTCGATGGCTTCGTGGACCGCGATCCACACATCTTAGTCATTGTCTGCCAACAGCATGAAATCGAAGACTGGTTAAAGTTGGCGAGCTTCTTTTTCACAGGCACCAACACTTTATTCATTCTCGATGACTGCGCCGCCTCCAAAGATGTCGAAGGTCGAACGGGCCAACTGGTCAATCTTGGGTTCAGCGCAAGGCATGACGGCATATCCGTGTGGGTCTTGACCCAGCAGATCACCAGTATTGCCAAGCCATATCGTGACAACATTGCAGCGATCGTGCTCTTTTACACGCCATCCAGCAAGACAACCAAAGCCATATTCGAAGATTATGCCGGCGAGCTCTCCCACGAGGAGTACAAAGAGTTTATCGCAAGGCTCAAATCCCGCAAGTTCTCCCACCTGGTTTTCTCTCTGAGGCACCCGTATGGAATTGAGTACAAGGTTTAAACACGGGCACACAGATATCAAATACACATATATATACAAGCCATGAATGCGCAAACCAGTCTACACAAGCTCTCTGTGCTTTCACAGCTTTTGGATGAATTGCACAAACACACACTTGATGCGCAAAATAAAATTATCAAAGCCGCTGGTGAGGAAGATCCGCGCCTCATGCTTCTGGCCAGATATCCCTTGCGGTTGAATTCTATGCCAAACACCATGGCGGGGCTTATACGAGAGCTTGAAGCCCTTTTACCAGACATCAAGAGAATTATCGAAAAATAAAAACACATATGTATACCCATGATGGATGAAGGAGTTGAAGACCAGGCCGTTTTCGAAATAATGCAGATGCTGGAGGCCACCCCTGGTGCCGCACCTCCCACAGGGCTAGTTGGTGACAATGACATTCCTGCCAAACGTGAGAAGCTGGCAATCCTTGTTTCAACTGGCAAGGCCAAAGAAGCTATCGGCGTGCAGCTCACACACGATCATGTGGCGCGGTTGTCAGACAAGGACGTTGACAAGTACTGCAAACGGTACGAGGCATACATCGGCAACAAGACAACCGAATCCCTAGTTGATTCAGCCATCATGCTCATATCCAAAGGCGTTGGAATGGTGGCCCCGGTAGAGGATGTGGCGGAGTTGCAGAAAGAACTCAAGAACGACTACATCATCAACCAGGAGCTGTCAAATCTTGCTGGGGCTATTGCCGTGCGATGCGGGCGATTGCTGGCACTTGCCAATGCTGCTCTCATCACAACAAAACACATCAAGTTTGAACGAGAGCCTGATCACAAGACTGACTTGATAGAATTGGAACCCCAGCCCCAACCCACACATCCAACCAGAGACAGTGAAGGCTATCCACTTGAGGGTCTTGATGAAGTTGGGCTGGGGCCTGGGGTGACCTCGCAGCAACCTTGAAGAAACCTGGCAGCAACCTGGCAGCACACGTGTCACATCTTGTAAAAAATAAAATTCACATATATACAGGATGACCACACCACTCGAGACGATCCCTGAAGAAACTCCAACTCCAACTCCAACACCTGACCGTGTTACCTCTGAGGCTCCGAAAACAAAGCCTGCAACAGAAAAGAACCCCGGGCGTGTTGCTTCTGGCAAAAGGCTAGCAGAACGCAACCGCCTGGCCCGGGAAGCAAAGAAAAAGGCCGAAGCACAAAAGCCTGCACCCTCAACAAGTGAAAACAATTCTGCAACAAGTGGTGCAACAAGTGACACAACAAGTGACAGCAACAACAACAACTCAATCGTTTATATTCTGGGGGTTGGTGGGTTGATTGTCTCTGCTGCTGGTGTTTATTACCAGCGCGAAGCCATAATGCAAAGGCTTGGGAGAAAATCAAATACACCAGCAAACACACCACCAGCAACACCCGCTGCAACACCACCAGCAACACCCCCATCTCGAATTCCGGTAAGACAAGGAATAAAAAACATGGAATAAAAAAACATATATATATACTGACCATGAATCCTTTCCAAGCTTTGATGAATTCTGCTGCAATCGGAGGTGTGTTTCTTCTTTGGTTTGGACTTACTTCGGTCGCCTTTGATACAGTTTGCGGTTTAGCCCTGAATAGGCACAACGAGCCCGAGCCCGAGCCCGAGCTCGAGTCTGAGTCCGAGGCCGAGTCAGAGGCCGAGGTCGAGGAGCCCCGAGTCCGAGTTCGAGTCGAGGAGCCCCGAGTTCGAGTCGAGGAGCCCCGAGTTCGAGTCGAGGAGCCCCGAGTCCGAACCCGAGGTCTAGGCCGAGGCCGAGGTCGAGTCTGAGTCAGAAAAATAAAAAAATCATATGTATACTGATCACAAACCATGTCTGACAATAAACTTGTGAAGTCTATCCTCGACGCCGCAACAATCACTGGCCTTGTCGCTGGTATTGGTTGGATTGGGAAAAAGACCATCAAAGAGAACTTCACTGCCGACCCCAGTGCAAGCTTGATGAATTATGTCAAGTTCACAGCCGTCATGGCTGGCACCATCGCGCTGAAGAAATATCTCGAGGACCAGAAAATCCTCCAGACAACATGTAAAACCATATGTATACACAATGGCCTCGATTGCAATAATGGCTCTTGGCGCTGTTCTTAATGCGGCAGCTTTCATTGGTGGCAATTATCTCGCTAAATATCTGTCTGGTGATAACGGAAAGGCAGCAATGGATGAGAAAATCCGACATGACCACGCCCTTGAACAATACCAAGCGGCTTACGCCAAATACCAGAAGGACCGCACCAAGCTCCTAGACTGGATTGCAGCCAATGATCGGGTTAAACACCAAGCTAGCAAAAACTTCCAAACCACCGATCAAGCCCTGGTCTTGTATAACCAGATGCACCAAACGCAACCAGATAAACAAATCAAAGACAACAAAGAGCCTGTCTTCTCGGACTTTTACAAGCCCAGCCCACAACAGCAGAATGGTGAACTTGTGTTCATTGGAGGCACCCTGCTTGCGGGTGGGTATGCGGCTTATCGCTTTCTTTAAACAAACATATATACCCCTATGGAGGCGAAACTCTCAAAGATCTATTACAGCCCGAAAGGGTATTGGAAAGGGCTTGCCGCTGTCAAAAAGCTAGCTTCAGCGGCAAAGGTCTCTGATGATGTCGCAAAGAAATGGTTGGTCAAACAAGCCCTTTGGCAAGTTTACCTCGCGGCACCACGCCATATCCCTCGTCCCAAGTTTGATGTCTCAGCACCCAATGCAGTGCATCAAGCAGATCTTCTCTTCCTGCCCCACGACAAACTTCCACACGGGAGAAAGGTTTACAAATACGCATTAACCCTTGTGGATGTGGCTAGCCGATACAAAGCAGCAGAGCCTCTAACTTCGAAAGAGTCTGAAGAAGTCTCAAGGGCATTTCAGAAGATTTACAGACGTGGGCCTTTGAAATGGCCTCAACTCTTGCAAGTTGACCCTGAGAAAGAGTTTATGGGCGCTGTGACTAAGACAATGGAAAACAACAAAACAACCATTCGTCGCGGGCGGGTTGATATCCACAGAGACCAAGCAATTGTGGAGAGATTCAATCGCACCCTGGCTGAAAGGTTGTTTGGTTATCAGTATGCCGTTGAAATGAATATGCCCTCTGGCCGTTCGACTGCATGGGTCAAAAGACTGCCAGATGTTGTCTCGGCCTTGAACAATGAAGTGACAAGACTCACTGGCAAGAAGCCCGCTCAAGCAATCAAAGAGAAAGCAATATCTTCAAAACCCGCGACTCCATATGCTAGGCCTGTTGGGGTCTATGAGAAGAAGCTCCCACCCCGGGTGAGTGTGAGATATTTGTATCAGCCTGGCGAGCTGGAAGGGGGTGGGAGGCGTGCGACCGACCCGATCTGGTCTTTGAAGGTCCACAACATTGAGAAGGTTGTCACCAAACCAGATGCGCCTGTCGTTTATTACCTTTACGATGACCCTAAGAGAGGGTTTGTTCGTGAGGAGCTGATGGTTGTGCCACCGGGCACTCAGTTGCCCCCAGCTGGATTGTGAAACTCGATCGGTTCTGTGTGGATGCCGTCTGGCAGCACCCAACGCTTGTCGTAATAAGCAGAAAGGCCCAGCTTGTGCTGCTCGTATGTGAACATGGCTCCGTTGTGCATTCGGAAGCCCCTGTTGGTGGCCATGTCCCTACCCCCTTGCAGGGCTCTTTCGTACCTTTCCCAGCGAAGCTCGTTCTGCTTCTTGTTGACGCCCTTGGAGGACATCTTGGCCTCGCCGCTAGCCTCGTTTTCGACGTAATAACACTTGCTGCATAGGGCGATCGCCCGTGTGCCTTCCTTCTCAAGCTTGAACAAGCCAGGCTCTCTGCCGCTCCACTTGTCCCACGCCAACCAATTCTTCTTCTCCGCCTCGAACTGGGCACGAAGTTCCGGGCGAACGGCCTCTTCCAGAGTGTCGTGCGCAAGAGCAAAGTACATGCTGTCCGTGTCCATCTGGATGAGCTCGAAGTCGCGCCTGTCGATGAAGTAATCTAGGAAGTCGTAATAGAACTCCAACATGCGAAGCTTGGCAAGTTGGTACACAACAATGCCCACTTGAAAAGGGCGGTCGATTGTGACCTTTTGCTTGCGCAGCTCGATCTTGTAAGCATCTCCAATCTCTTCGAGGTCATCGAACAAGGGTGAGCGAAGATGCTTGTCGACCTCGTCCTCGTCTGTTGTGTACAACGTTCTTGTCTGGCGGTCCACGGCTTCGATGAACTTGCCGTAAGCGCTGTTGCCAAGGAGCTTGAAAACTTCAGCAAGCAGGGCCTTATCCTCGTCAGCGTCGCCTTTCCTTCGATTGTGCGCGACCTCGCGAACGAACCAGTCGAAGAGCTTTTTGGACATGTAATCGATCGTGCGGTAGACTGCCGTGATCTTGAGCCCGATGTTGAGATACCACTTCAAGAGGGGGGCGTAGATCAGCATCTCTTTCGCTGACAACACACCCAGAAGCTTTTTCTGGTCGGGAAAGCGGGTTCGGCCACTTTCTTGGAGGTAATCGTGCATATGCTGTGGAACAAATTCGTTAGGCACTGCTTGGTTGATGAAGAGCGGTGGAAAATCTTCGAACTGCTCCCAGAACTCTCGGGGGACTTCGATGTCCACTTCAGCAAACCCGAACCATCTGCCTGTATGCAGCTTCATTTCAAGAACTCTCGCTGCCTGCTCCGGGACGTTGTAATTCACAACCGTCTCTTTACCACAGGGCATCTTCTGCAGCATCGTGCTTGGGTAAAGGGAGTTAGCATCGAACCCCACAATCCGTTTCGTGATGCGAGCTAAGTCGTATTTGTGAGAACGGATGCTGGTTTCGCCACGCACGTGTTTGCGGGTGAAGACCAGGCTTGGCCCGCCAACCACAGCCCCCTTCAGCATGGCGTAAGCTTCTGGGTCGGGGGCGTATAGTTCTGGGGCCTTGCGCCCCCCTCTCAACGAGCCTCGCAAGACGTATTGCATTGATACTCCTGGCAAGGAGACCGCGTCTTTGAAGATGTCCACCCCGAGGCCCGTGTAAAAGCCCTTCACCGTTTGGAGAGCTTCGAGGAAGGGAGACACGTCTAGATTGTTGTAATACTCCAGCCAGTCTCCAAATGTCTTCATGCCTTTCTCGTGGAAGATGCGATTGCATTCTTCGTGCTCCTTGGGAGAAAGAACGAAAGCCTTTTTGAGTTGTGAGTACCAGCACTCGTATGGAGGAAGCCCCGGGTAATCCAACTTGTCAGCGCTGTCAAACCACTCGTATGGGAGCCAGGACTTGGTCTGTGTCGCTCCATACGTCTTGACCCACTTGTCGTACGTGATGCCTGGGGCCAAATAATTCATGATGTCCAAGAACTTGTAGCTGGGGGTGTTGATGAACATGATGCGCCCCTCTTTCTCCGCGGCGAAGACCCCGTTCTCGCCAGCGAGATGAGTGACAAAGTACTTGCGGATAAGTTTGAGATCGTAATGGCCTGAGTTGAAGCCGACCACAGGCACTTGGTTGCACCATTTGTCGATACGCTTAAGTTGCTTATCAGGAAGATTCTCAAGGTCTGGGGGCATATATTTGCCAGCCACGTCCTCTCGGATGGCTGCGCTTCGCCGCTCCAGGGAGGCAAAAAACAGTCCGATAAGCTCGTCAGGATCTTTAGAGCAAATGTACTCAGGCTCAGGGTTCAACGTGTCGGCAATGGAGACTGAGATGGGCACATGCTCGCTTTCATAAGAGAGATCGTGTGTCGGGCGAGTTGCCTTGGTCTTGTCCTGGTACGCTTCGAAGTCATAGACAATCGCGTGGGGATATGTTTTGTTTCTTTTCTGCGGGCAACGATCATTCAACCAGGGGGAAGGCTTTTCGTGTTCCCACCTTTCCACCACGGTGTACCCAGCGTCTCGCAGCAACTGAGTTCGTTGCAGAGTCTTTTGGTAAGCAACCATCCTTGTGATTGTGTTGCCTTTGCGGACACATATACCTTCCCCCCTCGTTCCCTCGGGGTAACATTTCTCGCAACCGTGCCAGTGACAACCGTGGAACTGGAAAACTGTCTTGCTTTCTGGGTGATAGCCGTCGACTGGGGCCCCACAAATATAACTCTCGCCGCCATGGCCGCATCTGTGATGGTGGATGTGAATACCACGTTGCTTCGCCTCCCACTCCAGCCAGCACACTGCCTTGACACCGAAACCGCCTTCTGGGTAAAAGGCTTTCTCAAAAGCTGACACCGGAGGGAGGATACGTTTCCCGGGGCAGTCGATTTTGGTTTGGCCTCGATTACACGTCTTGGAGTGGCGAGTTAAATGACAAGCTTGTGTGAACCTCCCACCACACTCGCCACAAGTGTAATTGTTTGTGACTTTATTGATATTGGTGATCAAGAAGGAGTGGGCCCGATGAATACCGATAATCATGGTTGAAGCGCCCACCTTGTTGTAATTAGCAGGGCTGTGAGATAAAATGAAGTCACCATTGGGGAGAACAAGATATGTGGCAATTCCTTGCTTGAAATGCTTTTCGATTTTAGACAAGTGCCGCAAATTTAACTGACCTCGAAGCCCCGGATAAACTGCGAAGAAGCTTTCTGCGAGTTCTCTGGATCTGCGAGTGGAACGATCTATACGAGCTCCTCGATGGACAGCCAAGCAACGAAAGAGACAAAGATTGTCGTTGAAAGTGTCAAGAGCAATGACTTCTCTTTTGTTGCGAATCCAATCAGGAAGCCGCCCGAGCCCTATTTGCAAGGGTTGTCGGTCAAGAATGACTTTGACCTCAAGCAGGACGGTGCGTTCATAAACCCATTTGGTGTCAGGCCTTTTGAGTCTTGCGTTATGAAGACGAAGCTCTTCCTGAGATTGCAACCACTGTCGTGTCTCGGAGAGAGTGGCTAGCCAAGGCCCGGTTTGATTGTTTTGATAAAAACTTCTCAACTCCTCGGTTTCAGTGTTTCGCAGCTCGACTGTGGAGATTAACTTGATTGCGTGCCGTGTGTGAACATTTTGCTTGATTTTGTTCAAAATTCTGGCGACAAGAGAGTTTTCGAGCCCGTTTACAAACTGTAACTCGATTATTCGTCTGCCATGTTCAATCCGTCGGTCAACCCGATCATAGATTTGAACAAATTGCTCGAAATCTAGCTCCGGTGGGTTGTTTTGAGGCTCGCCCTCATCGGCAGGCTCGATCCGCTCGATATTTCGGGCCTGTTCGTCCAGCCAGGCAATCAACTCACGTTGATCGTCATCACGCCGTCTCCGCCGGGGTTGTGGCATTGCGTATATATAAGGGTTTTGGTTTTCTTCAATTGGTGATGCCTCGCTTGCCGTTGCGGGCGGGCTCGGGGAAAACGCATTTGACCCTCCACTTATAAAGGTGGTTGAAAAATTGGCAGCCAAAACAAAATCTTTCGCTCCACTGACTCCCCGCTCACAGAAAATGAGGGAGGGACATCTCGAGTAGTGAGTAGGGGATGGTCTCAAATACCATTTTTTGAGCTCAACAACAATTTTTCCGAGCGAAGTGAGGAAAAATTGTTGATGAGCTCAAAAAACGGTATTTGAGCCATCCCCTACTCACTACTGGTTGTTTTGCTTAACATTCATGAAGGTGTTAAGAAAACAGACTCTGTTATGCATTTAAAAAATGATAGGTGTTTTCATGAGCAAGATTACATTTCACCCTAGTAATTTGAGGAGAGCACGGGGGCAAATTAAAAAAAATGAATAATGGCGGGAAATGCAGAGGAAGCTTGCATGCACGTCCTTCTCATTCTCATTGCTGTGTTCATGCACTTAGTGGTCATCCAATGAAGGAGTCGATTTCAGCAAAGGCTGCTACATGTATTGCTTTCAATTAGAAACAGAAGAAGAAGAGTGAAGGCTTATTTTTTCATTTACATGTACAGAAGATACGTTGGAGAAGGAAAGTTGCGTGGGTTCTGGAAAGGCCACAATTCTGGTTCGAACATATGGTTTTGAACCAGTACACAAACAATATTTGGCGAGAGCATTTTCGTATTTCATGTTGTTTTTGCCATGGCCACTGAATAAGTGTCGCTGGAGGCATGAAAATAGAACGCATATTTTATTTCTGATTTAACAGCCTTGTCGGATAAATAACCACAAGTTGCTTCTCATTGGCTAAAATTAATTGCCGACTCGCTTAAGCTACCTGGTTTGGTGGCTTAAATTTAACAAGAGTTTAATTCAATTAAGCTTACTCGCTTAACTTTAAGCGAGTTAGAACAGCAATTTTGTTTTCACAAGATTTCCAGTTGTCACTCACTGAGCGACTTGAAAAATCGCTCGTGAAAACACAGCCAATAAAATCAATGGTAACAGCTTGTTTACTTTCTTTCATTAACCCTTAATTAAGTTGCATATGATTTTATTCTTTTGCAGATTTTTGGCACTATTCTGGAACACAGCCAAAGTTCTTTTTGTGTATAGACTGTGAAATGGGCTATTGTATGTATTGTATTGGTGTATCACTCAGTATACAAACATAGTGGCAAAAACAATAGAAGTCTTGCTCCTGTGAAAGAAATAACAATAACCAAGGCACAGGGAGTGTAATGGTCACTACTGGACCTTTAATTTCACCAAAAAGTGCATCACAAATATTGGATTAACTGTAATTGCCATTAAAACGGCTTATAATCATCTATAATGTAAAAACAAATTTCTACTGATTTTAAAATGTAGCTCTGGGCTTAAAATGTTATAGAGATTTTCAAGAGACAGTCCCGGGAGATGAAAAGCTGACAAAAAGATTGAGTCATGAAAAGGCATGATTGATTGTTTTAGTTATGACTTTCTCTTTTGTTTGTCATCTATTTAAATTTTAACTTAGGATTTGTGAAGATTAGCAGACTGTGAGTGTTTTCAGAAAGAGTGGTCTAATCATCAGCTTTTTATTTCCTGGCCTTATTTACTGTACAATGTACATGGTTTTGCTATTTGCATAGATTTGACTGAAGTTATTCAAAGATATAGAATTTCTGCATACAGAAGTACATGCAAGTCAGTGATATCATAGTAAATAGAAACACACTTACGACGTAAGCATGAAAGCGAGGCCTAAGGGCCACATTGCAATTAAAAAGGCAGAAGCGCAGCCTATAACTACAATAAAAATTTTCTGACAAATGTTGCATCGCTTGACGTTTCATGCATTTTCAAAGGATCCTTTTTCCGCCGTCCACTTTTCAACTGACTTTCATTTACTATATCTGCTCCAGGAATATCTTCTGGGGTTAATTGTTAATCTCTAAATCATAAATCGCTCTTGTTTCCGCTGCCATATTTACTTTTTTTGAAGTTTGCGGAAAGTTTGGTGGCCTCGCATTCGTGCTTACGTCGTAGTTGTGTATACCAACTATGGCAATAGCAACATAGATTTTGACTGAATTTTTTCATAGATGCAGAATTTCTGCATACACGAGTCATCCGGTGCTTACATAGGTTTTGACTGAATTTATAATTTAAATATAAATGTCAAGAAACCTCTTCCAGTAAAGAGGAACTTAATCAATTCATAACTTCTGTCAATACTTTTCATCCAGCTCTAAAATATACCTGGGAAATTTCCGAAACCTCAGTCGCTTTTCTTGACATTTATATTTCAATCAACGGTAACAGTTTATCCACAAGTGTGCACTACAAACCTACAGATTCCCACAGTTATCTGTTACATTCATCCTCACATCCATCGCACGTTAAAAACGCCATTCCGTATTCTCAATTTCTCAGACTTCGACGTCTATGTAGTGATGACTCTGATTTTTCCAACAAATCAGAAGAAATGTGCCAGTTTTTCAAGAAACGTGGGTACCCTGACTCTGTTGTTAATACGGGCCAACAACGTGCACAACAGATCGACAGACAATCAGCACTACAAACGCCACAGAAGGAAGAGAACGAGAGAATTCCATTCACCCTCACTTTCCACCCACACAACAACACAGTCAAAAGCATCTTTTTAAAAAATTTCAAATTACTCCAAAACGACCCCGAAACTGGCAGAATTTTTTCACAACCCCCCCTAATTTCATTCAAACGTGACAAAAACATAGGCAACTTTCTAGTTACGAGCGCACTTAACTCTCACGATGAACCGGGAACTTTCAAATGCACACGCACACGATGTAACACTTGTCCTTTCATTCACAACGCGGACAAAATAACAGGACCCAAACGATCTATTAAAATCACTGATCGTTTTACATGCACCTCCGTAAATGTTATCTACTGCATAACATGTACTTTTTGCAAAAAGATATACATTGGCGAAACAGGGAGGAGACTGGGCGACCGTTTTCGTGAACATCTCCGAGACGTTGAAAAAAATGACACAGACGCATCCAAACCAGTCGCGCGCCATTTTAATCTTACTAACCATTCTAAACAACACATGACAATCTGCGGCCTTTCCCTACACCAGGGTAACACAGAAAGCCGTAAAAACCTAGAACAAAAAATCATCTTTCAAATCGGCACTCTCAAACCCCACGGAATCAACGAACGCTTTTCATTCAACTAATTTACAATGGTTTTTCACGTCACCAAATTTCCACCAATAGCGTAGCTCCACCGCTTACTATATAAAACCACACACTACCCACAATTCCTTGATTCGCTCCGACGAAGGGCTAGCGCTCGAAACGTCAGCTATTTGAATCTTTTTACGGTGGTCAATTTACCTTATCGACTCAGTCGATAAAACTAAATTCTCGTGTTTCATCCCCCCACCGACGCAGCACCACAGTTTCTCTAGAAACTAACCCCATTTATTTACGTGACGTCGCGGTGATTCACTTAAGACTATACATGGAGCATTTGACTTAATCCGCCTCCCCCCACCTGTCTAACTTACCATCTTTGACAGTCTGCTATGTTCTATTTGTATCAGGCACGTCGCATTGCATGGACGTCACTACTGGGACTGAATCTAAATCAGGGACTCATGCCCACGTTTTCTTAAAGCCGCTTGGTGAGAATGACCATAAAAATTAAAGCTATGGTCCTGTTTACCATTCTATATAGGAGGTGTAGGATAATTCAAATGAAATTGATTGAGTATTATTTTTTTCAGTATTCAATCGCTCTACGATTGTCTTCATATGTCACGTCGCCCTCGCTGACTGACCGGCAATCCATGGATGTCATCGCAGGACAACCACTGTCAACACTAACAGTATCGTCAGTTCTACTTGAAGAGGCTGGCCATTCCCGTGACTGCTCCAGAATGCTCTTTGCTGTAACATAGTGGATGCACTTCTTTGAAGGTTCGCCTTTCGCTTTGACATGTTTCGTTATTCTATTTATCTCTCTCAATTCCCTTTTTTTCATTTCTATGATAAAAGAGATCTTGTTTGACATTTTGGAATAGAATGCATCCACGAACTCTTTCATCTCTTTCACTAGGGACTCTTTGTAAACATAACGTGATGAAGAGGCTTTCAAATTTATACCTGTAATGAAAAGAAAATGCATCACAAGCATATTACTTCTCCTTTTACTGCAAAGCGCAGGAACAAACACAAAGAATATCCATAAAAAAATACATTTTGCACCTTAAAATACGAAAAAGAAACAGTACCGCGAGAACCTGTTTCTGAATATTCAAACACTCAAATGCAAGGACCACATTATACTTCTGAAGTTTTAACCCTTTAATCCTTAATAGTATTCATCACCAAACTTCTCCTCGTAATTTAGATCAGAGAGGTCAAAGGTCATGAGAAATAAGGACACGATTACCCAAAATGCTTTAACTCGACTATCCCTGAGAAATAAAAGAGAATTAAGTCACCATAACTTTCCCGTGCATAGTCCAGATTTCTCAATTTAGAAACGTAGACCACGTTCGGGCCATCTCCTCTCCTCAATGTTGCGTCTTGAACATCAACGTTGAAGGAGAAGGAAGGGTAAGAAAGCGGACACCGTTCCAACAAATGTGACCGATATCGTAGAGATGAGGTGCTTGTACACATTCGAGCACCTCATTAATAAGGAAACTTAAGGCACTGATATATAATACAGCACAATACCTTTCTTTGTTCCAGGAAAATAAAACAGAAATTGATACAAAATTCCGATTATGATGGCTACTCCCAAGAGACCAAGCAGATAAGCAATGGTCATAATGAACATTTGCGATGTTGCGTCAAATAAACCCGTACTTTCGGATATCCCGCCATCAGACGCCTGTGGAATACAATGAAGAACGAATCGGTTAGGTTTTCTGTGCTAGGCTAAATTAGGAATGTCAAAGAGGGATTTGTGTCATGTGCTAATTCTATACAGGAACGGAAATGGAAAGGGGTATACTTCGGGGACTATAATCAGCTGGGTCATAGGCAAAATCGTTTTGAACGCATATTTCAGGGTAATTCTCTGAAAATTTAATTGGACGTTGCACACATAAAGCACAGACCAGACCACTTGGTCGTTTTTGTCGCTAAATGTAATTAATATGATCATAAAACAGGAATACAGGCTAAAAACATCAACAAAAGCTGAATTATCTGAATTGTTCTCTATCATAAATTGCCATCTGTAAAAAAAAGAAAACTCTTACGTCAAGTGTCTTTGTCTTGTTTTCTATGATTTTATATATTTTGCTAATATGCAAGCTGATGTAATCTCGGCATCTTTGTTCGACATTTCTGGCCGTCCCTGAAAGAACCACTCCATAACCAAATGGATGATCAAGAATATCTTTGACGAACACCCTGTCGTCAAGAAGCGTCCCTTTGTTCTCTGCAGCCACGTAAGTGTCCAACAAAGCGCCATCTATTTCACCATCTTCTAACGCTGCTCGAATCTCATCCAAATTGGTATACTTATGTTCTGAAATCAATTAACAAATCAATCAATATTTCAGTCAATCAGACAATCAATCAAGTTATCTTTCAATCAATTAATCAATACATTATTCAGTCAAACAATCATTGAGCCTATCAATCAATCTATTAGTCAATCAGACAATCAATCAATCAATCAACTAATCAGGCAATCAATCAATCGATCGATCAATCGTCGAATCAATCAATGTTTTAGTCAATCAAACAATTAATCAATCAATCAATCATTCAGCCAAACAATTAGTCAATTAGGCAATCAATCAATCAATCGATCATTCAACTGATCAATCAATGTTTTAGTCAGTTAATCCGGCAATCAATCAATCAATCAATCAATCAATCAATCAATCAATCAATCAATCAATCATTCAGACAGTCAATCAATCAATCGATCAGTCAAGCAATCAATCAATGTTTTAGTCAATTAGCATTCAATCAATCTAATATATATAGATAGGCAGAGCCTAACAGCAAAGCACTATGAACAAGCTTAACTACGGTGAAACTTAACTAAGGTGAAAGGTCGGAAGCACAAGAATTAAGATTGACGACCGGGCTATTTTTCAATTTTAGCAATTGTCAAAAAACAGTATTACCCGACCGTCTGCACAGTACATTTAGACCGTACAAAAGTTCACAAAAACAAGTTTTCTCTGTCTAGAATAACAGGTACGACTAACTTCCGAATAAAATACAGTTTTTGTTTGTCAAAAATTGCCCGAGAAACTGATTTGGAAATCAAAATTGCAAAAATACACAAACATATTTGCATACGGTGACGCGAGTGAAGACAGAAAATGTAAGTCCTTTTTTGTTTACATAAAATCGCTTTTCAATCTATGTAATGAATGAACAAGCACATAAAAATGGACAACACAATCTTCTTTCGAAAAGTTTTATTCAAATCTTCATTAGTTTATGTTTAAAAGTAAAACACGTTCCATTTATAGCGCATCAAGGCAGAGCTGTCCTCGATGAAAATTCAAGATAACAACACGACTTAATTTGAGCACGTTTCATAAACAGGTCTCCAAAACTTAAGATAACACAAAGAAAAAGTCAATCAAAAATTGATATCAACATAAATTCCCATCGAAAAATGTGATTTATTTTACTTTTAAAGCACTGGACTGCTTGGAAATTCGTTAAAACTCCGCTTCTTCGGTTCTGAAATCCGTAATAAAAACAAGGCATCTCTCCGCATTGTTCCTGCATTGATCATGTTGATAATATGAAGTTCCTCGAAGCAAGATTTTATCCCTAAAAGCTCTTCTTTTTCCACTAAAGCGGCTTCTGAGTATCCCTCAATTAGTATCCCTGTCTTGAGTAGCAAAGCGCGAAAAAATGTAGGGAAATAACGACTTTACTGCTCCGCCTAACACTGCGAAAGATCCAACTTTTTTTAAAAAGTGTTTACCGAGCTGACGGCTGTGTAGCCGCGCGTGTGGGCGACACACATGTTGCAGACACGCGCCCGCGAAACATTCCGCTAGCCATGACCATGAAAAATGACGGGCTAGGTTCTATGAGTATGGGGCTGCGCAGCCGGGCCTTCGGCCCGCGAGTGCTCCGCTATCAATCAATGTTTTAGTAAAACAAATTTATTTGTTCTGTGGATCCACAATATTACAGTTTTCTCAAAGCAGTCGATCTTATTTGATACAACTGACTTATAATGCACTTCACGAGTCGTCTTGGTACCTTCTACATGTAGGAAAAAATATTTTGGATCCACAGCCCCAAAAAAGGAACTGTTAACACCACTCCATGGACTTCTCAGTCATTTTTATATGGGTGACCTCACAAGCAGCAGTATTCTTTTAATTCCGGTTTCTCTAAGAATGGTTCTAGTACATCGTGACTTAGCTTCTCCCAATTGGATGTCACAAAATAATTGCAAACGTACCCAGGGATATTGACGTAAAAATAATGATAATAATGATATAAATAACAATAATAATAATAATAATAATAGTAGACTGTGACAGAAGAGATAATAATAATAATAATAATAATAATAATAATAAGAGACTGTAACAGAAGAGATAATAATAACAACAATAATAATAATAATACGTACCTGTGTTAACTTTCGCATTCTTTAATATTCCAAGGCGATATTCCGAAGAGTTATGAATGGCTCCAACCTAACATATATCAATTATAACTGCCCTTACTTGTCAGCTGTCGGTTTAATATTAATATAATGTGGTTATAGTTTTTTAAAGAAACTGTGGCACTGTTTCAATGGGGCAGTGAAACACGAAAATGTGGTTTTATTCCACTGATAAAGTAAATTGGTTGCATAAAAAAAAAGATTCAATTTAATCACAAACGAGACCTTAGGCCTTCAATCTTTTTTCTAAATTTGAAAAAGTGGTGTTCAATCTGACAGGCTAGGGCTTATGTTTTCTTGGGACACAATTAGATGTTAAACTCTTTTCCTGCGAAGTATGATGTTTCTATAACAACCACGTTTTCGTAAGTAAGACGACGGAACTTTTGAGTTGTTCGTTGTTAAGTTCTATATTTTTTTTGGTATTTTTACTTTTCTAGTCTGATTTTGGATCAATATCAGTGCGTTCTGGAAAAACATGACAGCCCTAAAACACAATGACGTAATATCGTGGATCATATTGTAAAAGCGCGACCATTGCAATGTAACAAACTTTTGTTTTATTAAAGTGGCGATGTCTACGTTGTTACATGTAAATGAAAACTTGTCAGATCGATATAGTGGTGACACATCAAGTGCACATTTCGCGATGGAAGCTGTAGGCGAATCTAGCTAACATACAGGGCTTAAAATAATGTGAAAATTATATGTCGATCTTAACTCACGTTTGTGCCATACAGAGTGATGTCTTTTTGTACGTTTACAGATGTAAGTGAAGAGGCAATTGAACCAACAAGGATTCCAATGATAACAAGTCCAGTTAGGGTCCACGCAATACTAAAAATGCGGGCTGCAATGGACCTAGGCGAACGGTCACCATACCTGTTAAGAACAAGAACAAGAATCACCTGTCGAATGTTTGCTTTTTGGTGGTATTAATTTAAAATGAATTTGCTTTGGTTTGGTCAACATTGAAGCAAGTGTCTGTAACAATAGACCAATTTCGATATATTAAAATTCATACTTGGCTCCGAGGCTTGGGGGAATAAAACAAAAGGGATCACATTGAGGTTCAGTGTTGAATTATTCATTTCTTTTGTTTTTTTATCCCCAAAGCCTCGGAACCAAGTATGAATTTTAATATATCGAAATTGGTCTATTGCTCATGTTCAAAATGCAGCACTTATTATAAGTAAAAAAATACTTACTTGAATTTCTAGTGAAAGAGTAAATTTATTATCGTTTTGTTAACTTACTTACCCAACAGTTGTCATAGAGACGAATGACCACCAGAATCCCTCACCGACGCCTTTTATAAAACTGGGAGGAAATTCATCTGGATTGGACTTGGAGTCCTACAATGAATAAATGAACATTAAGAAATTGTAATAAAGTTTTAATCTGTTTCTGTAAATTGTGATAACACTCGTGAATGACAAAAACACAAAAAATAAAATCTCGTAAAACCAAAGCAGCTGTAGAAACAACATACGCTTATTATTTAGTCATGTACCCTTGGGCTTTTGATACTGGTTTATCTTGTGGGAGGGGTGGGGGCGGCCTGGGGGCGGCGGGGGAACGGGGGAATTTAGGAAGAACACACTAATCTGATTAAACTAATCTTTGACCAATTTTTGACTTTTTTTACTAATCCATAACTAATCTATGACTAGATTTTGACTAATAATTCACTAATGTTAGACTAAAAAAAAACTTATCAACAACGGTTTAGTAATGCAAAAAACAACCAAAAATGAACTGTAAAAAAACCAACGTTTCGTAGTCATAATAATACCAATGTATTAAACTTCGATATTTTGAGTAAGTTTTGACTTATCCTTGACACAATAGACAGTAGCTTAAGACGTGACCTATATTAATGTTTTTCACTTCACACTAATGAGATTCCATCCAAAAAACCGAGCAACGGGCCCTTCTTATACTTACTCATTTCTCTAATCTTTATCAAAATTGGAAAGCATTTTGTTATCCTCCCTTTGTATCAGTTTTATTAACTTTTTTTTATTCTCAAGCTTAGGTCACATGACCTGCATTCTCCTGATAACGGTTAAAATATGTCAACGGAAATGGCAAATAGAAAGTTCTTGATAATGCCACTTTTTAATCGTATCTATGTGTTAACGGAAACCTCTAATTAAAGAAAATAGGCCGAGGCTTTAATTCACTTGATATCTGCCATACTCATATGTACACTGTATTTTATGCGTAAGGCCGCTACTGGCCATAACACGGAGTTGGTATCCTTTGCTTATCGAGTCAATAGCTGTCCTTTGTTACAACGGAAGCTTAAAATCAGGACAGGCTATAACCAATTTTGAAACGATTCAAAGGTTTTTCGCGCTTGTTACCGTGATTGGTATCACTAATGGCTTCGTACTTTTACTTACCAAAAGCCAAATAATAAACCCAGATATAAAAGCAAAGCATGCCGACAACACCATCAAAGGAACGGTTCCCAATACTGCCATTATCATGTTCGTAGCAGCTTCACCGGGGGGCCTAGCAGTTGCTATAAAAGCTATCCCAGGGGACTCCACAAGGTTGATGTAAGCATTGGCTCCCATGTATGTTGTGACGTACCGGTTACCGTAGATCGGAAACATAATCTGTGGAACCTCATCAAAGTCTGCAAGGACCTCCAAGATGCCTTTCTTGGCTGCACGACCTCCTTTGCCGTTCTTTTTTATTTCGATTGTTGTATCACCGTATGCGGGACAATACCCGCAAGCTGTGTGTACCATGTCTGTGACGATCCCGCTAAAAAGTCCTTCGAGTTTATCGTCGTCCGTAACCTTAAGATAAGGAAATGTTGACCAGTAGTTTGTGTACAAAATTTTGGGGCACCGGCAGCTCTCTGTTTGAAAAAAAAAATACTACGAATCTAATGTTGTTCTAGGGCACAATTCAATTGATTATGAGTTACGCATTGAATACAAGTTTAAGTTAGTTAAGTTTGAGTTAGTTATCGATTGTTTATTGACATGGTGCTAAAAGTAAAAAAGATAACTCTACACCTCGAAACATTTGATATATATTTACATCTTTTTCATGCAATCCATAGTGTAACTAGCCTCAAGTGAATAACTCTAACCCGAGGCTTTCAGTAGCTGTTCACATTTTTCCTCGGTCACATTTTGACGTTAACATGGCAACAAAGTTGTGATAGGCGTGTGAAACGAATTGTTTTTTTCTGACCTAATTTTCTGTTTTGTACATTTTCTTTGGCCTGTTTACTTTTCAAATCTATTTTGACACAAATAAAAAAAAAATGAGAATGGAGGATCCAAGATGGTAACTCTATAAATTGATGATGTCATCGATGACGTCGTTATCGAAAAGTGACCACCTAAATTTGTAGGGTAGATGATGGGCTATGCATTGGAAATAAAATGAGTTCGATAGATCGCTATACAGAAGAAACCCAAGTGAGGGTTCCAAAAACCTCCCGTTGTACCACGGTGGGGGTATAAGTTTACTTATACGTCCGGTACATATTTTTTGAAACGTCTATCCCAGTACAGTTAAAATCCACATTGACAACTTACCAGCGTACACATATTCAGTATAAGGCCCCATTCCTGCCTGGGTAAATGCTGCCACTTTTATCCTGTACGTTGAATAAGTTTGAACTGGAAGAAGAATAGAGCGTTGGTTAGGTTTAACAATCATGGTTTCTTCCTCTGTGCGGTCAAACACTGATCTCTCGGCGGTCCGAATTCTTGTATACTTTATGGAATAACCCATCAAAAGCCCGTTTACATGACCATTAGGGACAGGACTCCATTGCACTGGTATGGTTGCTTCTGAGGTAAGATTGTCAGCTGTCAGACTCTGTGGTGTCTTGTCAGGAACTAGAAAGAAAAAGACAAGACACAGATTTAACAAGAAAATAGCCTATTTTATGTGTTCAGATAGTGCGGAATGAAGGATAGGAAGCGCGCAAAGGAAAAATATTGCGAAAGCTGACACAGGGGGATAAGCGCGAAAGAGAGTGGCCCCCTTCCCAGTCTCCTCTCGTTTTTTCCGCTCATGCGCGCCGCTTTTTAGCTGCTCGCCGGCCCTACAATCTTAACGCCTGGAACAGGCTAATAAGAAAATAACTTAAAATCATCTTTAAAGATGCAAAATACTGTTTTCACACTAATATATAGTAGAACGCTAATGTGCGTAGTAACTGGTGTTGAATCGAACAGAACTTGGTAAAAGTGTATTACTCAATTATGATTTCGTAATGCATTTACAAAAGGGAAATAAGCATCGCCTTACCATTGTCAATACACATACATATCTACCGCTTATATTTTATCTATCACTTACCATCGCCCCACGTGTACGAAATGGCGGAATATTCCTTGCCACACCCCTTGACAGTCTTGGCACAAACTACCACCTTGTACCGCGTGAAATATTTCAGATCACGTAAACTTATTTTGTCAGTGTCAGGATCCAGGGTCTTAGTTTCCCAGACCAGTGGTGAGCCATCATCCTTAGCATATCTAACTTCATATCCCAGGAGTATTCCATGTACATAGGCCTGATCGATTGCTTCCCAGGACACATCGATTGTGCTGGAGCTCGTTGACTGGACAATGGTGTTCGGTGGAGTTTGACTGGGGACTGTAGCAATAAACATGTTAAGCGAATGATACACGGTTAAACATCGTTCAACATTTGTTGCTCAACAAATCTTAAATGATGTTGCAACTTGTTGAATGAGTAGAAAACATATTCAACATTTTAAAACGATTGAATGACGTCGTTCAATAAGTTGCAACTTGTTGAATGGAAGAGATTCTGTTTCTGCTTTCGTTCAACAACGTTCAACATGCTACAATTGAATGGTCTATTTCAACATGGCATGAAACACTGTTAACCCTATCCAGACCGGGGGGGGGGGGGGGGGGGGGGGGGGGGGGGGGGGGGGGGGGGGGGGGGGGGGGGGGGGGGGGGGGGGGGGGGGGGGGGCTTTTGGAGCCCCCGCTCGAACTTTGAAGTTGTGTCGTTTCAAAACGGTCGATGCAATGACCACCAAATTTGGTGACTTTTCCTAAAATTTATCTGGGAACATTTTCACGTTAGCGTCCTTTGTCCACCGACACTGACGTTTCCATAGCAACCGCTTTTTGACACCTATGTTTTACAAAATTAGCATTTTTCGCTTTAATCAAGTTTATTTCAAAGATTTCTTATTGAATTAATATTTTCCACTTAATTTAGCGATAATTGATCAAATTATGTATAATTGTTTATTAGTTAAGGTTAATTAACGGTAATTTTAGTAAAATGAGGAATATGAAATGTCAAAATCCAGGATGGCGGATCAAAGCTTTACTAAAGGTCGTTTCTCTCTATAATATTATTATTGGTTCATATTTGGATTGTAAAACATTTGCCCACAATAAACTAAGCTTATCTTTAGCAGTCCATTTGCTTTGTTTTTCGGTGTTTTTTACAAAAATTAACACGTTTGGACTAATTCAAGATGGCGGATCCAAGATGGCGGATCCGAGATAGCGGACAATAAAATGGGAAATTTATTTCTAGTATATTACGTGTCTGTGTAATTCCATTATCTCTAAACATTTATTGTCAAAATATCATAAAAAATGTCCTTTTCAAGCTTTTTTAAATTCATTACGTACATGAAAAGCCAAAATTTGCAAAGATAACTGTTCCAGTTTTTAAGAAGATGTACACATCACTTCTATGACATCACACGCTGTTACCATAGCAACAAAGTGTACGAATTCATTAACTTTTACTCCTGCATCAATATGTGAAAGTTTGGTATGAACACTACCGTTTGTTTCAGAGATATGCCTTAAAGAACGTTTCAGTTGGTTGTTTCATTGTATATGACGTCATAATGACGTCACTGTTATTGTTAACAACACCAACAGTGTTAGTAAACGTAAGACTTTCATCAAATAGGTAGCTGTTAAAGTCTTGTTGCTATATTAGTCCAGTGCGGTGTGTAATCCCGTAGGATTTTCTTGCCGAAATTGATTTTTTTGATGTTTTGCACTAATATTGGGTCGAATAATAAGAATCCGATGGGGGCCAATTTCTTCGACCACGTCTTCCCATGTTTCCCGCTGCTAAATGTCTTAATTTATGCTAATTTATGCAAATAAGATGCATAAAACAAATTTTACGAATATCTTTACTCCGATTCAAGATACTAGGACTTGTGAATGGGGTTAGTTTCTAGAGAAACTGTGGTGCTGCGTCGGTGGGGGGATGAAACACGAGAATTTAGTTTTATCGACTGAGTCGATAAGGTAAATTGACCACCGTAAAAAGATTCAAATAGCTGACGTTTCGAGCGCTAGCCCTTCGTCGGAGCGAGTGACTTAATTTATATTTAGGACTTGTGACCTGTGACCTAAATTGGTAACACTGGCAGCCTGCGATAACGTCAGGATTAACTACCTGCTATTTTGTTGGCGGCCATCTTTGATCCGCCATCTTGGATTTTCGAACTCTCATTTATTAAAGCAAAAAAATGTTGTTTTTTTTTACTAAAACGTTAACTTACGAATTATTTTAAATAAAAGAATTGCCTACTTAGATGAAAAACTTTCTTTAGTTTCCTTCTTTTGTTAAACGCGAAAAAAATATGGACTTTTGTTAGAGAATACTAAAGTAATACATGCAATACTATTAAGTACCGTTCCGTTTGAAGTGTTTGTGCGTAGAATAGGATTCAAGTTCTCATGCGCTCAGTGCATCATCATCCTCATCCTCATCTTCAACTTGAGTGTCTTCTTTCAATGGATTCGTACAGTTTTTACCGAAGCATTTGCAAACAGGAGTGCATGAAAGACCGTTCTTGAAGCAGCTGCAGCGTCCCTTGCAGTCTGACTTGCATCCGCATTTCGTAAGCTCGATTACAGCTCGGGGCGCAGGGAGAGACAGGCACGTCACGGGAATGTATGCTCCTTGGTCTTCATTCCATCCATTCTCTTTAATTGGAGGCAGATCTGGGCAACTGACTGTATAAGATTTGTCGCGCATGGCCATGAAGTTTGCACGCGTGATGTATGGGAGTAAGGCAGATCGCGTTGGAGGCAGCATCTCACCTTCCAAGTTCCTGGATCTGAAGAGCTCCCATCGAAGTTCAGGAAGGTTGGTTGGTCCAGCTTTGCAGTATACTTGACAAACAAATTTCTCAAGCTCCTTAACTTCAGTTGGCAGTTCGCCGTTGGCTAATTGGTTTTGCATAGGACGGTCACCAAGTTCTCTGAAGCAGTTGATAACGGGATGCTCATCATCGTGGGCCATGTATGCTTTCACCCAGGTCTTCTTGGTGATGCCAACAAACTTCCCTCCCCAGTCGGCTCCGGTGAAGTGATGCAGTCCAATCAGACCTTGACACTTGTGTACTCCAATCGCTTGGACTCTCTGAATAACATCAATCGCTCTGTACTTTGGGCCCTTTCCTGTCAAGAACTTCAGGCCATTCAGGTTGCCATGACGTACCCTGGAAACTAAGTCAAGCAGCAGGACAAGTACGTCAGTGTCCGGCGAGGAAACACAAATCTCTTGCAATACATGCTCATCCAGTGAACGCAACACCTGGTTAGGGATCAGCGTATCCGCTTCATCGTGGGTGTGTTCTTCTTCACAGTCGAGACATTTGATTTTGTTTTCGTAAACAACGACAAGCTTGACGGTTGTGCTACTGGAGAAGCGTGCTAACAATCCGTTGGCGAACAAAGTGACCAGCTGGCTTTTGGACTTGGATGATGAGAGAAGGTCTTTGATGGACATGGTGAGCCTCATTTCTGGATGTACCTGGAACTCGACAGATGTTGTGGATCTTTTCTGGCGCGTCTTGTTCTTCAAGGAGTTTTCTAAGTAGCGATCAAACACAACTCGGCCTTCATCAAAACCCGACAGCATTCGCTCGTTACGCTTGATAAATGCGTCTTGGAGATCAGACATTTTCAGGACAGTACTTGTCTTTTTTAGACCTGTATACAAATCATAAATAAAAAATTTTATTTATACAGAATATAATTATTATCATTATCATTATCATTTTTATTATCATTATTATTGTAGTTACCTTGAACGACGGTAATAGCATCAATGACAAGTATTCGATGTAGATTTCCGGTCGCTGGTGGTGTTTCTTGTGTTGGCTGCGGCTTGGCCTCCTCTATCGATTTCATCAGGCTGGCTTTGTCAGTTGGAATGTAAAGCGATCCATCGACAGTGCATAAGGAACGCGGCACCACTGCCTTTTCGTAATCACCGATGGTTTCCTCGAGTCTTGGCACAAGCTCTGGCCTACTTCCTTGGATGATGAGAAACCTTCCGAGTAGCTCCCGCACTTCTCGCAGTTTGATGACTTTGTCCCCTACACGAACTTTAGTTTTCTCCATCCAGTTTGAGAAGGTCTTCAGTTTCAGCTTTTTCATGGTGTCCCATAAGGAGTGCTTAGAAGATAGCAACAGTCTGTCTTCGACGAATTCTTCAAACCGCGTTTGGCCTTTCTCTGCATAGCACAGAATGTCATCCTTTGTTTTTTTCTGGCACAATAGCTGACAACACCACACTCTTCAAGGGAGACTCAACTGTGAATGGGTTGCCTTCGCAGTGCAGCTCTATCGACTGGCGGAGTTTCATGGCGTTTACGCGTGTTCTTACAGCAACATCCCTAGAGAGCTGATAGTGCTCGTTCCGCTCAGAAGCCTTGAATGCTTTAGGAAAGCTGACAAGAAACTGCAGTGCAGCAAAGGCGATGTGTAAAACACCAGCTCGCAGAATCCAGTTGCGGTTGCCTACTGACTGTTGAATGTGAAGGGCACGGCTGTACAGATCCAAGTCAAGGGTAATGACAGTCCGCCCCTCAGGGCCAACGACAAAAGCAGAAATCCCCTGTGTTAGTCTCAAGACGGTATAGAGAGTCGTATAATCAGTCGGAGAAGTCCTGAACAATGGAGCAATCACCTCTCAGTGTGTCAGCTTCTGGACGTGATTTTCAGTGGAGTGTGATATGAGAAGCGATTTGGTACCGGCCCACGTTGTAAGTACTTCCGTTTTTCGCCGTCTTCTTTCTTGTTTGTGTTCGCTCTTTCACCACAAGTATTTGCTCATCAGAATCTTGGACATTTTCCAATTCATCTTCACGTTGGTCTTGGTCTTCATTGATTTCTTGCTCTTCAAGGTTTATCGTCGGGGGCTCATCTACTTTCTCATCACTGACGTCTTCAGTTGCAAGGTAGTTTGTGAGCGCCCATGTGTGCGTGTAATCGTTTGATATTAGCTCCGTGCGTCTTCCGAGCTTGTAGTTCTCAAATCGAACTGGTTTGGGCTTGATGACTAGCTGTTCACAGTATTTTACTTCAAAGCCAACCTGTTGTGACGAGTCTGGTGCCTTTGGTGGAAGAACGAGTGGTTGATTGACTGCCTCGCCATCTTCCGCACGCCGGTTCAAAACAATTACTGTGCCATGGAAGGTATTCTGTCCTGTTGGCGTGTCTTCTAAGAGGTCGATGTTGTCGACAGCAAACCAGATATTTACATCTCGTTTAACAAAATCAGGGAGGCAGAATCCTCCAGTTTTAACGATACGCTGAAGAACACTCTGCTCTACGCGCTTTTCGATGTCAAGGATGCATTTGTAGTCACTTCCGATGTACACGTCTGATAGAGTATTGACGAGATTCTTGTCGCGCACTCTTGAGTGAACAGCGAGGGGCAGACCGATTATCCATTTGAGCTGACAGTACATCGATAGCCTTACTGACCACTGCTGGCAATACAAGTTTGTCAGGCTCATTTTTGCGCAGCGACTTAACAAACTGCAGATTTGGAAGCCGCTACTTAAAAGCTGTTTTAAGTGCTTTCGGTAGTTTCCTGATTCGGTTATTTCCATCGAATACCTCTTTAATATCGACACGTAGGTGTCATTTACTTCAGCCATATTCAAGTTGACACTGTCATCCGCTAGCGTGTTCTGGACTGCCAGAACTAATTCTTCATCACATGCCGAGCGAACAACTTGTTTTACAGAAGAATGTTCACAATCAGCGCTGAAGGTGCGCTGAGCGTAACGCAAACAGTTCCTGTGGTAATGCTTTTCAAGTGCCGAGGCGTCCCCTGCATCTACAAGCTCTGATACGCAAGTTCTAACCTGGTCTTCTTGCGTACTGTACTTTATTTCCAGTAACGTCGTTCCCACTTGATCTGAATAAACGCGGTGTAAATCTTTTTCAGTTTCACCGGGACAAAAACTACAAGTATTGAAGAGGCACACCTGCGACTTGGGTAGCGTTTTCGCCCTTTTAGGCCGAGAATTCGCAGAGGTTGATGAGGTAGAGGAACGACCAGGGCCTCGAGGGAGAACGGATGGGGAGTGGTCTGGCAAGGCCCGCTTTGTGCCACTCAGTCGCTCGATCTTATTTTTATTAACAATTGGTTTGCGACACTCACTGTGGTAGCAGGCAGAATTGCGGTCAACTTCACTTAGGCTTGCTAAGCGGTCTGTAAGTGCCTTTATGTCAGTCTGTCCCAAAGACAGTCGTTCTTTACATGACTCGTACAGATCCTCAATCATTCCAGGGTTGCTAATGAGACTTTTATTTAAGATGGCACCCTCGTTGCAGATGATACACACCGAATTAGACATGACTTGCCTTGACTTGTAAGTAACATCAGATTGTTAAATTTCCTTTCTCTTCTCTCATGCTAAACAACAGAAATAATAAAGAAAATAGACATTTTTTGTCGGCACGCTTCTATTTGCTGCTTGAACTGACGAGTTTGCGAAAATACGCCTTCAGTTTGGGCATTTACGGCTGTTTCGTTTTCGAAGGTTTGACTGAACCCGCATTATAAAATTCATTTGGGTCGCATCGAATTAAATTTAGACTAGAGTTTATACGCACCGAATTGAATTATTCTATTCGGCGCATGTGAAATAAAATTTGACGTCTAAAGGTGGATTTCCACTGTCGCGTTTTTGCCTACGCACGTTAACGTACGTAAAAATTTTTAACGTACGTAAAAATGAAATTTTACGCGCGTAACTACGTGCGTTGACTTTACGTTGTCCAATTTCCAGTGCCGCGTTTTTTTCTAGGTTTTTACGTACGTTATACGCACGTAAAGGCACGTAGCCCTCGCGAGCGTTTTCGGAAAAGTTGAACTGGGTTCAACTTTTTCGCGGATGTCTGCGTTTACGCGGCGATTTAACCAATGGCAATTTCGGATTTTGTCACATGACACCAACTCCATGTAGACGCCATTTTGTTTTATCTGCTTTACATATTCCTGTAGTGCAATCCACAATGCATCGCACACCTCAGGAATTATTCTACTCACGGTTGTATGGCCAAGGCGGTAGCTAAATGATATCGTCTGTAAGGAATCACCAGTAGCTAGAAATCGAAGAGTAACAGCGAGACGTTCACCGGGACTGATTGGCTCACGATACAAGGATTTCTTAGACAGCATCGGTCCCACAAGAGAAAGAAGGTGGTCAAATCTTTCAGGTGTCATCCGGAAGTATTTATAAAATGACTCGTGGTCATTTTCGCGCATTTCTTGCACTAGAGTGTGGTATTCCCCCACTTGAAACCGATTTTGAAATAGCTCTCTGATCCGAAATCTTTTCCGATATTTTTGTCGTCTTTTTCGTCTCTGTCTAAGGTACAACAGGAGAAAGAACCGCTTGTTTATAACGGCGGCCATTACTTAAGCGGCAAATAACCTTTTCGCGCCAAAATTTCAGGATGGCAGGTATTTACGTACGTTTAACGTACGTAAAACGGAAACGTTTTTTATTATTTTTACGCAACAGTGGAAATTGGTAACGTAAGTTTTTTTAACGCACGTTTTACGTACGTAAATTTTTACGCGACAGTGGAAATCCACCTTAAAGGTGGATTTCCACTGTCGCGTAAAAATTTACGTACGTAAAACGTGCGTTAAAAAAACTTACGTTACCAATTTCCACTGTTGCGTAAAAATAATAAAAAACGTTTCCGTTTTACGTACGTTAAACGTACGTAAATACCTGCCATCCTGAAATTTTGGCGCGAAAAGGTTATTTGCCGCTTAAGTAATGGCCGCCGTTATAAACAAGCGGTTCTTTCTCCTGTTGTACCTTAGACAGAGACGAAAAAGACGACAAAAATATCGGAAAAGATTTCGGATCAGAGAGCTATTTCAAAATCGGTTTCAAGTGGGGGAATACCACACTCTAGTGCAAGAAATGCGCGAAAATGACCACGAGTCATTTTATAAATACTTCCGGATGACACCTGAAAGATTTGACCACCTTCTTTCTCTTGTGGGACCGATGCTGTCTAAGAAATCCTTGTATCGTGAGCCAATCAGTCCCGGTGAACGTCTCGCTGTTACTCTTCGATTTCTAGCTACTGGTGATTCCTTACAGACGATATCATTTAGCTACCGCCTTGGCCATACAACCGTGAGTAGAATAATTCCTGAGGTGTGCGATGCATTGTGGATTGCACTACAGGAATATGTAAAGCAGATAAAACAAAATGGCGTCTACATGGAGTTGGTGTCATGTGACAAAATCCGAAATTGCCATTGGTTAAATCGCCGCGTAAACGCAGACATCCGCGAAAAAGTTGAACCCAGTTCAACTTTTCCGAAAACGCTCGCGAGGGCTACGTGCCTTTACGTGCGTATAACGTACGTAAAAACCTAGAAAAAAACGCGGCACTGGAAATTGGACAACGTAAAGTCAACGCACGTAGTTACGCGCGTAAAATTTCATTTTTACGTACGTTAAAAATTTTTACGTACGTTAACGTGCGTAGGCAAAAACGCGACAGTGGAAATCCACCTTAAAGCAGGCCTTTGACATGAAAGTGACAAACATAAATGACAGCTTTCTGGATCTCCAAGTAATTCAACTGTACCTAGATTTCAATTCCCTTTTAATATATCCCGCTAGGCGTAAAATCAAGCGAATGTTTAATTCTCAAATTTGAGCCTTGCATATCATTCATATTCATGTCAAAGCTTTACTTTTTTTTATCTTGAAACAAGCTCTAAAGCCTTTTCCTTCTGAGAAAACTAAAACTAAGCTTACCTTGCTCGTTCGCTCTTCTCTCCTTGTGCCAGAAAGGACAAATAAAACCCAGGACAACACTATATAAAGTAATTTCGATTTTGAGACGGAAATACTGCATTATATTGACGGCTAGTTGGGAGAAAATATATTCCGTATTGGGCGGAGTCGCGAAGCGACGGAGCCCAATACGGAGAATATATTTTCTTCCAACGCCGTCAATAGACACTTTTAATAAATACCACGATGCATCATTTTCCGCTAATGACGTCAAACATATTCTTTTGAATTCTCTTGCAATTCAAAAGAATACATTTGACATCAATAGCGGAATGTGATGCATTCTGGTATTTATTAAAAGGGTCTATATAATGCAGTATTGCCGTCTCAAAATCGAAATTAGTTTTGTATCACGATTCAATTGTTTTTCGGGCAAACAGAAAGCAAAACTGAAGATAACTTGTGCTGATCAAAACTGAAATTCTTACTAGTCGCGAGCTGACGTACACGACGTTTTGTACGCGTTATCATATTTTTGTTTAGCAAAAAAAGTTTTAAAAACACGGACTTTTCACGCTATAAATTGCCAATTGAAATAAAAAAAAATTGATAGAACATCTTTTCGAAGTTTTTCAAAGTTACAAACGTCGAAAAAATGAGTAAATAACACAAACTTGTCGAGGTTTTAGCCCAAAACCTTTTTTCACATTATGATGGCGCGATAGCGCGCGCACAGCATATTTTAACTCAATGTAAACAAACCGCTCAAACGAACAAAAGCAGCTTTTAAACTCATCTTATCGTTAACTTTCGATAGAAAGGGTCCTTGCATTGAATACAGTGTTGTTTATCTGCCAAACTTGACACAGTAATCAACACTTTTGCCCCTTCGTTGAAGATAATTTTAAATTTTGGTTTTCTACGCAAGGAACCCATTAAATTGCCGCGGGAAATTTTCAACCAATCACAGGCTGGTTTTTGAGACGACAATACGACTTTATATTGACGTCTCAAAAGCAGACAAAAGTATCTGAGAATCGTGATACTAGTTGGAATGAGACAGCAGTGTGTTTTTCGGCCAGACATGCAACATACATATCGGATTTTCCCACGGAAAGAAACCAATTTAAGTCATATACGACGCACGTGGCTTCGTGGCACGTTTGGCACGTTTGGTCAAAAGAATACATGCGTTTAAGAATACATGCGCCTAACTGGAAATCGCTCGTAATAATAATAATAATCATCATTTGTTGTTTAATTTTATAAAAAAAATGCACTGTTTTGCCTTAGAAAAAAGAGAGTTCGAAAATCCAAGATGGCGGACCCAAGATGGCCGCCAACAAAATAGCAGGTAGTTAATCCTGACGTTATCACAGGCTGCCAGTGTTACCAATTAGGTCACAGGACTTATTTCATCAAGAGTAAGCTTCTAATAAAGTTAAGTCCTAGTATCTTGAATCGGAGTAAAGATATTCGTAAAATTTGTTTTCTGCATCTTATTTGCATAAATTAGCATAAATTAAGTCATTCGGCAGCGGGAAACATGGGAAGACGTGGTCGAAAAAATTGGCCCCCATCGGATTCTTATTATTCGACCCAAAATTAGTGCAAAACAGCAAAAAAATCAATTTCGGCACAAAAGTCCTACGGAAGCGTATTTTCGGACATACTGGACCGCACTATATGTTCAAAATTGAGAAAATATTGATGAAAGACTGTTTTAGCCAATAAAATCGACTATATGACGTCATAATGACGTCACGTTACATCATTATGACACCAAAGTATCTGTAGTTACTAGAATTCA
The DNA here is from genome assembly GCA_024195265.1 of Dendrophyllia cribrosa. Lineage (NCBI taxonomy): Eukaryota > Metazoa > Cnidaria > Anthozoa > Scleractinia > Dendrophylliidae > Dendrophyllia > Dendrophyllia cribrosa. The sequence goes on along the minus strand of JAJLRJ010000012.1, from coordinate 16,485,759 downwards.
TGACAACATTTTCCTGTGTAAATTTGGTGGCCATACCATAAGTGGTTTCAAAGTTACATAGGGGGGGCTTCTGGAGCCCCCCCCTCCCCTTCCCCCGGTCCCAGACGGTCAAAAAAGCCCGGTCTGGATAGGGTTAAACGTCTGTTGATCAACAAATGTTTAACTGTGTATCATGTGCCTAACGCCTATAACACACGGTTCAACATTTATGATGCAATAATTATTTCTTCGTACCAAAATTATATATTTCTATTTAGTTGTTTGTTTGTGTTTTCAACCTGAACGTGTGAAATATTTTTTCTGTTTACTGGCTGCATGACATTTTTAGGTTATATCTGATAGCCAGTACCCCTATTATTTTTATTATTCAAAATCGTAAATACTTACTTATTACGTATACTCTTTAAAGTGCCCCTATGATCAAATTTTTGATTTTGAAAATCACGCGAAAAGAAAAAAAAACTTTGGACTTGTTCTTCGTGCAATTTTCTATGCTGATTGTTATTATAATTTCAACCCGTGAGGTATGTTTGAGCCTTTGCCGTCACTTTCTCCCATTCGCAACCAAGCGTTTGAACAAGGTTGATTAATGGCGGCCGTAAATTCTCGGAAATAATTGTTAAAATAAAATGACTTCTCATGTCCGTAATGGTTTGCAATTTGGCAAGATGAGTAAGAAAGTCTAGTTGTACACGAAAATGTAAAAAAATGAAAATAAAAAAATTTGATCATTGGGGCACTTTAAATAGAGTCTGTTGTTGTAATTGTTTTTATGCAGTGGTTGCAGACAAAATGTGTAGAAAAAGTTTTCGTATTCTCTTTACTTAATGGTCATTTTGAGAATATATATCAAACATTCCAAAAGGGTGTTTCATCAAGATCTTCAATTATAAATCCAGAGTTTGACTACGGACCGGATGACAAGACTAGTCTTTATGCAATGGTACAGTCAGTATGTGTGCTTGAGCGTTTTTGTTTATTTAATGGTCAGTTTGAGGAGATAAATCAAACCTAAGAACAAGTGTTCCACAAGAATCTCGAATTTCCAAACAAAAAGAAAGGCCAAACAAAACAATTTAAAACAAAGAAAGCGATCCGCTATGCGTTTTTTTTATAAATTATTTCTCCGTGGTGGATATTGGTAGTCGCTATTAAATTTACTACTGTGAATTAACATAGCTATATGAAGACTCTGACGGCTATCAACATTGTAAGCTTACCGTCTTCTTGAGTCGGTAAAGAGAATGGCTGGCTTGAAACTCCGTTTCCAAGACTCGTAAAAGCAAACACGCGAATTGTATAATTTGTGAACTTCTCCAGATCCTCTAATGTTGCTTCTCGAGGTGTCGGGAGCACGGATTTTAGGAAACCTACTTGGAATTTTTCGCTTATTTTCTTGTACACGATACCATATCCTTTTAGGTTAGCTGAATTTAGCTGAGTGACCTCGGTCCATTTAATGTCGATAGTCGTGGACGTGGGACTTGTTGCTTCTAGTATCACTGGCGCTTCACCTGGTACTGTAAGTAAAAAAGCAAAAAGGAATAAAAACAAGTAAAACGCGTAAAAAAGAAGGAAAAAGGTAAACAAAAAAGTAAAAAGGTAAAAATAACAAAACAAATTTAGACGTTGATAATGGTAACCGAGAAATAATAACTGGACAACACTGAACAAAACAATTAATTAAAACTACTGCGAAACTCATTTTTAGTTGAACAATAGACAACTAATATATTTTGAATATTTTATTAGGTCTGTACAGTGTCTAACTGGGGATAAATATGACGTTTTGTTTTTATATTGACTACCATCATCATCAGTATCATCATTATAACCATCGTCATCATCATCGTCACCATCATCATCATCGTCATCATTAGCATCATCTTAATTTTTATTATCATAGTAATCGTTTACCGCAATCGTCATTGTCACGTTTGGATTCCTATGAATCATCATCGTCATTGTCATCATTGTATTCGGCATCTTCAGCCTCCTCCTTGTTCTTTTTCTTTTAAAACTCACATCATAACAGACGTTTCGAACGTCATTGTTTAATTAATATATCTTATATTTTGCCAGTTCCAGTACTACATACTTACCACGATTGCTTGAAATGTTTAGTAACTCTGCCGAATCGCCACCTAAAGTTCCTCCACTGTCAATTTGCTCTTGCAATGCGACGATCTGTAGTGAGTCTACTGCCATGTAAGTAACGTTAAAGTTGACAATAACGCTTCCTTCCCTGAAAAAAAATAAATAAACAGCAAACATATAATTAAATAAATAAACGAAATTTATTGAGTATTATTTTAAACGAAAACGTGAGTGTTACTGGCTTTCTTAGTTTTTTTTTTAACAGCTAGTCACAGCTACGATTCGAGACAAGGGTTTTTGTCATTGTTTGGCATTTTATGAAGCTGAAAATTTCAAAAAAACAAAGAATATTTGGGGATAAAGGTAAAAAATAATACACATGTATAATGGAAAACTGATTGAGAAAGTTCTGCTTGAAAGGAAATGTTTGAACACCTGGTTAACACCGGCCTAACGTAAACATTTTAACTAAACTGTTTGCACATCACTACTCGATCCACAAATTGCACATATGCGCCTCGGAAAAAGCACAACAAATGTGTTTTGTTTGATGATTGACTAAAGTTTAAAAATGCAAGGCGCATTGATTGCTTTGAGAGACGTTTTTGATTGCCAGACAGTGCTAGTGTTCACGCTGTAAAATAAAAGACTTCTATGATCCTACTCGTTAATACGAAACACTCTTCGGATCCTCCCTCTCGTAGACTTTTTGCACCAACGACCCCCAAACCCTACGTGCAACGCCCCATCCTCTCTTCCCTCTTTAAACGACGTCCCCTTTGCGCAAGGCAGATAACCATTACATTTTGCGGGCTCCACGTGAACAGCCGATTAACTAATCACGTGTTGGAGTGAAATTTTGTCCCACCGCTATAACTCGTTGAACGCTTCACGTATTCACGAGTTAAAAGTGAAATGATAAGTATCTCGTTGACAGACATTTCGAAATTGAACTACTTAAATTTAATAAAAAGTTAAAATTACCTGAACCATAACACTTTGCAAACTACCTCTTGAAACATTGTGTTGTAAAAATTTTTCACCTGTTATTACAATTGATAAAAAAATAAATAATTGATCAGTACGTAGCAGTCCTTGACATGCCCGTGAACTGAATACTGTTTAAGTTTATCGACCCACCGCAATATTTCATATCCTTCTATGGAACTAAAGCAGATTATCCCGGAAACGAAATGAGGTTAGTGGTATGAAAATAGTATAGAGTACCAAAGTTTGACGCCACAAAGACTTAAATTTGTGAAATTGTTGGATTTTATGAAATATTCGGAAACCTCATAACAAAAAATGCCAGTTAGCCAATCAGAGTCCTATTGCAATTTGGGGTGACATATTTGCACTTTTTTGTTCTGATGACTCCAAATTTCTACTTTTACCTTCCTTCCACACGTTTAGAACTGAAACATAAAAGTAACAATATCTCGCTCCCAAATTGGCAAGCAGTGTTTCTTAAAGCAAGACAAAGGTAACTTACATATTGGACAATTTTGTTCTCCAAGTCTGTGAAACCTGAGCTTCCCTTTACAGCCAGGTCAGCAGACCAGGTGTTTGCTGTAAACTTGACATCATAATTTATGTCATCAGCTATAAATAACAAAAAAAGAAACAATGTCAAAAGGGGAACAAAGTGTTTTCAGATTTCATACCTCACGTTCAGTTATTTGCTTACCATGCAGTCAAAGAAGAATATAATTCATAAATTTTCTCTTTTAAAGGAAAGAGCAACAATTTGAAACATACAAAGCAAAATAGTTCTAAATAACGACAGAACACGAAAGCCTAAAAGCGTTTGCAGCTTTTGATTTAGCCTGCACAACAGGCGCTACTGTGGTGTGCGAATGTGAAGCACGGACCACAACATGAACCACATGCATGCACTACATGCACTACATGCATAAAACTATATGCACAACATGCACTATTGCACTGTTTATTTTATTTGTTTTACAAAAATGTAATAAACGCACGTGGACATGGGTCAAGGTTACAGGGTTCGCTCTCGGTTGCTGGGCCTTCGCAGTTTCTCCCGCCATTAGCTGGTTCAGGGTTATCACACAGTCGCTTCCTTATCTTGGATCCTTGATTACACGGCTTGTTACAGTTCGGCCATAAAGACCAGCTACTCCAGTTACCATTAACTACGAAGAAAAACAAAAAGAGGGCACGGTGATGCCTGCGTATTTACAAGCGATCAACAAAGTAATAAATATAGTTACCGAATTAAGGTGACTCGCTCGAAATGCAAAATGTGCTCATCTGTGACCTGGATACAATTTCGCCACGGCAAACTTTTGGTTATAGCTTCTTTGTTTTTTTTTTACTCTATTACAATAATTATTTTTTTTTATCTCTAAGTATATAGACCAGTTGGGATGCTACAACGCTTTTTAAAACCGTTATTTTCCCTAATAAGCTAAGTCTTCTAAGTTTTCAGCATCCCAAGATATTTTTGTTTTTGCTAACTTCTCGTTGTAATTGAGAGAGATTGTTAACTGGTGATCCGTAGAGAGCCACACGCCTAGTGCTTTGACTTTTTCCTTTTGCCATTTAATTTTTTTCTGGACAGCGTTTTGGGTTGCAATTTCTTTTAGAGCCTATCCACAAGGCCTCTGTTTTCTCATTGTTCAGCCTTAGGCCAGATATGTTGCCAAATGCTTCTATCAGTAACAGTGACGCTCTTACTGATTCTTCAGTTCCATCTAAAATAAGTGTTGTGTCATCAGCATATTGACTTACTTTAACTTCGGTATTTTGGATTTTGATACCCTTTATTTCTCTCTTATTGCGAATAGTTTCAGCGAGTGTTTCTACAGACAGAATAAAAAGATAGGGCGATAGAGGGCAGCCTTGTCTAACACGCCGACTAAAATCAAAGAAATTACTCGCCCATCCATTGTTTAGTATACAGCTTTCGATATTGCAGTAAAATAAACCAACCCAATTTAACAGTGAGGGGCCAAACCCAAAATGCCGTAAGGTTTGGTTTATGAATGACCACTTTAGGGTTAATTTTATCTCAAACTTAAATGAAGCATGGATTATTAAATATGAACCGAGTGTCTTCGAAATAAATACAGGAGCCAAAATCTGGATTTGCGCAAACCCCTCATTTCATATTGAGGCCCTCCTGGAAAAAAAATTGTCCGTTTCATTTGGCTCAAAATTTGCGAATCGACTTTTCTTGACATAGTCATAATAAATGCCGTCAACTTAGGAGTTTATTTCCAGCTGAGGTGAATTAAACATTTATTGCGCCTCCAAAAATAATAATCATGAACACTCAACACCAAGAATATGTTGTATAGGCATGCGTTATATAAAAGTTGACGGCATTTCTGTTGCAACGTTTTTGTTCCGTCGATTTTTTTTTGTTACTTGGCCACATTCTAGACTATATCAAAGGAAGTCGATTCGCAAATTTTGAGTTGGATAAATCGGACCAATTTTTTTTCTAGGAGGGCCTCAATATGAAATGAGGGGTTTGCGCAAATCCATATTTTGGCTCCTGTATTTATTTCGAAAAAAATCGGTTCATATTAAATTCAACTAAGAGATACAAAAATAATTATTGCAGTGGAGTACAAAACAAAGAAGTTATAACCAAATGTTTGGCGTTGCGAAATTGCATCCAGGTCACAGATGAACGCATTTTGCATTTCGAGCGAGTCACCTTAATGTTACAAGTAGGACAGTTCGGCCATTTAGACCAGCAAGGTTAGTTATCCATAAACTTGTGAAAGAAAGAAAAATAATTACAAATATATATATATAATATGCATTATCTAATGACGCGTGTGAAAAGTCCTCTATGCGATGGTATGGAATGTGAGTGATAAGACACCATCCCTAGAGCAGTCGGCAAATAGCCTAGAACAGCTGCCCCATTGCTGGAATTCCTGGAATGCCTGTAGCCAACAAATAGCCTAGAACAGCTGTATCTCATTCCGCGAATGCCTGGAATGCCTGTAGCAGCCTGCAGCGATGAGAGGTGGCTGTATTCGCAGGCTAGAAATAGTTTTGTGGAGTTTAAAACAGAAAAGCAGCAAAAATGATAAATGTATTTATGAAGTAAAAACCTGGAGGACTGCTTGACACAGCTGGATGGGAGGAGGCGGGAGAAGGTTGGACTGTTTGTGATGGTTGCAGGGTCATTGATGGTTTTCCTGGTGATTGTGTTGGCGGCAGTGTTGCCGAAGCTGCAGTATTTTGTTGAGATGGTTGCAGTGAAGGCGATGGCTGAACTATGGTCGAAGAACATTCTGGAACTAGGTACGAAGGGGTTTTAGCCATAAGTAAATAAAATAATTACAAAATTAAGGTAAAATTAAAATGCAGTGAACAATAATATTTTCGTCTTATGTGTTACCACTTCTGACTAATTCAATAAACACACGTTAGGATTTCATTCACAGACTTTGTCGATGACTGAAGTAATGACACTATAATGAAAAAGCTTCTTAACATAAACAAGCCAATAAGTAAAAAGATCTTTCAATATGGCCGTAAAAACGGGTTGGCAAGAACAATCACCTGTCACGAGTGATTGCTACAGTTAAATAGCAGGCAGAGTTAAGCCATTTGTGGTTGTAACAACCGAATTCGTTTGATTATGAAACGTTTTACGCTCGTGCAAAAGAAAAATAAGTAATGATGATGAGTTAGTTCCTTTAGGAACTGCCTGGTGACTGTGACGTCTTTGGTACCATTGATGTAAACCGCGTTTATTGCAAATCAGTTCTATTTAGTTATTTATTTAGTTATTTATTTATTACTTGTGGTAGAATGCCAACAAGGTATAAAATGAGTAGTAATTCTCGGTCACTTTTTGAGGGATGTTCTAGAATGTTCTAGAAACTTCTTTTTGAAGTGTTTTTGAGATTAGACATTACATACGTATACCTATTATGTGATTTCATAAGAACCAGAAAAACATGCATTAACTGACAGTAGGCAGCCTGAAATTGTCACGTTTGGGACAGGGTAGGGATATTCGGTGTCTAGTCTAGTATAGGGTTGCAAAATCAGCTTAACATGGTCTGGTATAGGGTAAGGGTTTCAGAGTCTCAGCGGCACACCCCAACCAAAAATATACAGAGTACCCCCCCACCCCCCCCTCCGGCCGTTTGGTAATGTTTGCAGTACTTTACTTGATGTCACTTTTCAGTTCGCGTATCTATTTCTCTAAAAGTACGACTCTCATACAATGGCGCCTTTACTTGTTTGATAAACTCACCAAAAGGGATGTACATCTCCACTCTAAGACAGTTCCAGCCAAACTGAGTAATTGGATGAAAGCGAATAAACTTTGTAGAGATTGGCACTGGAAGGCTTTGTTGGTCGATAGTGCTGCTGTCTTCAACTCTAGTAAACACCTTTCAAACCAGACAAAACATGACGATTGTTTTCTCGCGCTGCCAATTACAACTGGCAATTATCGTGTGTCGACGGGGTGGATTATAAGAGCCATCAAACTCATCATCTTGCGATATTAAATACATTTCTAACGTTGATTAGGTTGTTTTTAAAACAAGGAAAATATTTTTTTACCTTTTCCAAGCCATAACTTGGTGCTACAATTGCAGCCTTAATAAACAACATAACAAGGGTGCGGGTGGATGGGAGATGGGAGGGCGGTGGGGGTGGGAGAGGGGTGGATGATTGGAAGTGAAGAGATCATTTTTGGAATACTTTTTAAGAAAAGGTAAATAAGTTGCGGAAAAGTGATTCCCGCGTGAAGTGTCCGTTTGACAGATGTAAGGCTGTCAATGAACATTATAATTAGAACGAAATTATTGAAATGTAAATGTAATGATTGAAATTCCTTGTAAACCATAATAAAATCGTACCTTTTCCGAGCCATCTGCATCTGTATAGGTAGTCCAGGAGCTTCCATCAGGGGGAGTAGGATAACTTGAAGTCTATTACATATCTATTATCACTCTCGAAACCTTGGGTAGCAACACCACATATTTCAGTTGTTTCCTCCAGTTCAATGCTAAGCCAGTCCTGATTGCTGTTGTGGCTTTGTGAACACCAGGCTTTGTTCCCACGAAGTCGACCTTTTTCAGCCGCATATCCACCACCAGCTTTAGAAGAAGCGGTCATCTTATTATTATCAACAATACTGGAATCTTCAACGCCGACAGCTTTGATGAAGCAAACTGCAGCTGCTATATGTAGGAAAAACTGCGTTAGTTAGTGGAAAGGAGAAAGGGTTCGCCCCGGAGGGTGAAGGAGGGGGGGGGGGGGGGGGGGGGGGGGGGGGGGGGGGTGCGGGAATGCTCGTCGTCTCGTTTAGGGGTGTAAATTAAGGATGAAAGCATTAAATGACGAAGCCTTTATCGTCATTAAAGTCACTATATCCCTTGTTCTTTTTTAGAATGGTATCTTTTATAAAGCTTGAGACCCGCTCAGGTTGGTCTCCTTTGGGAGTTTAATTGTTCGAAATTTCAGATAAGCATCCTTGTACCTTTCATATCACAGTTCCACCCCAACCCCCCTCCCTACCCCAAGAGATTTACACACCCTACATATCTCACTTTCGATGCTTCAGAAATTGATTTTGCGCAAATTATAAACCAGTGTCTTACACATACGAAAACACTAAGGACGATACATATTGTTCGTCTCCCAACACTTCAATTTCAAACAATAGACTGGCATTTTTGCCTCCTGTTGCTAGTTGGGAGTTTTCACCTGTTGTATTCAGTTTGCAATATTTGTTTCCTTTTCTGAGTGGCATGCCTATGAATAAGCTTGATAGGACCGCTTACCTAATTTTCTTGTTACATATGCCGCATGCCACCAAATATACAACTAAATTGGATAAATAGATTCTATAGCGCAAAAAAGAAACATGTAGTTTGGGTATAAAGTGCAGGAGCGCGATTTACCTACACCAGGGCTTGCACTCTGTCTTTTTATTTATAGTATTACGACCAAAGGATTTTAAAAGTACCAGACCACCCAATTGAAACAAATGGTCTACACAAAACTAACTGGCTAAAAAAACTAACAAGGAATCATCTACTTGTGTATCTTCAACTTGTAGATCGACAGAGGATCAATCTAGACATGGGGAAATATCATTGTCACAACTGAGCTTGCAACGGAACACATGTACATGAAAAAAAAGCAAAGTTCCGATAAGAAATTAAAAGGCACTTGTCTGTAAGAATCGAAAAAAGTGGGAAATGAAAATGTTTTACCCCCCTTCATATTTTGCATGCAGGTAGCATGCATGCCGGGTAGCATGCATGAACTCAAGAGGGGATGTTCAAAACTGACCTTTGTTAAGGTCGTTTCTTCTTTGTTGCCATGGTAACACTGGATGTTTGTTGGTGCCACCAAAGCGAATTTTGACCTCAGAAACTTCCTTAAAAAGTGCAAAATGTAAGACATCGTTTCTCCACCCATCAATACTGTACAAATTAAAACTTTCACCAGATGTAAAACGTGTATTGTAGTTTACATTTATGCACGTGGTATTTTGTTACATCAAATGTACATGAACTTAACGGTCAAACAACTTGATGATGTTTCAGCCATTTTAGTTGACGAGTAAAACTAGCAATACCTTTTCTTGAATTTTTCCAAAAGTACGCCGGTTCTATAACTCAAACTTCGTGGCTAGTTTAAATAGATACTGTAGTAACTAAATCTATAAAAATCTCTGCGGGATGGGGTTATTTTGAACTTTGGTTCGCTGAGAAAAAAAAAATAAAAAATCATCTGTTGTAAACTTCGGTGAAATTAACATTACCTTCATTCGACAGAAATCCTTTAAGAAAAAAAGCGGTTATTTTTAGACAATCACAATCCAAATTAAGCTTACTTTAATGTTTTCTGCAGTTCTCGACGTGTCCGTCCTTCTGCACAGCATACATTTTCTGCACAAAATTCGGATGTCTAAATCATCTTTTGTGGCTGATCATGCTGTTTGTTTTTACTAGAGGTCCATTAACCGTCGGACGTACAAGGGAGGGGGGGTTGGTTGCCAACCCCTCAGGCAGGTTAAGGCCTGGGTTTAAAGTCCGTTCGGAAAATATTTTTAACACTTATTATCTTCGGCGAGATTGACTGGACCAGATTGAAATTTTCCCTGAAGGTTAATATCGACGTCTTCTTCTGCCTTAACGCACAAGTTTGGTCACGTGACATGTCACGTGATCAAAATTTAAAAATTAAGCAAATCGGCGATATGCCAGCGAATTTTGTTCGTATAGTTAAATAAATTAGCTTTGCCAATGGAGATTGAACATATTTAACCTTCTACGTTTGGAATGATTGTCCTCGAGTTTCAAAGGTTAAGTTTTGGACTTAAAAATGACCTTTGTCCTCATAACATTTTTTTAGAGAACCATGGAAGATCATTCCAAACGTGAAGGGCTGAAAATATTTAATCTGCATCAGAAAAGCGTTTTTATTTTATATTTCCTCTTAAACATATCATCAATTCGTCAAATATTTGCTATTTTAAAAAAAAATGGCCAGGTGACATGTCACGCGACTTATCGGAACGCTTATTATACTTAACAATGATAAGAACGAGAAGACCTTTCCATGTGCCAAATCTCGATTCAGTTCCATTCTCTTTGTTAAAGTTATCACGAATAAACTGTTTTTTCCTGTAAGAGCCTTTGACCCAGGCCTTAAACTACTTGAGCCCCTTAAGGTTTTTCTCAGATATTTTCAAGACATTTTAAGATTAGCACATGCGGTTTTTAGTAGCTTTTCGTTTATTCCTGAGACACATTTTTTTAAGTTTGGCGACAACTGGTTGCTATGGTAACGAGATATGATGTCATAAGTAATATGTGGTCAACCCATTTTTGAAGAAAAATGCGTGTTTTTTAAAATGTTTAATTGCATGTTATTTTGCAACTCTAGCAAACAATATTTGCAATTTCCGCATTTTCCGGATAAATTTAAATTTTTAGTAAAATCCAAGATGGCGGCCATCTAAGCGGCCATTTTGAATGACGTCAAGGACCCCCAGAAGCGCCATAACCCATAATATTTACCTTATCTCGTGGAGCACATCGCGGGATATCGATTAGATGTAAAATATTTGCAAAATATTGCAACATTGCAAAAACCCAAAGGGGAGGGGGGTTGGAACCCCCCACCCACCCCCATTGTACCACGGTTAGGGTATAGGTGTACGTGTACGTACGAGGGTAACCCATCACAGTGCAAATAACAACAGCTTTTGTAGTACCCAGAAGGTTACTGAAGCAAGCCATCGTCGAAAACTTTGTTTGTCCACGAACAATTCTGCTCTGGATTTACCGCATATTTCTCCGTCACATGTCATCATTCGCTCCAAAAGAAGATAAAACGGTAGTAGTAGTAGTACTAGTAGTAAACTTTATTTAATTGTCAATCGTCGTTCTAGCGTTACACACACACACCGATTAATACCTTAACAGTCAATCACATTAAGCTAGGCATTTTACCGCATTTCTTTCGCCGTTCTTACGTCTTTCGAAGTCCAGACCACCAATTTAGGCAAAGCCCCGCTGGTCAGCGGTACAGTCTAAAATACAACGTTTCTTCGTAAGGTGCTAAACGTGGCGTCCTCATCCTATTACATTGTCACTAATTGTCGATTCTATTCTGTTGTAAGCAATGTTTGAAAACAAAACGTTGAGCAGCCTAAAGGTACTTATTCCCATTCTTTTAATTTGTGATATGTAGACACGTAAACAAAATGAAATACCAAACATTAGGCATGGGTATTGCCTTTAGTATTATTTTTGGCGGTATGTAGGCGATGGACGATTTCAGATTGTCAGTATATTTACTCTGGGAACTCCGTTTATTAGTGAATTTCATTCACAGCTGTCTGATCATGATGAGCGATTCATGAAGAGCGAATCATAGTCGGTGAATCATGTCTGAAAAACCGGGTCTACACACTACAGTGAAATCGGCTGTAAGGGAATGTCATATCTCTAGAAGTCGACGCAATTAAAATTCGAGGAATTACGTGTCTGCTGAAAAAAACACACGGAGACGCATAAAACTATCGTAAGTATTAGGAGAGAATCAGCTAAAGAGCAACTACCGGCAAGAAAATGGTGGGAAATATGCTAAACAGTTTGAAGACAAGTTTGCCGTATGGCGAGCGTTCTTTGTCCGTTGACAGCTATTTTTTAGTAAAAGTGATCATCAAAATGACGTCGGAAAACGAAATAATAGCCGCAGACTAGACTGTATTCTATTGAGCTATGCATTGATCAGAAAATGCGAAAACTACCTACAAATACGATATTCCTCATCTTAACTGCATGACCAAAATTTACTTTTTTGAGGTTTAAAAGTTCCCATCAATTTCTTCTGTTTTATTGGTTTCCCGTTTATCTTATCGGTACCGATACATGTTTTTACTGTACCAATACGAGCACAAATTCATGTATGAATAACACTCTGATGGTTGCGATTTGGTATAGCAAAAAACTGGGAAGAAACAGACCAGAGTGTACTCTTCTTTTTGTTTTAAACTAGGACAATGACTGTCCGACATTGATATCTCAGTGACATCCGTATCAAAAAAGTTAAGTTGTGGGAACCTATTGTAATTTTATGAATACAAAAAAGAGTGTTGAACTGGTTACGTTTCGTTTCGCTACAATGCTTCTCTCCCCCCCCCCCCCCCCCCCCCCCCCCCTCTCCCCACCACCAATCTCTCTCCCTCTTAGTCTAATAAGTATTAAGCCCCCTCAAACGCTCATGGAATAAAAACACACCCGGGGGTTTAATAGAGGATTTACAGTTCTTATCTCCTAGTGAAAGCGCAACTGGTTAATTTAAATGCTTCAAATATATACTCTCTTTCCCATAGAAAGTGTGTACAAATTTATTTTGTGGGGTACTATGCACATCAGAAACACTGAAAGTACGGCACTTACGTTAGTGACGCAAATTTAGTGGTAGCAAGAATGTGCAAGTTAGAAAGACAAACGGAACGCACCAGGTGCAGTCTTGATCTGTTTTTAAAGTGGCGAACGCGCTAGCCCTAACTTGTTTTGATGGTCGGGTGTGGCCATTAAAGTCTAAACCAAATGAAGGTAGATTCGGCAAAAAATCAAAAGTCCTTTCTTGAAAGCAAGTTTTTGCAAAGAGAGAAATCGACTAAAAGAGGACGAGCGATCGAAGCGATAACAAAGGAAATACCAAGAAAAGTTAAAGACGCGAAAATTAAGTTTTTTATAGTTGAAGTATTCATAAGGAATCCGCAAATCTGCTTGTACTTTCCTTGCATTGCAGCAAAAAAAAAAAGAAGATAATAAAATAAGCAGCTCACAGAGTCACAGAACAGGCATTTATCAAAAACGAAAATATTGCACGAAAGTCAGTTACAGAAGAGAGCAAGATTCATAATATCAGAAGAAAGCATCCAGTCGTTCACCTTTTGTTCACGTTTTCGTTTTATCAGCAAAGAAAAGTATGGGAAATGTAATACATGTAAATAGAAAGAAAATCTAACAAAAGAAGAGTTCTGGACTTCCAATTCCAATACTTTCTGGCACCTCAATATGATGCGGACGCCATGTTGGCATCTTATGAAATCAAATCGTATTCTAGTTATACCGCTGACCAGAGATGTTTTTTGCCTGAACTGGTGGCCTGGGGCCGGATTCACGAAACCCTCCTAAGTTAAGACATATCCTAAGTATTGTTTCTTAACAATAGTCTATTGTCATTCCAATAATAGGGTATTGTTGAGAAACAATACTTAGGATATGTCTTAACTTAAGAGGGCTTCGTGAATCCGGCCCCTGAACTACGAAAGAAAGGCGAAAGAAAGACGGTAAAATGTTTAGCTAAATGCCATTGTTGGTTAGCTTTTGTGTTGTGGTGTGGGTATTATTCAGTGTCTTTTGAATCTTTTGTTTTACGTCATTTGGTGATCACACGATCAGCAACACCAAAAACTACCAGAATTTGAATTAAAACTTCTAAATGTCGGGGAAATCCCCCAACTATCATAAAAAACGATAATCAACAATAACTATAATCAATAACTAGAAACACTCAGCTAAAACTAATCTTTCTAAATGCAGGCTTGAAAACAAGTTTGATTCAGAATACCTCATATTTTAGCTCTTCACGGAAGCTCTCACTTAACTTAAAAACGTTCATTCTGATGGAACGGTAAAATGTTTGCATACATGTTAGGCGCGCGAGAGCTACTTTGACGAATCCCTGAGCTGTCTGTTTTGTAACATTCCATCGTGTCTTTAATAATACAGATATATTCGTGTATATGAGACAAAATAATGGCTTGAAAGTCCAAAATATGAGACAAAATAATGGCTAATGAAAGTCCAAATTCCATAATAATGGAAATTTTGATTTCTTGAACGCCGGTCACAAAATCAAATTTGATTAACTTCCATCCTTGTAATCCTGTACTTTATCTCAAAACTATTTGTTCTGTTTTGCTCCCAAGAATCCAATTTAGTTGTACATTTGGTGGCATTTGGCGATATAACATAGACATTAGGTAAGCGAAAATTACGTGAGCGAAATTTTTATATTTCGGCGAGGCACTGTGAAGAAGAATAGCAAAATCACAAATCTAGTTACAAAAATAAATGTTACCTGGAGGACTGCTTGATGGTGTCACAGAAGAAGATTGGGGTAAAACGGTGGATGGAGACGGAGACGGAGACGGAGACGGAGACGCTAGAGTTTAGATAAATAATGGTTAAATAAAATCAGTAATTCAAATTAAGATACAGTTCAAAAATATTCATTTTATATTTCAGTCCGATACCAAAATGGACATTTCTATCCAAAAACATCATGGCATAATGTTTAGGAAATTTGCCGAAACAGAGGAACACGTGAGTTACTGGAATGGATGCTTCGAACCAAACTAAATTCCAAAGCAAACGAAACATTCCATAGCTATTCAAAGGAAACACAAAAAGGGCAGATAATCATTTCAAATATTTCATATTAGTTGATACATTTCATTGCACAGAAGAAATTTGGCTCAGCCTTCAATACTTATAATAAAACATGTTAAAACATTAACGACTGAAAACTGCACATGAAGTAAGGAAATCAGTGTAAGACAATCAGTGTAAAATAAATATATCAAGAAGACGACATGAATGAAGGCAGGTTAAACCACTCGCAAATGCCCAGGCCTCTGCCGTTCCAGAGGGCGTCCCGTTTGGAAGGAAGCGAGATTTATTTATCGCGGAACATCAACATCATTCTAACAACGTCAGCAGTAATCACGACCTGATGAAATGAACACAGAGACCAAACCAAACTAATAAAACCTAAAAACATCTACAAGACTGCACAAGTTGGTAGTAAACATCCAATAAGAACTCAGGAAGCACTACAGTCAAGAGAGGCTAATTCAAAACAGGGGTTTTCACGGAGGTCCAAGCCAAGGTCATCAAGAACTCCCAAGCATGTCTACCGTGAGAACTACCATTCAAAGACCTAAGTACTCAATCAAACAGACGAAACAACTTATAATCTGCTAAATACATGTGCGGGATAACCTAGACCTTGAACAACCTTGACTCACAAGACTAACATAACGGTCACAAACTATCAAGCAATGCGACTAAAACTACTCATCGCTAAAAGGCTCAGTGCCCTGCCTAATGTATGTAATATATCAAACACGAGGAAGAGTGTTGCACCCATTTTGAGGTTTTTGAATACTTGATGAAACTCTCTTTTCGGGTGCTTGATATGGCTTCTCAAACTGATCTTTAAAAGCGGAGAAATCGAAGGAATAAAATCGCCAAAATATATTCAAATTAAGACCGGCTTTCCAAACTTCATTCATGAGTTTTAGAACAATCGATCAATCAATCAATCAATCAATCAATCAATCAATCAATCAGTCAATCAATTATTCATTTAGGCACATAACTTCTGGGAGTTAAAACTTTAAAATGCACAAGCGCATTTAACCTTTGAAATGCGCATGCGTAACTAAATATGTCTAACAATTAAAAATAATGTATAAAAATGAATATAACTAGGCACAAAATATATCAATAATAATATTTACTTTGTGGTTGTCGTCACTGTGATATATAGAGAGTGCAGCTCGTATAGAGAGTGCAGCTCGATGCATGTAGAGAGGCATTTCTAAAAATTTGATTTGCGCACGGACAACCGTTTTTAGTTCGTATTTCGTCTGGAAATAAAATCCACTCAAGGAATTTTAATATGCTTTAGTGGATATCATGAGCCCGTTCTATAAAGATGCCAGTTAAACCGCGATTGCGCAGTATGGGGTACGTAAGATATCTCAAGTGTGTTAAGGCTTGAGTCAACCAATAATTTGGTGTTTTTTATTTCAAGTAAAAGCATTTATCTAATCTTTATGAAACTTGGAAAGCATTTTTTTATTCGCGTTTGTATTCATTTGATGAACTCTTTCTTGTCAAGTTCGAGTAGCGTGACTTGTATTTGACTTATAACGGTTAAAAACTTTCAACGAAAATGGTGAATATACAATAGTCATATTATATTCATCTTAAGCTTGATATTTAATTTTCTATGACTCCTAGTAAAGGCTTAATAATGCCGCCTTTCAATCGTGTAAATGTGTCAACGGAAACCGACAATCAAGGAAAACAGTTCACGTGACATAACAAATGTCAAAATATCTGATAAGACATATGACGGATACCGCCTTAAAAGGCGGAGTTACATTGGAAAGGACCTTTTGGACATTTTGATGGCGAAAGTTTTCCAACTTTCCGATTGCAAACGTTCCCCATTTCAAAAAAACATGTTTTGTGACGTCATCAATCAGGGAATAACACTTGATGTTTGATGAGACGTTCGTTTGTTCGAACAAGTCAATTATTTATTCCCTTAAACTTCATGACCGAGGAAAGTTATTATATCAAGAAAGAATGGGAATCTTTAAAATCTCTGCAGGGGGTCCTTTAAAGGTAAAAAAAAATCAAGCCTCAAGTCACTTGCGTCGACCGTGTTTGTCAAAGGCTACGTAAGGAAAATAACCGTTACCTGTCGGACAACCCAAGAGCTCCATTCTCATGGAAATAACGTCATACCAAGTTTTAGGATGCACACGAATGTAGCGCGCATTAATGGTTGCTGACAAAACATGCAAGACCACGGTGCTGCGGTCTTTGTTTCCCTGAAACACCTGTAGGTTTGAAACATAATTATTACATTAAACTTTGAAGAAAATCTAAGGTAATCTTTCCGTTCTATACATACATGTATTTATTAGAAATACCCGGAATGATAGGTTCATCTTTCCTTCGTTTTGTGCCGATTGCTTGCAATTCGTTGATTCCGTGATTAATTACTGGGATTGGTAAAATGAAAAGTACTGTGGTTGGGTTTGAAGAAAGTTATTGGGAAATCATCCTTCTACATAAATTTAAATCGACTACATACCACGTTTTGGTTATAACTTGTGAAGGTAGTACCGTCTTCGCTGTAGGATACAGTATAGCTCGTAACCCATTGGTCACGATCTTCTCGTCCCTGGGTTTTTATTCCTGTTATCATTGTGCTTTGTCCAAGATCCACCTGCAGCCATTGATTGCCGTCTACGGTCGTGGTGGTCCATGAGCCACTTTTTCCTCCTCCACCCTTGAAATTCAGTCTGCCATTGTATGCGCCATGGTTAGCATTGCGCCTACTCGAAGCTGTGATCTGGGCATCGGGTATGTCTTTGTTTTCCATCCCGAGAGGGTCTGAACATGCTGTACAGAGACCGAACAGTAATTCAGAGGGCCTCTTGCAAGTCTAAAATCAGTTCTGCAGGAACTGCTAGTTAACTGATCCTAGACCTCGTACCGCTAACACGCGGAAGAGCATGCTAGTTCTTGGTGAGGGAAATAGCAAATTTCCATCGTTATCAAATTACTTTATTTATTTTTTTTACACGATGGGATGTTACAAAACTGTTACTCGAGTTTAACGCTCGTGGCGATCAGCACACTGCATAAAAAAGGTCGGTGATTCGTTGACGTAGCTCGCGCGCGCCTAACAAATGTACGTCGGGAAATCCCCCAACCATCCTGATAAACGATAATCAACAATAATTATAATCAATCGCTAGAAAAACTCAGCTAAAACTACTCATTCTAAATGCAGGCTTGAAAACAAGTTTAATTCAGAAAACCTCAAATTTCAGCTTTCCATGTAAGCTGTCACTTAGCTAAAAAAACGTTGATCAGGTTTTAACTGTTTGGGGGATTTTCCCGACGTTTCGAACTCGGCATTTGTCAGGCGCGCAAGAGCTACTTTGACGAATCACTGACCTGTCTGTTTTGTAACATTCCATCGTGTTAAAAAACATCTATAATAATATAGATATTCTTGTTTTCATGATTATGTCTAGATGCGTGCTTTGAGTTTGCTTGATTACCTTGAAAAAGCCAAAAGTGATGAAAGCCAAGAAATATGAGACAAAATAATGGCTTAATATATATAGTTAGGCTTAGCCTAACAGCGGCGCCCTCTGAAGACCCTCTGAACAAGCTTAACTAAGATGAAACTTGACTAATAGGTGAAAGGTCGGAAGCACAAGAATTAAGATTAATATTGACGACCGGGCTATTTTTCAATTTTAGCAATTCTCAAAAACAGTATTACCCGACCGTCTGCACAGTACATTTAGACCGTACAAAAGTTCACAAAAATAACTTTTTCTCCGTCTAGAATAACTATTACGACTACTGTTAAAAAATACAGTTGTAGCTTGTCAAAAAATGCCTGAGAAACTGATTTGGAAATCAAAATTGCCAAAAATACACAAACATATTTGCATACGGCCACGCGAGTGAAGTTAGAACTATAATAAAATTCAAGTCTTGTTTTGTTTACATAAAATCGCTTTTCAACCTATGTAATGAATGAACAAACACATAAATATTTGACAACACAATCTTCTTTCGATAAATTTTTTTCAAATCTCCATTAGTTTATGTTGAAAAGCAAAACGGAAAACGCGCATCGAGGCCGAGCCGTGTCTTCGATGAAATTCAAGAAATTAATACAACTGAATTTAAGCTACACGTTTAAAAACAATTCTCCAAAACTAACGAGAACACATTAACAAAAAGTCAATCACAGATTGACATCAAGATAAATTCCCATCGAAAACTGTAATTTGTTTTACCTTTAAGTCCCTCCGGCGACTACTGTGCTTGGAAATTCTTTAAATCTCCGCTTTGGTGCTGAAATCCGTAAAACGAACCCATCTCTCGCATTGCTAAAAACGTATATAGTTCCTCGAAGCAAGATTTTATCCCTGAAAGCTCTTCTTTTTCCACTAAAGCGGCTTCTGAGTATCCCTTAATTAGCATCCCTGTCTTGAGTAGCAAACCACGAAAAAATGCAGAAAAAATAGCGATATTTAACATAAACGCTGGCAAAAAAGAGTCATACTTTTAGCAAGCAATCTCTTTAAATGGTTCCTCAAAAATTCTAACCTCGGGTTCAGCCGTCGCCAAATTTTCAGAGTCATCATCGGGCGCTAAAGTGGATCCATACGCATTGACTATCAAATTCGGATCTTGAGTTTTCTTCTCCAGTTACATCTAAAGATGACTCTATTTCCATTTTCTTGAGAAATGAAGAATTAATATTGCAAGTTCGGATAGAGAGGGCAGCTTCAAGCACCAGCGCGACACGATGAAATGTGTGAAAAGCCCGGTCGACGTGCCAGCCAATCATTCAAAACAAAAACACAAGCGTGCAAAGCAGATTGGGTGAACATGGGCCTTTAATTTAAACCGTTTTCTTCGCTCAGTAAACACAGCAAAACATCAAAGTGTTTTCCCAGCTGACGTGACATTCGGCCGTGTAACCGCGCGAAAAAAAAGCCTCGCTTTGGTTTCAACATGACGTCGTACGCGCATGTTTTGCGACGTCATACACGCCCGCGAGCTAGTCCTCCGCTAAGATCCCGGATGTTGTGTGGCGTCATACGCGCATGCGCGCTAGCCTTGCGCGACACACATGTTTTTGTTGCAGACAGCGCCCGCGAAACATTCCGCTAGCCATGACCATGAAAAATGAGGGCATAGGTTCTATGAGTATGGGGCTCCGCAGCCGGGCCTTCGGCCCGGCTAGTGCTCCGCTAAAAAGTCCAAATTCCATAATAATGGAAATTTTGATTTATTGGCCGCCTGTCACAAAATCAAATTTGATTAACTTACATCGTTGTAATCCTGTACTTTATCTCAAAATTACTTGTTTGTTTTGCTCTCAAGAATCCAATTAAGTTGTATATTTTGGTTCATTTGGCGATATAACATAGACATTAGGGGTGCGTTCGATTGGGAAATCCGGATCCGGATTTCAAAATCTAAATCCGGATTTCAGATTTCCATCGTTCATGAAAATCCATCACGGAGAAGAATTTCGGTAATTAGAAATCCGTTTTTGGATTTTGCGTTTTTTTGGGAAATCCGAAATCCGGATTTCCCAATCGAACGCACCCTAGGTAAGCTAAAGTTAAGTAAGCTAAATTTTTATATTTCGGCCGGTTACTGTGAAGAAGAATAGCAAAATAACAAATCTAGTTACAAAATGTTACCTGGAGGACTGCTTGATGGTGTCACAGAAGAAGATTGGCGTAAAACGGTGGATGGAGACGGAGACGGAGAAGCTAGGGTTTAGATAAATAATGGTTAAATAAAATCAGTAATACGAATTAAGATACAATTGAAAAATATTAATTTTATATTTCAGTCCGAAGCCACATTTGTAATTTCTATCCAAAAATAGTGTGGCATAACGTTAAGGAAATTTGCGGAAACAGAGGAACGCGTGAGTTACTGGAATTGATGCTTCGAACCAAACTAAATTCCATAGCAAACGAAACATTCCATAGCAAACGAAACATTCCATACCTCTTTAAAGGAAACACAAAAGGGGTAGATAATCATTTAAATATTTGAGATTACTTGATACATTTCATTGCACAAATTAAATTTGGCCCAGCCTTCAACACTTATAATAACAAGAGGCTCCAAGTAACCTATACTCATGTGCATGCGTAAGGAAGTTTTAAGGTATATTAAAAAAACAAAGTATTTTACACCGCAGCGCTGATTGGAGTAGTCTCTGCCACTCAGGTAGCAAGCCCTGTGATGTAAACTACCCATTTCTTGAAACATTCTATTCGCATTGACCAATTTGACTTTTCTTTTGAATTATTTAAACTGGTTGAAATTGAGGGGACTAGTCATTCCAAATTATGCTTGTCCCCTCGTGTGTACTCGGTCATGACAACGAATTAAAAAAATCAACCAAAACAAAATCATATTTTCCTTGTGACCAGTCACTTAAAAAAAATACAGGTGACTTGTTCCTATGATTCATGATTACTTGTGGAACACAACTGTACAATTTCTAATGTTAATATTGCATATGTTGATTAGTCTCATACGTAGCCGTTTCCAACAGGGGGGAAATTTGCATGCGCATGCGTTTATCCGCTGAATGATGATAATGCGATCGCGGCAGTAAAGATGGCGCGCGTAATTCGAATGTTTCTTGTGTCTGCGTTTGCTTTTTTATTCAAGCACATTTTGCTGCAGATAAATTCGTCGTTTGTGGAAAATCGCGAAAACAGATGCACGTTGCGATGCTTTATATCGCTCTGAATTTCAAGCATGTTTTGGAATCGGTGATTCCCCCGGTGGAAAAATATGTGGGAGGTGCAGGAAAGCCGTAACCGAGTTCCGAAAAACCGGAAAAGCATTTATAAATGTAAGTATGATTTTTTTAATAACAGAAAAATGCGTTTCGTAATCGACGAGGCACACACAAAAAGCACGCAGATATATTTCATTACAGCTCGCTGGAAAGTCTGTTCAGTCGAAGGGTCGACCACCAACACAGGACGAAATAATGAATTTACTAATCTTTAAGAGAAAATTAAATTTTACTTAAAGGTATCGAAAATCTTTAAGTTGAGACGTAAATACTCTTAAATGTATTAAAGTAAGTAAGTATCTTTAATATGTGTTTAAGAACCTTTACGTTATCTTTAATTCAACTTTTCAACAACTTAAAGACCCTTAAAGGCAACTTAAATTGTTCATTACTTGCTTTAAGTGTTGTCAAGTAAAGGCTTATTTAAGTAATTTACGGTGCACTTAAAGATAGTCGAAATTGTTCTTTAAGTTTTCTTTAATGAACCTTTACTTGCACTTAAAGTCGTTATTTCGTCCTGTGCAAAGAAAGGCTTCCCTCTTACAAAGAGCGTCCCTGGGTCTTTTGAAGTGGACTGCATGCAGAAATCTACGGCGACGCAAGCTGACGCACCAGTTGTTAATAATGCCAGTAGAATTTTGATCTCGACTGATAACTCGCGTGGTCTGTTAAACTTAACAGAGTGGAATGTTAAAGAGACCCGCTTCTGAGATCTCCTCCGTGGCCCTATTGGTGAGACGATACTACCCACAGGACTTTTTGAAGAAGTTGCGGTTAGTATGAAAGAGCTTTCAAAACGTAAGCATTTCTTTTTAGGAAAATGTATATTATTCTGGAATCGCAAATGTTTCCAAGGGTACAACAAACTTAATCACACCCGTTTTGTTATCATCTTTCAGGGTGTGACGTACAAAAGGAGATTCTGCTTATAAAAGAACGACTGTATCGAGAATTTACTTTGTGCAACAGGCCTCCCATCTACGATCCTCAAGAATTTAAAACTCTGTGCGATTCAGCTGGAGCCCTAACTATTTTTGGTACAATATTAAATGCTATGACTGACCCCAGGCACTCTCGTGAAAGACAAGAAACAAACAAGAAAAGGTCTGTAGCCATCATATACAAGCTCTGCTACGGGCTTAGTCAGGTTTGCAACTGGTTACAAACTGACCATGCTTTGTTTCTCAAAAAAAAATCAAATCTGAATCAAAAAGGTTAGGAAGCCGAAAAGGCAGACAGGAATACTCCCACACAGGCATTGTAAAGGATCGACAGTAAAATGTAGAATAAATTGACAATATGCTTACGAGCGCAATAGATAAATGTTTGGCATTTTTGCCTCGAAAGAACTCTGATTAAAAATAGCTCTCATTTTTACAGAATCGCGGCAAATTCGGACTCGAGTTGTATGTTGTGTATAAAAGCAACGTTCACCTCGATGGGAGAAAGACAGGTTTGACTCATGCACCAATAAGACCAAATTACGGAAAACGTATGACATGCGCATGTGGAAGAAACATTTGTCATATATTTTAATGTACCATAAGAAAAGAAGCAATTTATATTTTAATATTTTAAACAAGATAAGAAGACGTCCGACATATGGAGAAGAGTTACTTCTTTAATTCAGTCATCGTTCCTGCAAACCACCTTACTATTAATAGTTTTATAAATGAAGGCTGTACCACAATGAAGCCAGTCATTCTTGTGAGTATAATATATACCTGACGTGAACATTACTAGTAGGGTTGTAGGAGACGCTGTCGTGACGCTTTAATAATGATGTTTTGCGGAAGTGAGGGTAGCCGGAAGTCACTAAACCGGAAGTGTAAAAGACAAAGCTATGAACCGGAAATGCAAAATTTAAAATATGCGTGCATAAATTTGCATGCAAAATCGTGACACAAAAATTAAAATAACAAAAGAAAAACGGTGGCCAATTCATAACTCATGCCGCTACGCGCATGAGTAAAAACGGAGCCGAAACCTTACCTTATGCCGCTTCGCACATGAGTAAAAACGTCTTAAAACATTAACGATTGAAAACTGCACGTGAAGAAAGGGGCGACCCCGTAGCTGTCCAAACGATGTCTGTGATTGGCGAACGATACAATTGATATACCACTTGAACAATGCCCCTACCCCTAATCCCTATCCCAGTGGGACAACTCTATTGTTTTCTTAGCGAATCACAGACATCGTTTGGACAAGTGCTGGACTACCCGAAGAAAGGAAATCGGAGTAAAATAAATATATCAAGAAGGCGACATGAAAGAAGGCATGTTAAACCACTTGCAAGTGCCCAGGCCCCTGCCGTTCCAGAGGACGTCCACTGGTTTAGAAGGAATTGAGCTCTATTTATCCCGGAACATCATCATCATTCTAACAACGATCACGATCACGCTCTGATAAAGTGAACACAGAGACCAAACCATCGATCATCATTCTTGGAATCAATATCAACGTCATGACCGAAATAACCATCACCCACCATCATAGTCACCACGATCGTACTCGTCATTTTTGTCAACTTTATGAAAAAAAAAGGCATAAACATTCCTGAAACCTATTTATCCTGGGCTCTTTTGGGCTCTATGAGCTGGAGGTGGGGGGGGGGAGCACATTACGCTCAATCCCCTTTGAAACTTCAAGAGCATTAAAGCTATAATGTTTAGATGACAGATGGATTAATTATAAGGTCGGCTCATACTTCCACTGTTTCTAAAGGGAATTGAAATTTGGAAAATTGAACATCATAATCATCCTCGTCATATCATCATCATCATCTGATCCATAATCATCATCGCTATTGTTGTTATCTTTATTATCACTATCATAAAATCGTCGTCGTTTTTCGTGGTTGTCGTCATCGTCATTTTTGTAAAGATACGTCATTTTCCTGCTTAATTCAATTGTTATGTTTCTAGTATCATCTACCATGGAAGATTAACTTCGAGCATTCTTAAGACATGTATGTGCTAACAATAACTGCGCATGATGTTACGAAAGTTAGAGGCGACATCTTACTAAAGAAACTCTAGTTTATAATCTAATTTATTACTATATTTTAGATGAATAAGGCTTTCCGAACAGGTTTCCGCCGACACCTTTGGTTGGGTGTTCTATGCACATGATGCTCTGTGGCACTACACATTTTTAATTATACCAACGATTAAAACTAATAAACGTTCATAATTTCCTGGCTATAATAGAACTCACAATTGTCTGACCAAGCTGCTATCTGGTCTTGTAGCTCTAGCGGGTCGAAGGCCTGCTGCGAAGCCCCATACTCATAGAACCTATACCCGTCATTTTTCATGGTCATGGCTAGCGTCCGTGACATGTGTGTCAATCGGAGCGTCGCGCAAGGCAAACTCGCGGGCGCGTGTGACGTCGCAAAACATGCGCGTATGGCGCCACACAACATCCGGTATCTTGGCAATTTTGAAACCAAAGCGAGACTTTGTTTTTCGCGCGGCTAGATGGCCGAATGTCACTCAGCTCGATAAACATTTTGATATCTTGCTGTGTTTAGCGGAGAAAACCATTTCAAATTACAGTCGTTATTTCCCTGCATTTTTTCGCGGTTTCCTACTCAAGACAGGCATACTAATTAAGGGATACTCAGAAGCCGCTATAGTGGAAAAAGAAGAGCTTTCAGGGCTACAATCTTGCTTCGAGGAACTTCATACGTTTTAATCAATGCGAGGAGATGTTTCTCACTTCGGATTTCAGACCTGAATAAGCGGAGATGTAAATATTTTCTTAAAGGTGAAACAAATTACATTTTATGTTGATATCAATCTGTGATTGACTTTTTCTTTGTGTTCTTATTAGTTTTGGAAAATTGTTTATAAAACGTGTTCAAATTCAGTAGTTTCATGATTTCTTTCATCGAAGACAGCTAGGCCTCGATACGCTATAAATGGTTCGCGTTTTACTTTTAAACATAAACTTATGGAGAATTGAATAAAATTTTTCGAATGAAGATTGTGTTGCCCATTTTTATGTGTTTGTTCTTTCACTACATAGGTTGAAAAGTGATTTTATGTAAACAAAACGAGACTTAGATTTTATAGCTGTAACGGCTTTGGTTACGTGGTCTTATGTAAGCATGTTTGTGTATTTTTTTGCAATTTTGATTTCCAAATCAGTTTCTCGTGCAACTTTTGATAAGCAACAGGTGTATTTTATTCGGAAAGTAGTCGTACTAGTCATTCTAGACGGAGAAAAAGTTGTTTTTGTTGATGTTATCCCTTTCAAAACGAAGGGGTTCATAGTACAAACTGTATAAATTAAACACACTGACAAATTACATCTATGCTTATATTCAAAAGAGAACTGTACATCTACAGACTCTACAAACTCAGAAGTTAATACCACCTTATACAACACAATAAACAGCACCACATGAAATAACTGCTCAACAGTTTTCACTTCAATGGTCACACTTTAGGGTTTATTCCACAGACTTAAAAGTTAGAACCATCTTGTACAGCATAATAACTAACACCACATGAAATAACTGCTCAATAGCTTTTATTTCAATGGTCACACTTTTGGGTTTCTTCAACAGACTTAAAAGTTAGAACCACCTTGTACAGCAGAACAAACAGCACCACAGGAACTACTGCTTAATAGCTTTCATTTAAATGGTCACATTTTAGGATTTCACCCAAAGACTCAAACATTAGAACCACCTTGTACAGCACAATAAACACTCACAGAAAAATACTGCTCGATGGTTTTCATTTCAATGGTCACACTTTAGGACTTCAGCCACAGAATCAAAAGTTAGAACCACCAAAGTGAAGATTTTTAAAACGACAATTTATCGTTTACACCTGAAAACGTAGCTTTTTAAAAAACGACGACGTCACGAGGCATGCTCTTTATAGGACGCTCGTAGCAGTGCGCATACGTTTTTGAGACGGGAGGCAAAAACAGAAAGAAAAAAGTCTCGAAACCGGTGCGTCTTAAACGAAAATGGGTATGAGACACGTGAAAACGGGCAAAATCGAATAAAATATGCTACGATACACATGCGTTTCCAAATGAAAATTAAAAAACGTTATGGGAAAAATAATATTTATATATAAAATTAGAGAACTTTGTTTGCATCCGCCATTTTGGTTTACCACTTTGCCCGTGCGAAATGATTTCCGAGAATTCTCGAGAAAAGCAACATTCTCAGGAATTCTCAGAATTTCTCAGGATTTCTAAAGAAATCTTGGTACATTTTGGTGCGACCGAAATTTCCCGGAAATTCTTGGGAAATTTCGAGATCACCTCCAGCAGGATTTAACACCTTCTCGGTTATTGCCGAGAATTCTCGGGATTTGGCTGAAATGTGTGAAAACCAGAAATAAGCTTGCTCAAAAGAAGGGGTTCTCAGGATTTCTCGGGAAATCCCAGGAATAACTTGAGACGCTATTCACTATTTACTGAAAATACGTTTGAATTTGACTTCAGTCTACAGGAGTGACTGTCATACATGTATAAGCTTACTTTCACAACGAAAGTATGGAGGCCGAAGTTAATCATCAACCTCACATGTTGCCCATTGTCGGCTTGTGGGCCGGGACTTGAATACAATTACACAAGGCGATATCGTACGGCAAGATACATTTGATGTTCGCTTTTTTTGGCTCATCCACTCATTCCACACTCATTATCCCGACACAATCATTTTTTGAAATAGTATTAAAATGAAACCTTGGCCGGTATAAAAGGTAATTCCTCGATTATAATGACATCTTCAAACGCGTTTGTAGATCGAAGCTTATGCATAACATAACAATATGTTGTTATTATTCAGCGAGATGCAAATAGCTTAGTGGCCCCAGCTTATGTTGTATTCTATATTTTGCCGTATAAAACGTATGTTTAGAGCAGGAAGGCAATGCGATCGCATGTCAGAGCACACATTTGTAAACAAGCAATTTATGTAGCGTCCCGCAAAGTAAATATTAAGCTTAAAAAATACATGAAAGATTACTCACAATTGCGTCTCTTCTTAAGATTTAATTGACATATTAAAGTCATACCTTATACGTGTTTTATGAGGGACCTCTCATCATGGAATCCTGCTCTTTTTCACTCGAAAAGACCCAATAATTCAAGTAAATAATCCGGCTTCTGATCTTTATAGATTCGCGCGCGCGGTGACCTCATTCCCAGTGTCCTCTCTACTTAGCGTCATATATCACGTGAGCACAAACAAAGGCCGTTTGAATTTGTGGCGGCCATCTTTGGTGTATCAAACAACCGTTTACGTACATGTACTTTTTACAGTGTGTTTGGACGCTGTTTAATCCAAGAATGAGCTATTTCTTAGCAGTTGAGATTAATATGTGAGACGACGGTCGACATCAGGACGATAAAATGTGAGTACAAACTTAACTTTATACTTTGTAATCTTTTCAGTCAGTACGAAGCTTTCATAAGCTTTATACAATGTAAGCTTAAATTGGGCTGTATAAGCTTAAGTTACTGAGCTTTGGCTTTATACAATGTACGCTAAGAAGAGTGTAGGATAATTTCTTTATAGCAGTGAATGGTTTAATATTTTATCGAGCGCATTTTAGTTTGGTGGGGTAAAACAATATTCGTCCAACGGTCAGTATAAAACACGGACTGCGGACTACGGACTGCGGACTGCGGACTACGGACTGGGTATAAAACACGGACTGGGGTATAAAACGTGGACTACGGACTGCGGACTACGGACTGGGTATAAAACACGGACTAGGGTATAAAACGAGGACTGATTAATCATGGACTCGGTATAAGACGCGAACTGTGTGTAAAATAATGAGGACCGAAGCTTTGAACATAAAATATTGATTTACCTCGATAAATACAAAGATTTTTAATACGTAAGGGTCGCGGCATGTTACTTTACAAACGTTTGGTCTCTTGATATTTGAAAAAAATTCAAATAAAGAAAAGCAAAAATATCATAATTCTCGCAATTTTTCTTATTTACAATCTGCTTTATACCCTGCGAGCAGAGCCCCCTTCAATCTTCACAGGCTCTACTCGCAGGGTATCTGCTTTACAGCGGTTCATAGATAAAGGTCTATATTTCACAAACGCAGTGGCTATTAATTCGTACGGCACCCGTACGCGGACTTAGATTTGCTATTCGTACGGGAGTCCAAAACTTTCGAACATTTTCGATGTTATTCTTCACGTTTGCTGGTTCCGATGCTAAATGTTCGTTTATCTTTACAAAGCGCTTCTGGTAATAGATGTTGATTTGGCTCAGACTAATTTGCTGAGTCTCTGTATACAACGCGAACGACTCATTTCGTGACACTTAAAAATTTTTCGCGTCAAAGAATACTCCCGTACGGCCAAATTCGATTTGCTATTCGTACGGGAAACCTAAACAACTTTCGAAAATTTTCGATGTTATTCTGCACTTTTGCCAATCCATAATACTGTACGTTTGTTTAGATTCACGAAGCGCTTCTTTTGAGCGATGTTTATTCAGCTACGCGAAAGGAATCTCGTGAAAAATTTTCCAAGTGTCACGAAATGAGTCGCTCGCATGGTATACAGAGACTCAGCAAATTAGTGTGAGCCAAATCAACATCGCTTACCAGAAACACTTCGTAAAACTAAGCGAACATTTAATATTGTGCACCAACAAAAGTGAAGAATAACAGCGAAAATTGTCGAAAGTTTTGGACTCCCGTATGAATTGCAAATCGAAGTCCGCGTACTGGTGCCGTACGAATAGCCACTGCGTTTCACAAAATGCTGGTAGACAATGAACTCTGATAAAATGTGCATATTTTATGTTCACAGCTTCGGTCCTCGTTATTTTACACCCAGTCCGCGTCTTATAGCGAGTCCATGATTCTCAGTCCTTGTTTTATACCCTAGTCCGTGTTTTATACCCAGTCCGTAGTCCGCAGTTTGTAGTCCGCGTTTTATACCCTAGTCCGTGTTTTATACCCAGTCCGTAGTCCGCAGTCCGTAGTCCGCAGTCCGTGTTTTATACTGACCGATTCGTCCAACTGCCAAATTCAAAATATTTGAACCTCGATCGACCGGTTAACAATTCGGTCAGCCTGGTTCTCGATAAAACGAGACTGTATTCATTTATTCGTTAATCGTTCGATTGTTCTCAAGCTTACTTCATGATGTTAGATCATTTAAGTTTTGCTTTTTTTTATAGTTGTGTCATATCCACTGTAAGATGTGGATTTAGTTAATTTAGAGTTTTAAATAAGCTTAATGGTCTCTGTGTCTGTACATGTACATGTAGTAGGGACATTTTTTGTTGGACCATTGATTTGTCAGATTTAAAAGGGGCTACTGTATTTCGCCAGTCTTTATTGTCATAATTATTGAATAACCGAAAGGCATACATGTATTTTAATTCAGGAATGGAAACCTAAAAATAATGGCCCGGTTTGATTCAAAATTAAATTACTCTACAAGTACACTGGAACTATACACCAGGCTCCGGTTTGTTCAAAAGGTGGATAGCGCTATCCACCGGATAAATCACTATCCAATGGATAAGTATTACAGCGGTTACCATTAAGGTGGCTCCATATAGTGTTTTGGCGCGCAAGGCATGGGTACGAAAATGGCCCGAGCGCGTGTTAGTTTATTTTGATGATGTCCAAAAATAAAGAGGTTTTTACGATAGCTAAAACGTTAATTGCGCACGTTCCACACGGTAAATTTTCATAAAAGTTGGCAAATTGGTAGGATTTTCTTGGTTCGCGATCACAGAGAAAAGACAACAATTTTTGTACAATGTACATACACAAAACCCAATAAACGTTAAAAACGAAGTGAGTAAATTGCTGAAAATTATGTACCGATTGTTTTATGGCTTTGTCGTATGAGACTTACTGAATGTTTATACTGTTTTGCCAAAAATCGCTAATATTTACTGTGTAAAAACCGAGAAAAGGTGTCGAGAGGTTTGCTAGCCTTGAACAACAAGCCCCAAAAATCAATCAGTGGTTGCCATAGTAATGAGACAAGATTGCCAAATTAGACTTCTTCGTAAAGGAGAAAGCCTAAGCTACATGTATGTGTATACTATGCCTAGTATTGCGAAACAGAACTCTAGAAAGACAGCAATAAGGTCATGTATATTTTATTTGGAAGACTGGCCAATAGCGATATGGAGCCACCTTAACACGCGACCCACTGCCCTCAAAACAGTCGGATAAAGTTGAGTTTTAGTGGACGTCAATCAAAGAAAAGCTGTTAAAATTATTTTAGACTCTGACAGGATTTCAAGCAAACAGAGCTAAAAAAATCAACAATTTTACCCGCTGAGAGAAGGTAAAACTAAAATCAAACTCGATTTCCAAGCCAGTTTAAACAAAAAGAAAACCTGCTGTTTGTA
Organism: Dendrophyllia cribrosa; assembly: GCA_024195265.1. Taxonomy (NCBI): domain Eukaryota; kingdom Metazoa; phylum Cnidaria; class Anthozoa; order Scleractinia; family Dendrophylliidae; genus Dendrophyllia; species Dendrophyllia cribrosa. Next base: position 16,454,561 of record JAJLRJ010000012.1, on the reverse strand, counting down.
GGAACTGTATTTTTAGAATAAAACTTTTAAATTTCACTGTAACTCAGTGATGCATGATGAATTGTAGGCGGATCACAACTCATGAAGCCGTGGCTGCATGAAGCGCCAGTTTTTACTGTATATCATGTTGAATGAAATCTTCTCTGTAAAACTATAATTGACTTTAAAATTTGTTGTTTTAAAATGTTTACTGCAGTCGAACCTCCGATTGCGACCACCTCTCCTCAGCGACCAGCTTTCCAAAATACCAAAAGTTTCCAAGTCAAATCACTATATTTGGAACCTCTTGTAAGCGACCACCTCTCCTAAGCGACCGTGACCACTTTTAGAGCTAAAAGTTTTAAATTTTCTTTTGTTTTAAACCTCCCGTAAGCGACCACTTGACAGATAATAGAGCGGAAATTGGATAATGAAACCTATGCCAAACTCAAATTCTTCTACAAATGGTAGGAGGGTTTAGTTTCCGAGCTGTAAACGATGTTTTTGACTGTTCAGCCTCAATTTGGTTAGATAATGGCCATAAAAATGGCATTTGTAGCCTGAAAAAGGGTCTTTTTGGTGGAAATTTGGGTGTTAAAGGGTTAATGTACAGTTTTTTACGCTTGTTAACATGTAAATCACCAGTAATATAAAAGGGCTGTCAAATTTAAAGCTAGCAATCTAATCCTTATTAGTTCATGTTTAGTTCCCCTTAACGTTTAGACAACATTAAAGATTCAATATTATTTGTAACTATCGTGAGACCTGTTCCATTCGCCTTATTAGGTAGTTTATCAGAAGCGAACCATGAAACTCTGAATAAATATTTTGGAAAGCTTAAATATTAATTTTTTGTGACTACTAAAAGTTATTACTGTACATGGGGTTAGATGGGCATTGGCACATCGGGTAAGTCTCTGCAGTTACCATATGCTAATAAGGCAAAATTTTGACCCAATATGGTCTGAACTCTCGTAAGCGACCACCTAGGCTTGACATTTTGGGTGGTCGCTTACAGGAGGTTTGATTGTATTTCTTTTTGGTAAAATTGTTTGGAATCCAGTCGGAATTTTAATTGTTAATGGTAACCGCTGTAACAAAATCTTTTGGTTATCCGCTGGACAGTGATTTATCCGGTGGATAGCGCTATCCACCTTTTGAACAACTGGGGCCAGGATGGATATAGATTGCAATTTGAAAACATTGGCTCCATGTGTTTTGGAAAATTTGCTAAAAACTGATCATGGCTTGACCTTCAAGAATTCAATTGATACATGTACATGTATGTTGTTCTAAGAGCATTTTGTGTCCAGGTCCCGGTTGTTCAAAAGGTGGATAGAGCTACCTGTATCCAGCGGATACACATGTAAATCTCTATCCAGCAGATAACGCAATTGGTTTTGTACACGCTTATCCGCTGAATAGCGCTATCCACCTTTTGAACAACCGGGGCCAGATAAATTTCTTAGTTTTATTATTAGCACAGTCGAGTCAAAAGCATAAACTACCTGGACATAGCCCCTTTAAAAGCAAGTAAAAACATTTTATATCTTGTCTGGTTATTTATTTGACAAATGATTATTATAATATACAGCTGTACATGTACATTTACAGCTGTACAGTCGTCTGTATGTATGTGCCTGGTCAGTCTTTCTCCTTGAACAAAAAAGATTATGCGTGTGATAAGACAATCCCAAAGGAGAATGATCTTTTTTTGCATGTTCTTATATTATTACAGTGTATGTACATGTAGCTGTTGTGGGTGTATTGTGTGGTACTGACACTAAAGTGACTGCATGTCCCAAATTGAAACTGATTTACTGATTTTATGAATGGAGACACCATGGTTAAATAGAAATTAGAGTCTGTAAATGTACACCAAAGCATAAATCTATCTGGGCACAAACTTCAATGGTGCACGAAGCAGGCTGATTTTTAAGGCATTTCAAAGAACATGTGGGATGAACAGTACCAGTAATCTTTCAACATGTGGCACAAACTGTCAGTAATACATGTGCATGTATGTACAGTACCAATTTTATTTACATCAGTGGGTTTAAAAAGCTTAAAGGTTATGCAGTAGGGCTGAATGACAAAACGTTTCAGTGTCATATCATCAGAAAGCAAAACTACATGTATTTTCTCCATTTATTCATTAAAATCCATACTGTAAAATCCTGGTTATACAGTAATATCACCCACTTGCATGTTGGGATCAATTGTACCATAGATAGTGTCGGTGCGATGTTGGCCGATGGTCAGTCGACATGTCCGCCGACATGTCGGTGTCAAGTCTCGGTGGAATATCAGTCAAGTGTCGGTAGTCTATCGGTGAAATGTCGGTCACGATATCGGTCGAGCATTGGTTGTGTATTGTTCAAGTGTCGGTATTGCAAAAAAGACAGACAAAACTTATCAAAGTCACTATGCTACTCTTGAAAATTTGGCCTTCCTCAACAAACTTGCACGACATGCAAATGACCCATAACTATTTTTGTGACGAAACCTTTTCGCTGCTTGCGTATAGTATAATTAGTGTAATATAAAACTGCTACAAAAATTTCATGCTACAGCTGTACATGGTACAGTGTAATCCTTTAGATGTTAAATTAGGTCATACAGCTGTACATGTATATCGTAACTCTGTCGCGTTATTATACATGTAAATTAATTATAGCCTTTTACATTGTATTTTATTTTAACCTATATGAACATTTTCTTTAATAATAAAATTCCTTATTAAATGTTACTATGAATTGTGACACTAATTGAATTTTTCTTTTGCTTTTCAGTGATCAATCATCCCAAGGAGAAATTAACAACATGATACTGAAGGGGACAACAAAAATAACTGAGAAAACAGTTTAAAGCATACATTGTAAAAAATTAATATTAATGATGGGTGCATGCCACCGAAAAACTTTTCTGATTATATCCAGAGTTCAAGTTCATTACCTTTCATAACCAACTTTAATTTGTTTGTAAATGCAAAAACATAACAGCAAAACAGCAACGACAAAGTTTTTGAACAGATCGACAAATTCTGGCAAGGTAACAGTTACGGGCAAAAGAGTAAACCGAGGTGCCGGATATAGCTTAGAGCTTCCCTGCGAATACCTCTTTTATGGTGATAAGTTTTCATGTGAGTGGCTAAAGAAAAAAATTAGGCAAAGAAGGATTTGATTGTGAATAGCTGTCCTGTACTTTGTGCAAGACTTTTAGTTGAACTTTGATCGCGGATGACAATCATACAGCCGGAGATCGGTCTAATCTACAGTTTATTGACAGCTAAATGTATTGATTTATCTTTATTAATCGACTACTGTGAGTACGTATTTGAAGGACGTAATCCAATACTACTATTGTCAATTCAGTCTGGTGTCCGCTTAATAGAGGTTTCTAACAATAGAAATTAGCCAAATACAATTTATTTTAGTGTCCGCATCCGCTTAATAGAGGTCTGCTGAATAGGGGTTCGTTATAAAAGGAAATATAAGACGTTAATTTCTGGACCCGGCTTAGTGTCCGCTTAATAGAGGTTTCACTGTATAGACTTAGGATTTTTTTTAATTTCAATCTTCTTTTCGTGCCAGTCATCTTACATGTACATGTAAGTAACAAAAATAGGTCTTATTTTATTCTCAGTTCCAAATTTACTTTTTATTTTTTGGTTTTCTGAAGCAATATATTTCTTCAAAAAATTCTCCTTTATTTAAGTGATATACTGTATTTCTTTACAGAAGTCTGCTTTATTTGCAAGAATTGTGTACATAAAGTAATTTTCATCTTTTCAGGTTTCTGAAGTGACATGGTTTTTTTTATAAAAGTATATTTTTAAATGTGTGTACATAAAATTATAGAACTGATCCAACATAAATGGTAATGTATCTTTGTGAAATGAAAATTGATTCTGTGTTGTTCTTGGTAATGGTTTAAAATTGTGATGCTGACTGCTGAGCTCACATTTTTTCAGTTTTTCATTAACTAATCTTATTTGTATCCGAAATACCAGAAATTCTAAAGAATTATTGAGATTCTCAGAAAATCCTGTTCCTGGGAGTTCCCAGGATTTCCTGGGAACTCCCAAAAAATCAGAGAATATTTTTCGATTCTTTTCCCAAAAATTCCTAAGAATTTCCGGGAAAATTTGTGCAAATTAACAAAAAGGCTTTTTTCTGAGAATTCCCTGGATTTCTTGGTATTCATTCTTGGGAATTCTAAGGAATTCCCAGGATTTTTTCTGCCATTTTTAATTTCCTCTTCCCAGGATTTTCTGAGAAATCCCGGGAAATTTGTGCAAATTAACACGAAGGATTTTCTGAGAGTTCCCGGGATTTCTTGAGATTTATTCTTGAGAATTCTAAGAATTTCCCAGGATTTTCTTGAACAATTTCGCACGGGTGGTACACCATGCAAACGGACGAATTTGCAATTTAAAAAAAAAAATTCTTGAAATAAATCATAATTTTCTTTAGAATTGTTTCTGTTCAGTTTAGAGATTCAAAAGGGCTGTGATTTGTATCCATGCTTTTACCTATATGCTTTAGAAAAGTATACACATTGAGTGAAAAATAGTTTTTTCGTACATGTAGACGTTCAGCTGCACCACCAAAACTTTTAAAATGCTGCATCTCATCAAAGTAATGTAATGTATTGACATAACATGGCACGACGATCACTATTGCTGATATGAAGAACCTGCTAAAAGAAGGGCCGTGTAGAATAAGCTCTTTAGATTTTAGAATTTTGATGACGTCATTTGAAAACGAAGAGTATAATTCACTCGACATATTACCAATTGAAATAAGGCTTCGCCGAAAAACGTGTATTAATCTAGAATTTTAATTTACAAACTTGTGAGTTGACTTATGTTCGAAGACGCACGTTGCAAGTATCAGTAAATAATTCATACCCTTTTAAAACTAAATATATAAAAATATAATGTATGGTAATTAACTGCGGTTAACAGTCCCGTAAAGGTAGAAAATCATCGACTCTGCCCTCTTTTTAAAATTACCATCTCGATACTACTAATGAAGTATACACACTTCTACACTCAACCACACATAGTATGCAAATATTGAATTACTTTCAATCGATTTATATCGATGTTGTCGAATTAATATCTTATACCTAATCACAATTATCGCGTCAGTTCTGTTAAAATTGCACTTAATGCGATTCTATCTTTTAAATGTGTGTACTGGATAAAATCCTAAATCGTGATCACCCTTTAGAAAAAAAAATCTCCAGCATACAGTTCTTTCCTGTGCTATTCTAACATGGAATGTTTCTCAACATTTTAAATTAGCGTTCTTAGGAGTAATAGCGTTATTTAATGAATATAACATAATTATTTGGCTAAGTGTTGAAAAAAGAATGTCAAAAGGAAAGAAAACGAACTTAGATATCTTGGTCTTGAAATAGAAAATAATAAAATAGCGTTCAAGTACAGATCAATACCTTTAACACTCCAAGCAGAAAAAAGGTTCAACATAGTCAAAGCAAACTGTTGAGAGAAGTAAATAAATAAATAAATAAATAAATAAGTAAAATGTGAGAAGATTTACAGGGAAACAAGAATTTCTAAACAAATTTTGAAGGATTACCTGAAAGGCGATCATATTTGTTTTAGTTCATTTTAACACTCCATGTTGAAACGAAATCAGTTAACGTTTTAATATTTAACATTATTCTTGTTCTTAAGATATCCCTTCGTGGTTAATAATTGATTGCTAGAAAAATGTTACTATAACAACGATATTAGATCTAGCAATTACCTGAAACCTTTTCTTTAGGAATAATTATTCATTCCACTTCTGTATTAATTAAAACCGATACTTTCAATACATAACGTTTTCGTCGTTTTTTAAATCAGGTAATATTTTACGTATCAAATTTAACAGTACAAAAAACGGTCTTTGTAAACACGTGTTAAATTTCCAAACATAATGATTTTGCTTGTAGAAACAGTAAACGTTCTGTGAAAATAATGATATTTATCGTTTGATGCACTATTTCTTCCTTTTCATTGGCCAAGAGCCCAGCACGTAACCTGCAAATAAATGTCTTTGAATAATTTTGCTCATGCGCACAAAGTTGTTTTGCTGCGAATAATTGTTCTGCTCCCTTTACAAATATGGCAGCCCGATTTCTGCTCTGTTATGAATAAATATTAAATTGAAAACCAAACTCGGTGATGAAATGATAAAACAGTTATTAAACTCGGCTATCGCAAAATATCGCGATTTGTCAATAGCGAACAGATCACGATGTTTTGTTCAACCTCATCCAATAATTGATAATTGTCTTTTATACAGGCAATGTTTTAGAATTATCTAATAATAATGAAATATTGTCCATTGGCGGGGTTGCCAGACAGCTTTTGAAAAGACACATTGATATATAAATTGCGAGTACAACTTCTTGGGATATTCATAGCAAATCATAATAAGTGTATTTATTTACTAAACATTTTTCGGCTTTTCAGTTTTAACACAAAAGTTGCTATACACCAGTAAAATTGCACTCAGCACGATAAAAATACGTTTCCAAGGGAGAATGAAAATTTGTAGCTTTCTTTGCAAATATTGAAAAAAAAAACGCCACAAGAAATCGCTCTTCAACAGCCACCCTGGCCATGGGAGCACGAATCTAAATGTTTGGCGCTTAACCCTTTAAGCCCTAAGAGTAAATAAAAAATCAAAATTCCGGAAAAATTCCAGTTTCGTTTTGTAAAATATTGACACACAAATTGCATCATGCAAAAATACTTCTCAATAGGTTTCATTTAAATCAGGTAACACAATAGGATTTCGTCGACATACTAAACAGTTACAAATGCCACACATTTCTCCATAATTTACTTTGAGAATGCATTTAAAGGTGAGTTTTGCGTTTCAAAATTGAAAGGAAGAGTTTGAACGACAAGCTAAGTTTTAGTGTTTATATATTTTTTGGTGATTCATTCAGATATATACATTTTGTTTTTTCGGGCTTTATTAACGTTTCAACCCAAGATGTGCCAATGTTTAAATAAAAAAATATCGATGTTTATAAGTTGAACCAAAATAAACAGAAACGAGGAATCAACGGTTCAATGATTTTAATGTATGTCCCTTCTTTAGGCGTTTGTTCACAGACTCAAAAAATTAGGATCAACCTGTTCTAGTATAATAGACAGTACCAAAAGCGTTCATTTGAATTTATTAGCATTTCATTCACCGACTCAAACGATTAAAATTAAAATATCTTGTACATCACAACAATTAAACAACACCACATAAAAATACTGGTCAATAACTTTTTTTTTGAATGGTCACATTTTATGATTTTATAAGAATTTTTACTGACTCGAACGTAATGAACAGTACCACAGGAAAGTACTGCTAAATAGCTTCCATTAGAATGGTCAAACTTTAGGATTTCATTCAGACTCAAATATTAGATCCACATTGTACAGCATAACAAACAGCACCAAAGGAAAGTACTGCTCAATAGCTTTTATTTCAATAAGCACACTTTGGTATTTTATTCGACCATGACTATTCAAGCATAGACGTGACGTAAGGCACGGGGACTAAGAAAACGTGCAAAACTATATTTATCAGCCAAAAATTCAAATCCTACATTTTCTTGTGTACAGAACGGCAATAATAAGGCCATTAATTTTTAAAAAGACGCATTGTTTCAGCAGAAGCCTATTTTGTCTGTGTTATTTTTTGCTTGACTCACAATTGACATTCTTCTCATTGTCTGCGTGGTCAGACATAATCCAATTTATTCAAGAAGTCAGAAAAGTTTTAAATATCTACATCTACGTATTTACACATAAGAAGCAGTTACCGTACCTTACTACGAAAAATAAAAAAAGTTGTATAACACAGCTGGAACGTATACGTAAAGTGAAGGAATGATCCTCACAGTTGTGGAACAGCCGATTCTGCAATCTGTCATACACGCACAACACGATTACTTGGTCTATTTTTTGTTAGATTTATTGTTTTCTTCCACTTAGTAAACAGTGGTATGACCCTGGTTAGGTCTATGCCTGTATGCCGGTGAATGATCATATTGGAAATTCCCCACACGACTCGTCACATTATGTAGGGAAATAATTTAGTTGTTGTTTTAGTATATTCAAGCATACAATGGAAATTAAGCTTTGGGCAAATATATCCTGCAGGTACGTCATAAGCAAAACTATGTTCGCACATTGTTCAAGGTGCATTCTTCAGAAAGAAAATTGTATTACTCTACTATTAACACATTTTACCTATCTTTTTTGTAAAATGTCCCAAAATATCAGTTCAGTAAAATCATAGACCTTTTTCGTAATGCGGGCCAATTTATTTATTCTTTTAAAAGTTATTTTGAATTTTGCACACGCTAACGAGGCACTAGGGCTAATTAACATAGATATAAAAGAATAAATAACTCGCCCGCCATTATGAAAAAGGTCTATGGTCACACATGCTTTACGAGATCTTAAGTGTCATTGTCAGAGAAAACCAGGCAGGGCCCACGGTTCGAGGTCGGCCGATTCGTTTTAAATTTCTACCACAGATTACCCTTCTGATATCATTAAAAAGTATTGCCTTTTGAAACGAATTGGCTTATTTTCATGCGACTTGACCACCCCCCCCCCCCCCCCTTTGTTTTGGGCTAATTTGCATAAGAAAATCGCTTCATATTTGGGGAGAGGCTGTACCTTTCCAAACAAGCTCAGTGATTGGTTAACGAAACAATAGGTTAAACAACACAAACAATAGCCCTAGACCTAAAGACAATAGAAGCTACAGTACTACGGGGCCAATAAAAATAGAGGTCTGGAAGAGCTACAGTACTACTCCATATTTGGGGTAACTTGTGTGGGTTATTTGACTTACTTTTTGCCAGTTTTCAGCGTCTTTTTTATTTATTTTGATTATTTGAGATTCGATCAAACTGTATTCACATGATGAGTGATTTAGGATTGATTTCATGTTTTTGGCGAGCGTGCAAACTTTCGTCTCGTGTGGCTGTGGCGGATTCGCAAATTTTAAGCCCTTTTCAAACGGCATTTTCTCACAACTACGTGTATAGAATTTCAAATCAAAACGGTTTTGGCACAGTCCATTTATTATTGTTTAATGTTCAGTAAGAGTTAGATTGGGACCTAAGAATCCTTTTGGAAGATTAACCATTATAGTCGGCTTGCATCGGCAAAATCAGAACATGTTTTCGTGACATTAACCCGTGAATACGCGCATGCGTAATGAACGGGTTATCGGTAACGGCGGCTAAATTCACTCACTCTGACTCACTCACTCGATCCATCACTCAGATGTAAACTTTTTCCTCATATTTATGTTAAAATAACAAAATTTGAGCTCGGTAATTAGTCAAATAGAGCCGGAGGCAAGTGAAGGATGTTACTTCGAATCTCGCCCAAGACGGATTTTTTTCTTTCGTTTTTTCTTCGAACTGAAAGTTACTGTTTTTTTTTGTTTGTTTGCTTTCGTCAAAAGTCGTTGCATTTAATTTCCAAAAAAAAACTCGCAATATTGCGTTGCCTTAAGCATTTCGTATTCACGGGTTGGCTCGAAGAAGCCTTTGATTAAGTATCAAAACAGACGAAACGATTTCTTTTAACCGTTTGCATCCATTATTCATAATTATATTTTTTACTTATCTGCAGTGTCTATGCTGATAATAACGTACATGTAATACTTAAAGTCGTTTTTGCCGATATTTAAGATACATTTGAGTCTATGCATGTGATGATCTGCAATATCTTAACCGGAAGATCAAATTACACTTTTGATCAAGTTAGCTGTCGTTTGTTGATATTCTAACCGCAAAATGAACATCTTATAACTAGTTACAAGTACTTGTATCCGAAAATTTCACCTTTTTTTTTCTACTATTTCTAATATAAGCTGAAAAATTGATCTCGTGACTTTTGCAATACTATGAAAACCAAAATACTTATATCCAGTATATCGTACTCGCGTAGCAAATTGGTCGGTGATTTGAATGGAATACGAAATTTGATCTCTTTAAAATATTAAACTTCCACATTCAACGTCATTTATACTTCCATTATTTCGGTAATTTCCACATTTTGACAGACTATTAATTGGTAAAAGTTTAGAAAACAAACCAAAACACATGTCGCTAAACTGCACTCAATGTGGACTCTGCAGTTTTCCCTTGTGATGCGAATTGTGTTCAGTAACTATTCACTGCATTGCACTGCACTCCCTCTCTTGCGAAGAGCAGAGGTTTTTTCATTCAATTCTAGAATTGAAAAAGTCTGAAAAAATTGCAATTATGCAAAATCGTTTTCGTGTCTAAACAAAAGTTTATCTTGTCTAAAGGAGCACGATTTTGGCTCACATTAAGTTTTTTTTCCTGGACAAAGACTGAACCATTCGCTTCTAATCCAAGATTTTCACAGATCGTTCTTAAGTCCACTAGCTTCAGAAAGTGAAGCTTGTTGGAAATTACTAGCTCACATATGTTCTTAGAACCAACTACAATCTGAAGGGATGTCGTGCAGCTGTGGTAGAGGTTGACACGTCGAAGGAAGTAAACAAGGACAGCAATATTCCAGAGGTCAGTATTCTAAACAACTTCCATTTCCAATGTTGGTCCAGGACGTCTAATACCCTACGTCGATCTTCAGACTACATCACTAGGGTACACTGGTTTAAAAATAATCCAACCTTTCGGACCGTCTATCAATGAACGTGGCACACTGGGAGAAAGTGTTAGAAATCAGGATGACAGTTCCATGTAGGGAGCCAGGGTGCATTCTAACTTTTAGATCGCAGTCAGAGGTAGACAAGCACATGGACACAGGCAATTATAGGCGAGAGCTAGAGTTGGAGTCAATGTTCGACAAGATACGACAACAATGGGCAAGCCGAGTAACGGGAGTTGCATTTGACATCCAAAGCACAAGCAGAAATACTATCACATCAGCTGAACAGTCCAGTAGCTTTAAAGAAGTATGTGATGTTAGACAACTGGGTTGGGCCTTGAGAGTCGCCAAGAAACCCTCACGAATGACAGAAACGGCAAAGAAATTTCTGCTGGGAAAATTTAATGAAGGAGCGAGAAGTGGACATAAAGCAGACCCTGTACAGTTAGCTAAAGAAATGAAAGTCGTGAGAGACGAAAAAGGTCACCTTGTATTTACGCCTGAAGAATGGAGGAGTTCACAACAGATTAGTAGTTTGTTTTCAAGACTCACAGGTGTTTAGCGCCAAAGGGCTATTAAAGAGGAGGATGTGCAGAAGAGGACGTTGTTGCAATCCAATCAGTAGATGCTCACGAAACACTCAGATCCATTGTGATAAATGAAATGGCAACACCGGACCATCCGATTGTAGTTCGTTCTAAGAACATATGTGAGCTAGTAATTTACAACAAGCTTCACTCTCTGAAGCTAGTGGGCTTAAGAGCGATCTGCGAAAAACTTGGATTAGAAGTGAATGGTTCTTTTTCCAGGAAAAGAACTTACTGCGAGCCAATTGAAAAGTATGCAAAATTGTGCTCCTGTCTAAAGAAAAGATAAACTTTTCCGGCTTTATAGACAAGATAAACTTTTGTTTAGGCACGAACACAATTTTGCATACTTGCAATGTTTTCATACTTTTTCAATTCTGGAATTGAATTCAAAAACCTCTGTGCTCTAAAAACAAGGAAGGGAGTCCAATGCAGTGCAGTGCAGTGAACAGTTATTGAACACAATTCACGAGAGAAAAACTGCAGAGTCCAGTGAAGTTTAGCGACATGTGTTTTGTTTTGTTTTCTAAACTTTTATCAATTAATAGTTTTTCAAAATGTGGAAATTGCCAAATTATGGAAGTATAAATGACGTTGAATGTGGAAGTTTAACATTTTAAAGAGATCAAATTTCGTATTCCATTGACCAATTTGCTACGCGAGTACGATATAAGTATTTTGGTTTCCATAGTATTGCAAAAGTCACGAGATCGATTTTTTAGCTTATATTAGAAATAGTAGAAAAAGAAAGGTGAAATTTTCGACTACAAGTTATAAGATGTTCATTTTGCGGTTAGATTATCAATAAACGACAGCTAACTTGATCAAAAGTGTAATTTAACATGCATAGACTCAAATGTATCTTAAATATCGGCAAAAACGACTTAAAGTACTACGTTATTATCAGCATAGACACTTCAGATAAGTAAAAAATATAATTATGAATAATGGTGGAAACGGTTAAGAGAAATCGTTTCGTCTGTTTTGATACTTAATCAAAGGCTTCTTCGAGCCAACCCGTGAATACGAAATGTTTACGGTAACGCAATATTGCGGGTTTTTTTGGAAATTACATGTAACGACTTTTGACGAATGCAAACAAACAAACGATAAACAGTAACTTTCAGTTCGAAGGAAAAAAGAAAGAAAAAAATCCGTCCTGGGCGAGATTCGAACTCACATCCTTCAATTGCCTCCGGCTCTATTATCCTTCCCCTTACCGAGGTCAAATTTTGTTATTTCAACGTAGATATGAGGAAAAAGTTTACATCTGAGTGATGGATCGAGTGAGTGAGTGAGTGAATTTAGCCGCCGTTACCGATAACCCGTTCATTACGCATGCGCGTATTCACGGGTTAAAAATGGCACGAAATTATGATTTTGCCGATTTAAGCCGACTATAATGGTCAATCTTCCAAAAGGATTCGTAGGTCCCAATCTAAATCTTACTGAACATTAAACAATAATAAATGGACTGTGCCAAAACCGTTTTGATTTGAAATTCTATCCACGCAGTTGTGAGAAAATGCCGTTTGAAAAGGGCTTAAAATTTGCGAATCCGCCACAGCCACACGAGACGAAAATTTTCACGCTCGCCAAAATTATGAAATCAATCCTAAATCACTCATCATGTGAATACAGTTTGATCGAATCTCAAATAATAAAAATAAATAAAAAAGACGCTGAAAACTGGCAAAAAGTAGGTCAATAACCCACACAAGTTACCCCAAATATGAAGCGATTTTCTTATGCAAATTAGCCCAAAACAAGGTGGGGGGGGGGGGGGGGGGGGGGGGTCAAGTCGCATGAAAATAAGCCAATTCGTTTCAAAAGGGAATACTTTTTAACGATATCAGAAGGGTAATCTGTGGTAGAAATTTGAAACGAATCGGCCGACTTCGAACCGTGGGCCCTGCCTGGTTTTCTCCGACAATGACACTTAAATGTTTTCCTTCGACAATGAAGTAAATATTTCAATTTTGATGAAATTTGAAATATAGTCCATGGTTTGTACAATCAGCTCGCGCTTAAAGTACTGCTAAAAGTACTGCAAAAGAGGTTTCATTTGAATGTGCACCATAGGATTTCGTCGACGGACTCACTCTGGGAGTGACAGGGTTAAATTGCAGTAGCTAAGTTGTAGTACCTAAACGGCCAGCTTAACGTAAAATATAGTAAATATAATGGTATGTTGAAACTGAACTACCAGTGTTGCATTCTATGCTGGGTACTTCGATTTCTCCTTAACAGGGTGTATTCGGTTTTGAGCCTTAAAAGTTGTATAATTTCAATTTTCTTCTCTGCAATAAAGTCAGGGTTTAAGAATCTTCACGGCATACATCTACCCTAAATTAATTGTTTGTATTTTTGTTTGTAAATATTTCCAGATGTATTCATCTTAGATAAATATCCATTCAATCCAAAGAAGAATGCAAAACCTGTCAAATGAGAAAATATTTGTCAATAATTTTACAAAGTCAAAGGAATTATATCTACCCGGCCCCCCCTACTCCTACGGGCCTGAAAGCAATAGAAATAAGAAAAACATGCAACATGACACCACAGTAAATGTAAGTAATGGAAACTAAGAAAAGATGTCATGTTTCATCTCTTCTATTTAAACCTACAGGTTCAAGTGTCTGACCTCTTACAATAAGATATGCTTCTCTTGCTTTACGTACACCGTCACGATTAGTTTTCATGAGTTCAAGAGGAATTAGTTTCATATCAGAAGCGGTATGGTCGTTAGAAAGAAAATGTTCTGAGACTGCAGTAGGTTTAGAGATGTTAGTTTGTTTGTCAACTGGTCTACGATGTTCGTTGAAGCGGTCTTTAAGTCGTCGTTTGGTTTCTCATGCCCTTTCCGAATATCTAATCAAATCCCATAACTTCACAAATTCTAGTTTTTGTGACGTCACACTATAGAATTCTATATATGAATAATGAAAATGTTTACAAAGATAAAGGAACAATTCTGTCGGGAAAATCACATGATCTCAAATGGCTTAACCCTATTTTGCCTGGGTTTTTTTTCAAAATTAATAGAATAAACTGGTTATGAAACTTTGCCACAAAACAAAAAAACACAAAACACAAAAGGTATTGAAATGCATATGAGCAACTAACCAGTAGAAACATTTGGGCTCACACGTTAAACAAAACAATGTGCAGGGTCACGGTTCGTTCAACATAAAACAAAGCAGCTTTGTACACTCTTTTTGAAATTTGTTGAGCTTCATAACCAGTTTGTTCTATTAACTATGGCGTTTTTAAGTTCCTGGATCCGCCGTCTTGGATTTCTAAAATGTTTCAAAACCTCTTAAAAACCATCCAAATTGACTCAAAATTCATCAAAACCAATAAATAAACGCTAAATGACGTAAAAATGTAAAAATAGAAACTCTCATGATTTTCCCGATTGTACCCGACCATTCGGATGATTCGGCTTCAGCTGATAACACTTGTCTAGTTGAGTAGTTATTAGAGTGGCGGTCAAATGCGGTTTTTTAAAACCCCTAAATAAGCGGCCCTCACGCGTTCGGCCCGCTTATTTAGGGGTTTTAAAAAACCGCATTTGACGCGCCACTCTAATAACTACTGTGGATACCCCTCCCTCAAATCCCGTAAGAGGGGGTCAAATGCGTTTTTCCCGGCTCCTCCCGAAACGGCAAGCGAGACATAACCAATTGAAGAAATTCAAAACCCATGGTATATCGCACATTGTGACAATGGGGCGAGGAAGAAGCGGGCTTATTGCTACTGGTAAGAAAAAACAAGTTATTGTTGAACGGTGCAACCACCCCAATTATGTTTTTAGAAGGGCTTTTAATACAATAGTGAGGCCCAGTCCAAAAGAAAACATTATCCCTCCAGATATACTTAGAATTGCCGAAGCATTAACTCCACAGCAACTTGCAGCAATTATCCAATTGAAAAAAACATATAACTTGTATAAACACGATGGCGAACAGAGCTATGACTGCTGTTGAGTTTTTGGCCCTGAAAGGAATCCCTTTGAAAGAAGGCGATGACTTATATGCAAAGAACAAAGGGACGCTCGAATACAACCCTTGCAGACATTGTGGTTTAAACTTCACTCAAGGGCATTCTCTTGTCGAGCATCAAAAATATGTTTGCAAGAAGCTGAGAACAGAAAAACGCCCGAAAGAGATTTGTCCCGGCTGCAATCGAAGATTATCTAAAGCAACGGTTTACAGTCATTTAAGAAATGGTTGTCCTCCTGTGAAAATAAACCCTCGAGTTTTTATACAGCGTGAGGTTGGTCGAGATGATTTTGCAAACCTTAGCCAGCATGAACTGAATGCATGGCTTTATGCTCAAGAGCTAAGACTGGAGTATCTGCCAATTGGAGAAATCTCATCCCCCGTATATACCAAACCAACATGGCAATGACGGCACAAGGACTTGACTTCAATCCAAAGAATCAAGACTACTTCGGTGAATGGTTGCTGTCTTTTGGTGAATCCCATTGGGACTATTTACCAGACTTGATCAAGGATTACATCCTTGAACTGGTTGAAAGGAGTATTCAGCGTGACTTGGCTGCCAAGGCCCTTCATCAACGCAGGATGAAATCTGTATGCCTTTCAATAAAAAGTCATTATCACTGGCAACACCTTTGCCATTTCCGTTTATTCACTTCACAAACATGTGAGAACTGCCAAGAACACTTCTCGCCAGAAGTGGACATGGGCAGACACAGAGCCGTTTGTCCTGGCATGCCTCTTTATAGATCTTTACAACGGGTATTGATGTTTGCAGGCATCGACAGTGATGACGAGGAAGACTATGACGGGCCAAGTGTTCATGAAAGTTGTTATGGCAGGTTTTTCTAAACGGGGCCCATCTTTTCAAGCATGATCTTCCAATTTTCAGATGTTTCTTGAGGTGAGTTTTTACTTAGCAAACTGCCTCAGAGGGTCATCCTTTCGTAATTTGGACATTTTGTGCTGCATATATACAATATCTCACTTTACCCGTCTCAGTCCCCACGCGGTTTACTTTACCCGTCTCAGTCCCCCCGTCTCAGTCCCCACGCGGCCAGAGCTTCGATTTTACTTTGGCGGCCATTTGCAATCAAACTTTGGCCGATAAAATAACACCAGAGCTTCAATCTTGTTAAAATACACTGCAGATGTGGACGTAGTAGCTTCGAGAAATGCCCCCTAAACTTTCAGAGTGAGAGAATCAGAAGAAAGTGAAAAAATCTCCGGATTTGCAGTTTTATAGATCGATCTACGATCGAGAGTGAAGTGCTTCTTTGGGCTTGTTTAACTGACGATTCAGCCTCTAATACTTTCAGGATGGATTCTACAGCTTCATATGTTATTTGTCTGGCAGTTTTCTCAATCTTACAAGGTAAGAATAAAGTATTTTGGCCTTTATCGCCTCAAAACCGCATGTAGAATATAGTGTTTTGGCTCATGTAGAATATATATTTTTAGCTCGTATCAGAATAGAGTATTTTTGTCTTTATTGCCTCAAAACCGCATTGTAGAATAAAGTATCTTGGCCCATGTAGAATAAAGTATTTTGGATTATTTATAAAGTATTTTGGTTTTTATTACCTTAAATACGCATGCGTATTGCTTTCAATTTATCAGTATTAGCCAAAGGCGAAACCACAAGCAAGCGGCTTGTTGAACTGACCACTATAAATAGAAGAAACATCCCATATATTTATTAGTTCGACAGATTTTGGTGGTCTAGGGAGGTGAAAGCTGGCCAACTTTCTGAATCCCGTTTAAAGGCTTGTGCGAAAGGTCGAATTACAGAGTAGAGGGGGAAGTCTTCCAGTAGACAGTACCCCCGGGTGAGCCCGCTCTGGCCCTACTGGTTCCAGGGGGGTGCCAAACAGAGTTCTCCTAGGAGTTCTCGCCCTCGCTCCCAGAGGTAAAATGTGGAAATGACAACCGCCTTGTCAGCGGTTAAAGTCCTAGCCTAGGCTAGGCAAAGAACTGCCACCGGCACCCCCCTGCAAGGGTTTTTGCCCTTCTTCTTGACCTGTCACGCAATGTGTCACGCGTGACAAGTAACGCAATGTCACACAACGTGACCCATCTTTTCAAGCATGATCTTCCAGTTTTGTTCATGTTTTTGCATTGATTTTTGTGGAACTTGTAGCCAGAAGTATTTGACAATAGCCCGTTGTGGCCAGTTTAATTGTTTATCGTCAAATATTTTATAGGCTACAAATGGCATAGAGATTCTTTCCGGTAGATATTCTTCGATGATATTGAAGGAATCATTTGCATGTTGTATTTCTTCGGAGGAGAAGCAGAAGTGGGGTTCACAAATTTTCAGATGTTTCTTGAGATAGCTTCTGAAGTTGTAGCGTTTGGTGGTCATTCTTTTTTTGGTAATTTTGTAATCACCACCATAGAGTTCGTTATAATCGAAGGTCACACCAACCAGAGGCTCTACGAGCCCGCAGTCCTCACAGCAAAGTTCTGATGAAAACATCATGGGGGTTAACTTGCCTTTGCAGTTTTGGCAAGCTTCTAGCCTTTCATTCCGAAGGGTGAAAGGGTATGAGGGTGGAGGGTGGTATTGTGCCTCGGGAGAAAGACACTTCTTGATGCGATGAAGGCGATCTGGCAGTTTTGAACGCAGTATTTCCTTGTTGTAGTTGTCGAGTGAGCGCAGGAGGATAAATTTGTATTCTTTCTCCAGCTCATAGAGTTTGGTTGTGTAATCCCTTTTAGTGTCCAAGGCCCGAACATCAGCCAGTTGTTCGGCGAACTTCTCCATGGATATACACCCGTGTTGTGTGTTCAATTGGACGCAAAGGTTTTACCCTTCGAAATGTAGAAGTTAAAGCCAGAGTTAAGTTTCTCAAATCGGACTTGGAGGCTGCTGTGAGAAGACTTATCTTTTTTTTGAAACTCTTGTTTGACTTCCTTGCGAAGTTCGTTTTTGAGTTTCTCGAGGTCTGGCGCTTATGTTTGAGTGGCAACGTTTTTTGATGCCTTTACACCATCCCTGATTGCATCTTTGAGTTCGTGATATTTTTCCACCTCACGAGTGATTATGGTGAATTCTGTATCACTGATCCTCTTGTCTTCCAGAGCCTTTGAGGTTAGCTCATTGACAGTGTTGCGTTTAGCCAGTGCCAGTGTATAGATCTTCTCGTGTTTGGTCACTTTACGCTCTAGCCTCTTGTTTACAGCTGTAAAGCCAACAGAGGACAGCCCGCAAAGCGTGGCAACGTCCGCAAGTGCTGGACTTGCAACAATTCCGAACCCAGTCAATGTAGTGGCAAGGGCCCCTGATGATAGCCCGACAGAAAGCGACCCAAGGCCGACCGCCGAGTAATGAACCAATGATTGGGTTCGTTTGTATTTCTTTGCGACTTGCCTGTAGTGCTCGGCTTCATCAGACAACTCCTTCAGTAAGTCAGAGATTTTTTTGAACCGGAAGTCTTCTGCATTGATTTGAGTGATCTCATGCATAGGGTAGAGCTGTTGTGTCTCGCTGTATTCGGGGGCCGATGGAAGCACATTGGCAGAACTCATGGCGTGGGGTATATATATGATTTTTTAATTTATCTCAACTTCAAATTCTAAGGGCATGCCATTGAAGTCAAAGAGGTTGTCATCTTTATCCCGCACAGACAGTGTGATAGAGTTAACAAATTCGCCAGACGAGTTGTCACGCAAGACACGCTGTTGTGTTGGTTGGTAATGAACCTTTTCAAATGATTTCCCACGAATGTCGAAGCGCGCCAACACACTCGAAGGTTTGCCAATGAGCAAGTTCTGTTCTTTGTCAACCAGGTCGCGGTGGACAAAGTAAGTGCTTGGAGAGGTAAACCCCGGTAATACGTTCATGATAACCGTCACGAATATAGCATTTCTAACATTTAAGTCTTTCGGAAACTCATACTAAACTTTCTAAGTTCTGTGGTTCTGTAGTTCTATAGTTCTTGTAGTTCTGTAGTTCGGTAGTTCTAGTAGTTCTGTAGTTCTGGTAGTTGTTGTAGTCCTTGTAGTTCTGTAGTTTTGTAGTTCTTGTAGTTCTGTAGTTCTTGTAGTTCTTGTAGTTCTTGTAGTTCTGTAGTTCTCGTAGTTCTGTAGTTCTCGTAGTTCTGTAGTTCTGTAGTTCTTGTAGTTCTTGTAGTTCTGTAGTTCTCGTAGTTCTGTAGTTCTCGTAGTTCTGTAGTTCTGTAGTTCTTGTAGTTCTTGTAGTTCTGTAGTTCTTGTAGTTCTCGTAGTTCTGTAGTTCTGGTAGTTCGGTAGTTCTGTAGTTATGGTAGTTCTTGTAGTTCTATAGTTCTTGTAGTTCTGTAGTTCTGGTAGTTCTGGTAGTTTGGTAGTTCGGTAGTTCTGGTAGTTTGGTAGTTCGGTAGTTCTCGTAGTTCTGTAGTTCTGGTAGTTCGGTAGTTCTCGTAGTTCTGTAGTTATGGTAGTTCTTGTACTTCTTGTAGTTCTGTAGTTCTGTAGTTCTGGTAGTTCTGGTAGTTTGGTAGTTCGGTAGTTCTGGTAGTTCGGTAGTTCTCGTAGTTCTGGTAGTTCTTGTAGATCTCGTAGTTATGGTAGTTCTTGTAGTTCTATAGTTCTTGTAGTTCTGGTAGTTCTGGTAGTTCTGTAGTTCTGTAGTTCTCGTAGTTCTGTAGTTCTGGTAGTTTTGTAGTTCGGTAGTTCTCGTAGTTCTGTAGTTCTGTAGTTCTTGTAGTTCTCGTAGTTCTGGTAGTTCTTGTAGTTCTTGTAGTTCTGTAGTTCTGTAGTTCTGTTGTTCTCCTAGTTCTGTAGTTCTGGTAGTTCGGTAGTTCGGTAGTTCGGTAGTTCGGTAGTTCTTGTAGTTGTTGTAGTTCTTGTAGTTCTGTAGTTCTGGTAGTTCTAGTAGTTCTAGTAGTTTTTGTAGTTCTGTAGTTCTCGTAGTTCTGTAGTTCTGGTAGTTCTTGTAGTTCTGTAGTTCTGTAATTCTTGTAGTTCTTGTAGTTCTGTAGTTCTGGTAGTTCTGTAGTTCTGGTAGTTCTGTAGTTCTGTAGTTCTGTAGTTCAGTAGTTCGGTAGTTCTAGTAGTTCTGTAGTTCTGGTAGTTGTTGTAGTTGTTGTAGTCCTTGTAGTTTTGTAGTTCTTGTAGTTATGTAGTTCTTGTAGTTCTCGTAGTTCTGTAGTTCTCGTAGTTCTGTAGTTCTGTAGTTCTTGTAGTTCTTGTAGTTCTGTAGTTCTTGTAGTTCTCATAGTTCTGTAGTTCTGGTAGTTCGGTAGTTCTGTAGTTATGGTAGTTCTTGTAGTTCTTGTAGTTCTATAGTTCTTGTAGTTCTGTAGTTCTGTAGTTCTGGTAGTTCTGTAGTTCTGGTAGTTCTGGTAGTTTGGTAGTTCGGTAGTTCTGGTAGTTCGGTAGTTCTCGTAGTTCTCGTAGTTCTGGTAGTTCTGGTAGTTCTGGTAGTTCTTGTAGTTCTCGTAGTTATGGTAGTTCTTGTAGTTCTATAGTTCTTGTAGTTCTGGTAGTTCTGTAGTTCTCGTAGTTCTGTAGTTCTGGTAGTTCTGGTGTTTCTGTAGTTTTGTAGTTCTAGTAGTTCTTGTAGTTCTTGTAGTTCTGTAGTTCTCGTAGTTCTGTAGTTCTGGTAGTTTTGTAGTTCGGTAGTTCTCGTAGTTGTGTAGTTCTGGTAGTTCTTGTAGTTCTGTAGTTCTATAGTTCTAGTAGTTCTTGTAGTTTTTGTAGTTTTGTAGTTCTCGTAGTTAATTCTGTAGTTCAGGTAGTTCTTGTAGTTCTTGTAGTTATGTAGTTCGGTAGTTCTCGTAGTTCTGTAGTTCTGTAGTTCTCGTAGTTCTCGTAGTTCTGGTAGTTCTTGTAGTTCTTGTAGTTCTGTAGTTCTGTAGTTCTCCTAGTTCTGTAGTTCTGGTAGTTCGTTAGTTCGGTAGTTCGGTAGTTCTTGTAGTTCTTGTAGTTCTTGTAGTTCTGTAGTTCTGGTAGTTCTAGTAGTTCTGTAGGTCTAGTAGTTTTTGTAGTTCTGTAGTTCTCGTAGTTCTGTAGTTCTGTAGTTCTGGTAGTTCTTGTAGTTCTGTAGTTCTGTAATTCTTGTAGTTCTTGTAGTTCTGGTAGTTCTGTAGTTCTGGTAGTTCTGTAGTTCTGTAGTTCAGTAGTTCGGTAGTTCTAGTAGTTCTGTAGTTCTGGTAGTTGTTGTAGTTGTTGTAGTCCTTGTAGTTTTGTAGTTCTTGTAGTTCTGTAGTTCTTGTAGTTCTTGTAGTTCTCGTAGTTCTGTAGTTCTCGTAGTTCTGTAGTTCTGTAGTTCTTGTAGTTCTTGTAGTTCTGTAGTTCTTGTAGTTCTCGTAGTTCTGTAGTTCTGGTAGTTCGGTAGTTCTGTAGTTATGGTAGTTCTTGTAGTTCTATAGTTCTTGTAGTTCTGTAGTTCTGTAGTTCTGGTAGTTCTGTAGTTCTGGTAGTTCTGGTAGTTTGGTAGTTCGGTAGTTCTGGTAGTTTGGTAGTTCTGTAGTTCTCGTAGTTCTGGTAGTTCGGTAGTTCTCGTAGTTCTGTAGTTATGGTAGTTCTTGTATTTCTTGTAGTTCTGTAGTTCTGTAGTTCTGGTAGTTCTGGTAGTTTGGTAGTTCGGTAGTTCTCGTAGTTCTGGTAGTTCGGTAGTTCTCGTAGTTCTGGTAGTTCTTGTAGTTGTCGTAGTTCTCGTAGTTATGGTAGTTCTTGTAGTTCTATAGTTCTTGTAGTTCTGGTAGTTCTGTAGTTCTCGTAGTTCTGTAGTTCTGGTAGTTCTGCTGTTTCTGTAGTTTTGTAGTTCTAGTAGTTCTTGTAGTTCTTGTAGTTCTTGTAGTTCTGTAGTTCTCGTAGTTCTGTAGTTCTGGTAGTTTTGTAGTTCGGTAGTTCTCGTAGTTGTGTAGTTCTGGTAGTTCTTGTAGTTCTGTAGTTCTGTAGTTCTGTAGTTCTTATAGTTCTTGTAGTTTTTGTAGTTCTGTAGTTCTCGTAGTTAATTCTGTAGTTCTGGTAGTTCTTGTAGTTCTTGTAGTTATGTAGTTCGGTAGTTCTTGTAGTTCTTGTATTTCTGTAGTTCTGTAGTTCTCGTAGTTCTGTAGTTCTGGTAGTTCGGTAGTTCGGTAGTTCGGTAGTTCTTGTAGTTCTTGTAGTTCTGTAGCTCTGTAGTTCTGGTAGTTCTAGTGGTTCTGTAGTTCTAGTAGTTCTTGTATTTTTTGTAGTTCTGAAGTTCTCGTAGTTCTGTAGTTCTGGTAGTTTTGTAGTTCGGTAGTTCTCGTAGTTGTGTAGTTCTGGTAGTTCTTGTAGTTCTGTAGTTCTGTAGTTCTAGTAGTTCTTGTAGTTTTTGTAGTTCTGTAGTTCTCGTAGTTAATTCTGTAGTTCTGGTAGTTCTTGTAGTTCTTGTAGTTATGTAGTTCGGTAGTTCTTGTAGTTCTTGTATTTCTGTAGTTCTGTAGTTCTAGTAGTTCTTGTAGTTTTTGTAGTTCTGTAGTTCTCGTAGTTAATTCTGTAGTTCTGGTAGTTCTGGTAGTTCTTGTAGTTCGTGTAGTTATGTAGTTCGGTAGTTCTCGTAGTTCTGTAGTTCTGGTAGTTCTTGTAGTTATGGTAGTTCTGAACTACTAGAACTACAGAACTACTAGAACTACAGAACTACCAGAACTACAGAACTACCAGAATTACAGAACTACAGAACTACAGAACTACAGAACTACAGAACTACAGAACTACAGAACTACAAGAACTACAAGAACTACAGAACTACAAGAACTACCGAACAACCGAACTACCGAACTACCAAACTACCAGAACTACAAAACTACGAGAACTACAGAACTACAGAACTTTAAGAGCAAATCCGTGCAAAAATCAAACATTACACGGCAAAGTTAAAAACTAAAATTCGCTCTTCTTTTGCATGCAGGTAGCCTTTAGTAAGTACACAATTGCTGTGTAGTTTTTTCCTTGAAAAACTTATTTGTTTCTGGGAAAACGAAAACATTAGTTTTCAGTCCGGGGTTCGATTTGGCGACACCAAACAGGCTTAAAATAAGTCATGATTTACTCGACTCGCGTTTCAAAACGTTTGCGCTAGAAAAAGCTGTCACAGCTCCAATTTGTTGTACAACTTGTCACAGTCTAAATACCATGATTTTATAAAAATTAGATTAATCTAAGTATTCAAATGAGGTCAAAAGCTTATGGCTCTCCCGTTCTCCGTAAAACGGTAGGCGAAAAACAACGATAATTTTGAGCATGTGCCTTTGTTCAGAATTTCGTAATATTATGAATGACAATACTAGAGATGACGATCTTTCAAAATATGTAAAGTTTAGTTTGGGGAAATGAATTTGGGATTTTTAAGAATTTGTTGAAAATCGTGAACGAAAGACGTAAAATCACGCCATCTTGTGTGTGCGTGACAAACTGAACAAAAACAAAAACGTTTTTCCTTGAGAATTCTTGGCAACTCTGACGCCTAAAAAAACAAAAAAAAAACAATGAAAATATACAAACCTTAACTTGGATATGACATTCTTGAATGTCCATAGACGATAGTGTTTCGTTTTTCCGTATGCATGTTCAACAGTGAACAGTGAAGCCCGTTAGCCACGATCAAAAACGCTTTTAAAAACTTTTCGCTGAATTCTTCGTAGCTCACTTTGCACTTTCGTACTCTTTATACTGTTGATACAATTTTTTTACCAGATTTCTGGCGGAAACTGTAAAAGGGCTGGCAATAAAGCGAACTAGTTCAAGCATGTGTTTCCAGTTTTACATCCTTGCATAACCGTGAACCGTTTTGAGACTATATGCAAATTACGTCTCAAATTTGCATATCAGGCTGAGCATAAAGGCTGGTTTTCACTAGCGCATAAGCATAAGCACAAGCCAACATACGCAGACTCAGGAACATGTTGATCATTAGTTCCAATTGTTTGAACAAAACAGAACAATAGGCACTAATGATCAACACGTTACTGAGTCTGCGTATGTTGGCTTGTGCTTATGCTTATGCGCTAGTGAAAACCAGCCTTAAGCGTTCGTGACAGTCACAGTTAGTACATGGGTGGATAAGGTATTCATTGGGTCTTTTTGCCGTATGTTTCATGTATTTTTTTTAGAAACGCTTAATGCTCGCGCTATGTACAGTGCGGTA
The DNA here is from genome assembly GCA_024195265.1 of Dendrophyllia cribrosa. Lineage (NCBI taxonomy): Eukaryota > Metazoa > Cnidaria > Anthozoa > Scleractinia > Dendrophylliidae > Dendrophyllia > Dendrophyllia cribrosa. The sequence goes on along the minus strand of JAJLRJ010000012.1, from coordinate 16,430,204 downwards.
TGCTTCAAGGCCCTGAACACTGTGCGACTGCAGTACCTGAACTTGAGAAAGCAGAACTTTCGCAAACGTTTTCTGTCCCATCTCTCCCAGTGGGGTGCATGGGCCCTGAATACGACACTAGAGGGTGTATTGGACTATCACATATTGTACAAGCGACGTGGCACTCGCTTAAAGTGGAATGAAATTATGTATGTATGATAGATGGGAGGTACTGTTGTAATTGGAAGGTTTCAAATGAAACTGTTGTTGTTTGTTGTTGTTGTAAAAACCCCTAAGAATTCAGAACGCGGAAGATTCTTTGTTCCTTGGTTTCCTAATCTTCTTTCTAGGACCAGTAGTCCATAAGGGTGTTTTAGAGTTAAATGCCTTATAGCTCTCCTACGTACACCAAAAAAATATCACACCAGTTTATTATTTCATTATATTGGCATTAATTAATTAATTGATTAGTTAATCAATTATATTTTTTTAATGCTGTGCATGAAACGTGCCTTGCATTGATTCTTTTCCGCTAGTTTTCAATGTGTTTTTAACTTCATTTCATTGTGTTTTTTTTTTTCGTCTGCAATTTTTCGCAGGAATTGATTTCTTATTGACCCGACCTCCCCTTTAAAAAACAGAAAAAGGTAATACCAGAGCAAGGAATGAGCGGAAAGCGCGAGTCATGTATGTATCGGCTAAAGAGAAGATTAACCGAAATATTTCTTATTAAAAGCGGGACAATGAAGGAGGAATGTTCCTCTAACAACTAAAGCATTGTCGATTGTCACGCTCTAGAAATGCAACTAGGGCTGGCCTGTCTTTGTTGTTGTTTTACTATAGCAGTCCAATCAGATACCAGAAGCGAAAGTAGAAGACTTTATAAAACTCTAAAAATAAAAACAATGGCAAGTAAATAGATCAAAATTTCTTAATCTTTGTACCTGCGTTCTCGTTTGAAAGATTATTTGTGTAGCTTAACATGTGAAATCCAGGCCGACAAGATCCACCCCAACACAACCCCACCCATGTAATAAATATTGGTTTTCTGTCAATACTGTATTTTAAAACCCACGAGATCTCTTTCCTGCTTTGAACTGTATTAATTGAAGACTTCCGAACAACACTCGCCAAATTTCAAAAAAATATATGGAATTTTGGCCGCAAAGAATACCACCCTGTGTACCAACCGTCACTGTCACGAACGCTTGCTCAGCCTGATATGCAAGTTTCAGACGTAATTTGCATATGGTCTCAAAATGGTTCACGGTTATGCAAGGATGGAAAACTGGGAAGACATGCTTGAACTTTGAACGATGCTTTATTGTGAGCCCTATTACAGTTTCTACGGTGACCCACAACTGTCACGGCAAGAGCAAAAGACTCACGGCAAGAGCAAAAAGCTCACGGCAAGAGCAAAAAGCTCACGGCAAAAGCAAAAAGCTCACGGCAAGAGCAAAAAGCTCACGGCAAGAGCAAAAAGCTCACGGCAAGAGCAAAAAGCTCACGGCAAGAGCAAAAAGCTCACGGCAAGAGTGAAATCTTAAGGAGACTGGGAACTATGTCGAGATAGCGGAAGGCATTCTGGGAACGAGAAACTCTTGGCGATTTCGACGAATGCGGTAGAATAGTCTATTAAAAAGATGTTTTGTTCAAATTGCGGGAAAGATCTATCGCAATTTGCAAACTTTTGTGTACAGTGTGGACAAGGTAAGAAAGTTTCATGCTTTTTTATTTATTTCTGGTTGAAATATGGACTTTCAAGTCCTTTTGTCCTGGACATGACAAATCGAGATGTATCTGTGACATTTTGGCTCTTGTAAGAAGCCAACTAATACTATTAAGCTTTATCATTTGCTCTGACGGTCACTTGAAACTGTGGCTTTTACTTCGCATACAATGTTGATGAAGTATTGTTTCTTATGTTTACGTCATCTGTGTGTGGTACACAAAGTAAAAGCCGACCATGTGACTTCAAATATTTCTCAATGTTTCATTCCCATGGAAAATTACCACTACTTGAATATCTGTTTGTTTGTTTGTTTGTTTCGATATAATTCCTTTAATTTTCCCATTGCCGATTTACAGAGAATGTAAGGGGAAAACACAGTTGAGAATAAAATTCAAAGGAACGGCCAGTCTCAAAATTTGCTTCTTTGCAGTCATATGTAGATTTTCTATGGAGAAATAACTTTATTAACATGTGTTTTAATCTAATTAACAATGATAGTAAACTCATCAGCAGCAGCACCTGGCCTGTCGTATGCTTCAGGTAAAGATTTGCCTCTAAATAAGAACTACAGTATCAGATAAATATAAGTTGACAGTATCAACTTGACACTATCGAAAGAGAGTTGAGTATCACAAATAGTCTCGAATTGAGTCTTGAAAAGAGACTGTCAACTTAAATTTGCCCAGTAATGTACATTGTGACATAGAATTAGAGAAGGAAGGTTTTGTGTTTACAAATATATAAAAGACTAAAAAGTTAAGGTTTTTATTCTGCAGTCCAACCGCTCTTGTTGAAGGTGGTATAGTACAGTAGGTTGTTTTGATTTGTTAGTGTGGGGAAGTTTATTTTATTGGCTTTGGTTAGCTGGTGAATAGGCTACCAATGACAAGCTTTAATCATGTTTAATGTAACTAGTATCTTTCGTTTAGTTAGATTGACCACAATTGGTGGAGACTTGAATCGATTAACAGTGAAATGTACAGTGGCTCACAACTGTCACAGCAAAATCATTTTGATGAGGGCAAAATTATTTTGGCCGCGGTGTCTTCAATTTCATCTTTCTGCTCCGGCATATTTTTTTACCTAGCCTATTTCCACTGCAGAACACTGGAAAAATTAATTAAACAATTTCCCACACTGGATTCGTTGCAATTCATCATTGGATTTGGAAATATCCATAAATGTGGAAAAATGGAATTTCTGTTTGGAAAACTGGTATAATTTTTCCAGTAGAATAGCTGCTTAGTAATATTGGTAATATTTTACATTTTGGTTTAGCGCTGCTATCATCAAGCAACCATCAACATGGGGACAGCTCAGATTCTAACCCTGAAGAATGGGAAGGGGACTTTGACGAGGAGGAAGTTCTAAAGTACTACTTTAATCGTGGGTTTAGTTATCAAGAGATCCTTCTCTTTCTCTCTGAACGCCATCAGCATCCGTTGAGTTACAGTACTCTTATTCGACTACTGAAAAAGTATGGTTTGTCAAGGTGTGGTGTTTCAGACAAAGAAGGATTTAATGATACCTTCTGCAAGGTACAGAGGCGCATGGCTGAACTAATAAGCGGCCCATGTTCATTGGCGGGGTATCGAGCTATTTGGCACATGCTCGAAATGGAAGGTCTAAGGGTCCCCAGGATAATTGTGCAAGACTTGTTAAGAGAGATGGATCCAGCAGGTACAGAACTTAGAAAAAAGCATCGCTTGAAGAGAAGAAGATATCACAACCCTGGGCCAAATTATGCATGGCACATGGATGGTTATGATAAGTTAAAACACTGGGATTTAGCAGAAAGATACTATGGCTCAGGGTTGCACGATCTAATAACTCTCCTCATAAAATAGCCGCATTTTATGTGAAGACCGGGAGGGAGGGTGTCCTGTGGAACTAATTACTGATTTGGGCACTGAAATGGGCTAGCAGCCTCCATACAGACCTTTTTTCGTGGCAATCCAAATGCCCATCGATATGTTGCCTCACCAAGGAATCAAAGGATAGAAGGGTGGTGGTCGTTTTATCCAAAAAGCCACTGCACATGGTGGAGGAATTTTTTCAATGATTTAGAATTTCAAGGAACTTTAGATACTTCGTCTGAGATAGGCATGGAATGCCTATGGTATTGTTTTAGCAAGGTTCTACAAGCAGAGTTTGATGCTGTAAAAGAGCAATGGAATACCCACCGAATTCATGGATCTGGAAATAACACAGTACCCGGACGTCCTGATTCTCTCTACCTCTTGCCTGAGCTCCATGGAGTGTCAGACAAACACATCCCAGTTGCAAATTCAGAAGTACACTATGTCTCCCAACAGCTACGCAGGCTACTAGTTACATTAAACATGATTAAAGCTTGTCATTGGTAGCCTATTCACCAGCTAACCAAAGCCAATAAAATAAACTTCCCCACACTAACAAATCAAAACAACCTACTGTACTAACCACCTTCAACAAGAGCGGTTGGACTGCAGAATAAAAACCTTAACTTTTTAGTCTTTTATATATTTGTAAACACAAAACCTTCCTTCTCTTATTCTATGTCACAATGTACATTACTGGGCAAATTTAAGTTGACAGTCTCTTTTCAAGACTCAATTCGAGACTTTTTGCGATACTCAACTCTCTTTCGATAGTGTCACGTTGATACTGTCAACTTATATTTATCTGATACTGTAGTTCTCATTAGAGGCAAATCTTTACCTGAAGCATACGACAGGCCAGGTGCTGCTGCTGATGACGGGCCAGGTGCTGCCCCTGATGACGAAGGTATAGCTATAAGAGACAAAGACGTTTGTCTGACATAAGCATGTGGCTATTCATAATCAAACAATAGACCTTTCACAGTATTAAGTGTATCATGGGTATTTGGGGCAACATGGTGTTAAATATTAAGGTTTGTATGAAAATTGAAAGCCAAAAAATATACACCTGAATGTCCCCAATGAGTTTACTATCATTGTTAATTAGATTAAAACACATGTTAATAAAGTTATTTCTCCATAGAAAATCTACATATGACTGCAAAGAAGCAAATTTTGAGACTGGCCGTTCCTTTGAATTTTATTCTCAACTGTGTTTTCCCCTTACATTCTCTGTAAATCGGCAATGGGAAAATTAAAGGAATTATATCGAAACAAACAAACAAACAAACAGATATTCAAGTAGTGGTAATTTTCCATGGGAATGAAACATTGAGAAATATTTGAAGTCACATGGTCGGCTTTTACTTTGTGTACCACACACAGATGACGTAAACATAAGAAACAATACTTCATCAACATTGTATGCGAAGTAAAAGCCACAGTTTCAAGTGACCGTCAGAGCAAATGATAAAGCTTAATAGTATTAGTTGGCTTCTTACAAGAGCCAAAATGTCACAGATACATCTCGATTTGTCATGTCCAGGACAAAAGGACTTGAAAGTCCATATTTCAACCAGAAATAAATAAAAAAGCATGAAACTTTCTTACCTTGTCCACACTGTACACAAAAGTTTGCAAATTGCGATAGATCTTTCCCGCAATTTGAACAAAACATCTTTTTAATAGACTATTCTACCGCATTCGTCGAAATCGCCAAGAGTTTCTCGTTCCCAGAATGCCTTCCGCTATCTCGACATAGTTCCCAGTCTCCTTAAGATTTCACTCTTGCCGTGAGCTTTTTGCTCTTGCCGTGAGCTTTTTGCTCTTGCCGTGAGCTTTTTGCTCTTGCCGTGAGCTTTTTGCTCTTGCCGTGAGCTTTTTGCTCTTGCCGTGAGCTTTTTGCTCTTGCCGTGAGCTTTTTGCTCTTGCCGTGAGCTTTTTGCTTTTGCCGTGAGCTTTTTGCTCTTGCCGTGAGCTTTTTGCTCTTGCCGTGAGTCTTTTGCTCTTGCCGTGGCAGTTGTGGGCCACCGTAAGTTTCCACCAGAAAAAATGTATCAACAGTATAAAGAGTACGAAAGTGCAAAGTGAGCTACGAAGAATTCAGCGAAAAGTAAAGCGTTTTTGATCGTGGCTACGGGCTTCACTGATCTTCACTGTTCATGATAAACTTCACGAATGAAATTAAACAGACGGCAAAACGAAACATTTTGGACATTCAAGAATGTCATACCCAAGTTAAGGTTTGTATATTTCCATTGTTTTTTGGCGTCAGAGTTTAATTGCCAAGATTTCTCAAGGAAAAACGTTCTAAGTGTTTTTGTTGTTGGTAACGCATACACAAGATGGCGTGATTTTATGTCTTTCGTTCACGATTTTCAACAAATTCTTAAAAATCCCAAATTCGTTTCCCCAAACCAAACTTTACATATTTTGAAAGATCGTCAATTCTAGTATTGTCATTCTTAATATTACGAAATTCTAAACAAAGGCACATGCTCAAAATCATTGTTGTTTTTCGCCTACCGTTTTACGGAGCACGGGAGAGCCATAAGCTTTTGGCTCCCCTTGAATACTAAGAATAATCCAATTTTTATGAAATCATGGTGTTTAGTCTATGACAAGTTATACAACAAATTGGAACTATGACAGCTTTTTCTAGCGCAGTAGTTTTGATACGCGAGTCGAGTGAATCATGACTTATTTCAACCCTGTTTGCATGTGTTTGGGATTGCCAAATTGTGCCCTCAGATGATACCGACTTTCTTCGTTTTTTCGGAAACAAATAGATATTTCTAGGAAAAAACTACATGGCATTAATGTACTTACTATAGACTATCGATATGCAAAAGAGGAGCGAATTTGATTTTTTTCAGCTTTGCCGAAGATTTGCAATTTTGTTTGATTCTTGCACGGATCTGCTCTTAAGAACTACAAGAACTACAAGAACTACAAGAACTACCAGAACTACAGAACTACAGAACTACAAGAACTACAAGAACTACCAGAACTACGAGAACTACCGAACTACATAACTACAAGAACTACCAGAACTACAGAACTACGAGAACTACAGAACTACAAAAACTACAAGAACTACTAGAACTACAGAACTACGAGAACTACAGAACTACAGAACAACAAGAACTACAAGAACTACTAGAACTACAAAACTACAGAAACACCAGAACTACCAGAACTACAGAACTACGAAAACTACAGAACTACAGAACTACCAGAACTACCAGAACTACAAGAACTACCATAACTACGAGAACTGCAGAACTACCGAACTACCGAACTACCGAACTACCAGAACTACAGAACTACGAGAACTACAGAACTACAAGAACTACAAGAACTACAGAACTACAAGAACTACAGAACTTCAAGAACTACAAGAACTACAGAACTACAAAAACTACAAAACTACAGAACTACAAGGACTACAACAACTACAACAACTACCAAAACTACAGAACTACCGAACTACAGAACAAAAAGAACTACAGAACTACAGAACTACAGAACTACCAGAACTACAGAACTACAAGAACTACAAGAACTACAGAACTACCAGAACTACAAGAACTACAAGAACTACGAGAACTACAGAACTACAGAACTACCAGAACTACAGAACTACAAGAACTACAAGAACTACAGAACTACAAGAACTACAAGAACTACGAGAACTACAGAACTACAGAACTACCAGAACTACAGAACTACAAGAACTACAAGAACTACAGAACTACAAGAACTACAAGAACTACAGAACTACAAGAACTACCAGAACTACAGAACTACGAGAACTACAGAACTACAAAAACTACAAGAACTACTAGAACTACAGAACTACTAGAACTACAGAACTACAGAACTACAGAACTACAAAACTACAGAACTACAAGAACTACAAGAACTACAGAACTACAAGGACTACCGAACTACCGAACTACCGAACTACAGAACTACAAGGACTACCAGAACTACAGAACTACGAGAACTACGAGAACTACAGAACTACAGAACTACAAGAACTACTAGAACTACAGAACTACGAGAACTACGGAACTACATAACTACAAGAACTACCAGAACTACATAACTACGAGAACTACAGAACTACAAAAACTACAAGAACTACTAGAACTACAGAACTACAAGAACTACAGAACTACAAGAACTACAAGAACTACAGAACTACGAGAACTGCAGAACTACGAGACCTAGCGAACTAGCGAACTACAGAACTACAGAACTACCAGAACTACAGAAACACAGAACTACCAGAACTACAAGAACTACAAGAACTACGAGAACTACAGAACTACCAGAACTACAGAACTACAAGAACTACAAGAACTACAGAACTACAAGAACTACAAGAACTACAGAACTACAAGAACTACCAGAACTACAGAACTACGAGAACTACAGAACTACAAAAACTACAAGAACTACTAGAACTACAGAACTACTAGAACTACAGAACTACCAGAACTACAGAACTACAGAACTACAGAACTACAGAACTACAGAACTACAGAACTACAGAACTACAAGAACTACAAGAACTACAGAACTACAAGGACTACCGAACTACCGAACTACAGAACTACAGAACTACAAGAACTACTAGAACTACAGAACTACGGAACTACATAACTACAAGAACTACCAGAACTACATAACTACGAGAACTACAGAACTACAAAAACTTCAAGAACTACTAGAACTACAGAACTACAAGAACTACCAGAACTACACAACTACGAGAACTACCGAACTACAAAACTACCAGAACTACAGAACTACGAGAACTACAGAACTACATAACTACGAGAACTACAGAACTACAAAAACTACAAGAAGTACTAGAACTGCAGAACTACCAGAACTACAGAACTACAAGAACTACAAGAACTACAGAACTACGAGAACTGCAGAACTACGAGAACTAGCGAACTACAGAACTACACAACTACCAGAACTACAGAAACACAGAACTAGCAGAACTACAAGAACTACAAGAACTACGAGAACTACAGAACTACAGAACTACCAGAACTACAGAACTACAAGAACTACAAGAACTACAGAACTACAAGAACTACCAGAACTACAGAACTACGAGAACTACAGAACTACAAAAACTACAAGAACTACTAGAACTACAGAACTACCAGAACTACAGAACTACAGAACTACAAGAACTACAAGAACTACAGAACTACAAGGACTACCGAACTACCGAACTACCGAACTACAGAACTACAAGGACTACCAGAACTACAGAACTACGAGAACTACGAGAACTACAGAACTGCAGAACTACAAGAACTACTAGAACTACAGAACTACGAGAACTACGGAACTACATAACTACAAGAACTACCAGAACTACATAACTACGAGAACTACAGAACTACAAAAACTACAAGAACTACTAGAACTACCAGAACTACACAACTACGAGAACTACCGAACTACAAAACTACCAGAACTACAGAACTACGAGAACTACAGAACTACAAAACTACAAGAACTACAAGAACTACCAGAACTACAAAACTACAGAAACACCAGAACTACCAGAACTACAGAACTACGAGAACTACAGAACTACAGAACTACCAGAACTACAAGAACTATAGAAATACAAGAACTGTAGAACTACAAGAACTACCATAAGTACGAGAACTACAGAACTACAAGAACTACCAGAACTACGAGAACCACCGAACTACCAGAACTACGAGAACTACCGAACTACCAGAACTACAGAACTACAAGAACTACAAGAACTACCATAACTACAGAACTACGAGAACTACCGAACTACCAAACTACCAGAACTACCGAACTAAAAAACTACCAGAACTACCAGAACTACCAGAACTACAGAACTACAGAACTACAAGAACTACAAGAACTACCATAACTACAGAACTACCGAACTACCAGAACTACAGAACTACGAGAACTACCGAACTACCGAACTACCAGAACTACAGAACTACGAGAACTACAAGAACTACAAGAACTACAGAACTACAGAACTACGAGAACTACAGAACTACAAGAACTACAAGAACTACAAGAACTACAAAACTACAGAACTACAAGGACTACAACAATTACAACAACTACCAGAACTACAGAACTACTAGAACTACCGAACTACAAGAACTACAGAACTACAGAACTACCAGAACTACAGAACTACAAGAACTATAGAACTACAAGAACTACCAGAACTACAGAACTACCAAAGCTACAGAACTACCAGAACTACAGAACTACGAGAACTACAGAACTACAGAACTACAAGAACTACAAGAACTACAAGAACTACCAGAACTACAGAACTACCAAAGCTACAGAACTACAAGAACTAGGAGAACATCTGCCAGAACGGATAGCTTAGAAAGTTTAGTATGAGTTTCCGAAAGACTTAAACGTTATAAATGCTATATTCGTGACGGTTATCATGAACGTATTACCTAAACCCCTTGACAGTTGCACTCCAAAACGGTGTACCACTTATACCAAGAAAATCTATCAGATTTTTACTGAACGTTACATTATTGGGACTTTTAATTAACATTATTCCGTCTACTGTGAGTGTATCAACTGTTAGATCAATAACTGGTCTATTCGTTTTTATCTCAAGATAATCTTTTACAAAGTTGTCCACTGTGTAAAACCCCGGCATTACGAATATCTCAGTAATCTTTCCAGTACTGCTGTCAGGTGCTGAGATAACCGCTCTTTCTTTCAAGTTGTACCACGAGTTGGTGAGTGAGGCAGACAGGAGCCGGATGTAATTGGGCCTCGGAAGTGCATGATCAAAGTACACAGTGTGAGGGTTCGAAGTCGTGACAAATGTCAACACAACCATGGCAGATGTGAGTATATATAAGTTTATTTTATTTCAGTTTCAAATTCCCAGGGCATGCCTTTGAAGTCAACGAGGTTGCCCTTTTCATCTCTGATCGACAGTGTGATTTCATTTACATGTTTACCAGATCCATCGACACTGTGCCAGACGCCCTGTTGGGGCACTTGGTAATTGATCTTTTCAAAAGGTTTTCCGGTTATATCAAAACGAGCCAATAAGCTTGAAGGTTTGCCATTGAGAAGGTTCTGTTCTTTATCAAGCAGATCGCAGTAGACAAAGTATGTGCCTGGAAGTTTGAAACCCTTTATGGTAAAATTAGGATATGTTTTTATGTCTACATGAAACAATCTTGCGAGATTTGGGGAAACCCATATTATGTATTTTTGCCCTGGGTTTAAAATAGAAAGAACGCCAAGTTCATATGGTTTTGCCTGCCGAGCAATACCCTTTTCTTTAAATTTACCATTTATCATGTCTGCAAGGCTATTAGGAGTAACAAACCCAGGGCCAATGTCAATGATGGTAGTCTTTGGGTTATCACCAGAAAGGACTGCGGCTATTTTCACTTTTTCTGCCAAGTTATGCCACGAATTGTAAAACGAGGCAGACAGGAGGCGGATGTAATGTGCATTCTGAATCACGTGATCAAAGTACAGAGTGTAGGGGTTCGAAGTTGTGGTAACTGTAAGCACAACCATGGTGTGTATATGAAAGTTTATTGGGAAAAACATAAATATAAAATGTTTATTATATACAATCATGTTTGGCGGACGGCCTGGTGGATTTAACCCTAATTCAAATCTTGGTATAAACATCGGCGGCCACAATTATGGATCCCCACCTCCTTTTTATTCGCCTCCAAATGCCTATACTCATGTAAAGCCAAAGCCACCACCCCCTAATCCTGAAATTGCTTGGATTAATTCGCCGGAGGCTGCCAAGCTCTCTGCTGCGGCCAAGGCCAAGGCGATCTCAGACTTCAAAAAGCGTTTCCCGCGCGCCGATATGTCACGCTTTGAAGTTCAAGTAGATTTTGGTGACGACCACAAAACAGCCACGGGAGAAGTGCTTTACAAAGAGGGCCCTGGCTCATGGGGGCTAATTACAGAAATTCCCCACAAAGATTGGACTGGCGCCGAAAGAGACGCTCTTGGCCTTGTCTATGACGGTGGTTTCCCTTATCAGTTATCATTGGGGCAACAAATGTTATCAATCCCGGCTGTTGCTTTCGACACCACAATAGACAAAGACATGATGATTGGCGCAATCTTAAATGACAAAGAGCAAAAGATTTACGTCACGCCGACTGATTATTTCACAACGAAATACAGAAATATCTTCAGGGACACGCAGATTTCATTCACAACCGCGAAATACGGCCGAAAGTGGATGGGTAGGCCGCATATGAGTTTTTGGCCACAACAACTCTCCTTCGCCCTGTGGTGTGCAACAACCGGTTGTGGAATCTCGCGTGACATTCTCTTCGATAAGAACTCCAGTCTATCCCTAACACCACAGCTCCGGTCGTTTTACCGGTTTCACGTTTATTTCACAACAAGGCGAATTCTTTACCAGATGGGCGGGGAACAAAGCGTGAGTGCTTTGCCAGACGACCCTCCATTTTCCCAGAAAGACAACAAGTACAACATCGACGCGTACAAGAAGATTTGCATAGAGTTTGGCATCGACCCCAGTTCTGACTTCCGTTACACATATGGCAAGAACCACGGGCTTGGGAATGTCTACATTTGGGAATACGGGAGTGGCCCCACCTCTACCGATTACGAGTACCCCGATCCCGATCTAGCTCTGTTCGATGATGAGCGAGTGACTGACAGAAAAGCTCCCAACTATCGTGCCAATGGAATATCTTTCGTCCGCAACGACCAAGGGGCGGACACCCAGTTCGAGCACTTTGTGCCAAATTACGCAAAGGGGCTAACACAGCCAGGGCTCGCCCGTATGAACCAATCCATCGAGGCCTTTGTGTACTGCATTCTTGGTTCACAAGCCAAAACCCGCAGCAGCATCATTGGAAGAGGAGGCCGGGCGTTCGAAACGCAGAGTCTTCCTCACCCATGTAGAGGAGGCCATAATACTGAACGACATCGCAACAAGCGTACAGCGTTACCAGCTTGCCATCCAAGCAACGAAAGTGCGCTTAGACTTTGCGACAGCACCCGGAAGCTGGCTCATGCCATCGCGCATGATTATCAACACAGAGAGCGTGATCGGGTATAACAACAATCTACAGGAGGCAACGCAAGGGATGAAGCTGGGCGTGAACAGTGGTGTTAATCTGGGCACAAAAAAAGCCTCCCTTCGCCACATGGACGGTGGCCCGACAAAGATTAATCCACCAAACAGCCACCCATCAAACCCGATACATAAACTGGCCACACAGGCACAGGGCATCGCGCCCAAACCAAAGGCCACACCACAACCAGCCCCCACACCCGCACCAACACCCACACCACAGCCCCAACCCACACCCACACCACAACCCGACCCGCATCACGTAAACAAGACACTCATTGGTGTGGGTGCGCTTGCTTTGGCAGGCATTTTCTTTTGGTTAAGATAAACCCCAAAAGGTAGTCGAAAATGGCGGTAACCCTGGTGATTTTTCCGCCCCCCTGAGAGCGGTCCCAATTTTAGCGACCAAAAAAGGTAGCCGAAAATGGCGGTAGCCCTCAAGACTTCGCACGCTTGGTGATCCTTTCAACAAGGAAGGCCACCACGGCAAGGATGAGCAGCCAGGCGTGTTTACCCAGATATGAGATGACCGACCCAGCCGCTTTGAAGATGAAGCCCACAATTGAGCCAATGAGGCCAGGCAGTGCGCTGGCTGCTTTTTTGCCAACCTCTTTAAGGCCATTGCCAATAGCCTTGGTGGCCTTTGCCAGGCCGTTCAAGGTGGCGAGTACCATAGCGCTGATGGTGATGCCAGCTGCCAGAACAATCGCTTGTAGGGTCCATCCGTATTTCTTGAAGATTTCTCTGACCCTCTCTCTTAAAGACATGCCTCTTTCCCGCACCTCAATTTGTGTATTAACTCTTGCCAGCTCTTCATCACGTTCTGCAACCCGGCCTTCTGCGGCTGCTTTGTCAGAGGGAGAAGTGTCCTCAGCCTCTATCACTTGTCTGTCTTCAGCGTTTAGTTGTTCAAGCTTTTCTTTTTGTTGTTTCAGTTCGTCAAGTGTCTTTTTGGAGTCTATTTTTACACTAAGTTCGTTTATGTGGCGGGTTAAACCCCTATTGACAAGCATGCGTTCGTCGATTTCTTTTCGTAGTTTGTCTGCTTGTTGGGCAGCTTTTCGCCCCTTGTCCAGTTCTTTTCGTTTAGCTTGTACCTCAGCTTCAGCAGCTCTCTTTTCATTTTTCAGTCTTTGTATTGTCTCCGTATCCAGTGTCCCATGTGCAGCATCTTCCAGTTCCCGAATCTGGGCATCATACTCTTTGGTTCTATTCTTGAGGGCCTCCGTGTCGAGGCGAATTTTTTGTCCATTAGCAGCTATTTGTTCCAGTTGTTGTAGTTGTTTTTATTTTGCTTGCAGCTCTTGTTGTTCTTTGTCACGTTTTGCTTGAAAGTCTTTCATCTGATCAAGCATTGACTTTCCAAATTGGCTTTTGATTTCTTGTGAAAGCTGTGGATTTTCCCTAAGTTGCCGTGTTACAGCACTTTGTGAAAACAGGGGATATGCCTTTTTACCCCTACCAACCATTTTAACGTACTGCCTTGGGTTTCCTTTTTTATCTGGTTCGTAAAATGTTTCGATGGCTTGTTTGTTAGCATTTGGGTACATTTCTAATGGGTCGTCCCAAGCTGAATTTTGCCGTCTTTGTTGAAAAAGTTGGTCTAGCTCATCGCCCGCAAGCAGAGGGTCGGTGTCAGAAGTTCTTGGCAACCCATTTTTTTCGGGAGTCATTGTAGGCATTTCATGCTGTTCACCGCCATGGTATGGGGTGGATGAACCGCCTGGTTCAAAGGGGCCGGTGTCTTGGTCTTGGGCCCATTGTTGGGCTTCTCGCTGTTCTTCTTCTGTCATTTGAGCCCACCTGCCTTCAAGGCTCTCATCGTCATCGCCGCCATCCTCTGTGCCTGGGGGGCGACTGGTTTCATCAGTTGTCTCAGTTGGATCATAGTCGACTCCACCTTCTGCCATCGTGGGTATATAAATATAAAATATAAATTTAAATAATTACACAAATATATACCATGGCTGTGCAACCGAATCTACTTCCATCTCACAGTGAAAAAACACTGGGCGCCATGAAGGCAGAGCGAACCATTAAACGCATCACATTTAACCCATCTGAGGCCAATCCCGGCGAGACACTGTACGTCTCGGTGCCCAAGCTGGGCGAGCACGATGTCATTGTGTCCGGCTCACTTGCGCTGGTGTTTAACATCAACCTAGCCGGCGGCCATGCAAACAACTATCTCGTGCAAAATGTTTCTCGGGCCCTGGTGGACAGGTTCGTTGTAAAGTTTGCCGCCACCACTGTCCAGGACACGGTTGGGTACGACATCTACAAGATCTTCGAAGACCTATTCCTCTCAATCGATGAGCGGGAAAATATGCTTATGGAGGGCATCCAGAGTGTCGATTTGTGTAAGATTCGCTCTGGTTCTGGCGACAAGAAGACCTCCAGCGTGGATGCAGGGAACAAGCTGGAGACAATATACAAGAATAAGTATCGCATCAAACTGGATCACCAAATCTTAACTGATCACGGGATCATATACCCTCAAGCCCTGTATAACGATCTGGTCTTCGAACTAACCCTCGCCCACGCAAACCAAGTTGTTCGTGGCTCAGACGTAAGCAAGCTCGTGTACAAGTTGGAAAACATCCAGCTGGAGTATGAGACGATCAGAAGTAAGACTCTGGCCGACGAAGCAACAAGCGCTTACACTAGCGGTAAGGAGATCGCTTATGACCTGGTAATGCGAGATCGGGTGCATCCCTTCACAAAAGGCGTTGACACTCGGATGAATCTTCGGGTTAACCCACAGCGCCGTTCTCTCAAGGGCATCCTCTTGCTGTTCATCAATCCCTATGTAGCGGGTGCCAGGGACTCTGAGAGCTACTTCAACCCCGACATCACCAAAGTGAAGGTCACAGTCAACGGGGTCCCAAACAGGATCTACAACGAGGGCATCAGTGGCACTGACATGTGGAGAGAGATAACCCGGCATTTTACCCCACACACGGACGGCAGGCCCAACATGAACCTGACAAAATATCTCACAGGCAACAAGTTTGGTCTCTGGATTGACCTGCGGTCCATGGCAGACACAGCCCTGCACGGCAACGGCCAACGGCTCGTCAACACACAGGATGTCGTGCAACTCGAGATCGAACGAGACGGCAAAGGCTCGGGAAACGCACTCTGCCACATCTTCACCATCTCAGACTCACAGATGAACATCTTGGGCAAGCAGCTGGAATCTGTACAGTACTAAGTAAACGCATACACACGAACATATTATATACCCACCAGCCCCATGGCCACAAACAACAAGATCAACTTCTATACCAAGCCGGCTCCCCTACCATCCACCGGACCATTATCACACAATGAAATACTATGACTTCTGGCAAAGGCCCCCTCCCCACCAGTTTGCAAACCAACTAATATAGCGGCTGGTTATGGACCCAAGAAAGCTGCCATTCAACGCACTAATCGTGGGCCCCACTAACTCTGGCAAGACACAGTATCTTCTCTCCCAACTGCGAGGCCCCTTTTGGGGTTGTTTTGATTACATCGTTTTATTCTGCCCCACATTTGTGGCGAACAAGACATACGATGGCTTCGTGGACCGCGATCCTCACATCTTTGTGATTGTCTGCCAACAGCATGAGATCGAAACTTGGTTGAAGCTGGCGAGTTTCTTTTTCACATGCACCAACACTTTATTCATTCTCGACGACTGCGCCGCCTCCAAAGATGTGAAAGGCCGCACGAGTCAGCTGGTCAATCTGGGGTTCAGCGCAAGGCATGACGGCATATCCGTGTGGGTCTTGACCCAGCAGATCACCAGCATTGCCAAGCCATATCGTGATAACATTGCAGCGATCGTGCTCTTTTACACGCCCTCCAGCAAGACCACCAAGGCCATCTTCGAAGACTATGCCGGCGAGCTCTCCCATGAGGAGTACAAAGAGATTATTGCAAGGCTCAAATCCCGCAAGTTCTCCCACCTGGTTTCCTCTCTTAGACACCCGTATGGAATTGAGTATAAAGTTTAAACACACACAAATATATACCATGAATGCGCAAACCAGCCTACACAAGCTGTGTGTGCTTTCACAGCTTTTGGATGAATTGCACAAACACACAATTGATGCGAAAACAAAATTATCAAAGCCGCTGGCGAGGAAGATCTACGTCTCATGCTTCTCAACAGATATCCATTGCGGCTGAATTCTATGCCAGACACCACGGCGGGGCTTATACGCGAGCTTGAAACCCTTTTGCCAGACATCAAGAGAATTATTGAAAAATAAAAAACAAACACATATGTATACCCTGATGATGGCAGAAGCCGCTGAAGACCAGGCCGAATTGAATAATTTCTTGCAGATGCTGGAGGCCACCCCTGGTGCCGCACCTCCCACAGGGCTAATTGGTGACAATGGCATTCCTGCCAAACGTGAGAGCCTTGCAATCCTTGTTTCAACTGGCAAGGCCAAAGAAGCTATCGGCGTGCAGCTCACACACGATAATGTGGCGCGGTTGTCAGATAAGGACGTCGAGAAGTACTGTAAAAGGTACGAGGCCTACGTCGGGAACAAGACGACCGAAGCCCTAATTGATTCCGCCATCACGCTCGTGACCAAAGGCGTTGGTATGGTGGTCCCGATTGATGATGTGGCGGAGTTGCAGCAAGAACTCAAGAACAACTACATCATCAACCAGGAGCTGGCAAAGCTTGCTGGGGGGCTTGCCCTGCGATGCGGGCGATGGCTGGCGCTTGCCAATGCTGCTCTCATCACAACAAACCGCATCAAGTTTGACCGAGATACTGAGCCCCAACCCACACATCCAACCAGAGACAGTGAAGGCTATCCACTTGAGGGGTTTGATGAAGTTGGGATGGGACCTGTGTTGACCTCGCAGGAACCTGACTGGAACCTGGCTGGAACCTGACTGGAACCTGGCTAGAACCTGGCTGGAACCTGGCAGCACACTTATCACAAGATAAATTAAAAAAATCATATATATACCCACGATGGCCACACCACTCGAGACGATATCTGAAGAAACTCCAACCCCAACTCCAACACCAACACCTGCACGTGTTACCTCTGAGGCCCCGAAAACAAAGCCCGCAACAGAAAAGAACCCCGGCCGCGTTGCTTCTGGCAAAAGGCTAGCAGAACGCAACCGCCTGGCCCGTGAAGCAAAGAAAAAGGCCGAAGCGCAAAAGCCTGCACCATCAACAAGTGGCACAACAAGTGACACAACAAGTGACAGCGACAGCAACTCAATCATTTACATTCTGGGGGTTGCAGGGTTGGTTGTCTCTGCTGCTGGTGTTTATTACCAACGCGAAGCCATAATGCAAAGGTTCGGTCGCAAATCAAACACACCAACAGCAACACCTGCTGCCACACCAGCAGCCACACCCGCTGCAACGCCCCCATCTCGAATTCCGGTAAGACAAGGGATTAAAAAAATGGAATAAAAATCATATGTATACTGACATGGATTTTTTACAAGAGATCATGACTGGTGCTGCAATCGGAGGTGTGCTTCTTTTTTGGGGCAAACTTAGCGTGGCCTCCGTTAAAACAATTCTCGGATTGGCAATGAACAGACACAACGAGCCGCCTGAGCCGAGCCTGAGCCCGAGACCCGAGCCTGAGACAGAAAAATAAAAATCATATGTATACTGGACACAAACTATGTCTGACAACAAGCTTGTGAAGTCTATCCTCGACGCCGCAACAATCTCTGGCCTTGTCGCCGGTATTGGTTGGATTGGGAAAAAGACCATCAAAGAAAACTTCACTGCCGACCCCAGTGCAAGCTTGATGAACTACGTCAAGTTCACAGCCGTCATGGCTGGCAGCATCGCGCTGAAGAAATATCTCGAAGACCAGAAAATCCTCCCAGACAACATGTAAATCTAGCAGCATCACACCAACATCGTGTAAACATGTAAAAAACATATGTATACACACGACCACAATGGCTTCGATTGCAATAATGGCCCTTGGCGCTGTTCTTAATGCGGCCGCTTTCACTGGTGGCAATTATCTCGCGAAATATCTTTCTGGTGATAACGGGAAGGCAGCAATGGATGAGAAAACAAGCTGCTTACGCCAAATACCAGAAGGACCGCACCAAGCTCCTAGACTGGATTGCAGCCAACGATCGGATTAAACACCAAGCTAGCAAAAACTTGCAAACCACCGACCAAGCCCTGGTCTTGTATAACCAGATGCACCAAACACAACCAGATAAACAAATCAAAGACTACAAAGAGCCTGTCTTCTCGGACTTCTACAAGCCCAGCCCACAACAACAGACTGGTGAACTTGCGTTCATTGGAGGCACCCTGCTTGCGGGTGGGTATGCGGCTTATCGCTTTCTGTAAACAAACCAACACAATACATAAGTATATACTCACACGATCCCTATGGAAGCCAAACTCTCAAAGATCTATTACAGCCCGAAAGGGAATTGGAAAGGTCTTGCCGCTGTCAAAAAACTAGCTGCAGCAGCTAAGGTCTCTGACGATGTCGCAAAGAAATGGCTGGTCAAACAGGCCCTTTGGCAAGTTTACCTCCCAGCACCACGCCGTATCCCTCGGCCCAAGTTTGATGTCTCATCACCCAATGCAGTGCATCAAGCAGATCTTCTCTTCCTGCCCCACGACAAACTTCCCCACGGGAGAAAGGTGTACAAATTTGCATTAACCCTTGTGGATGTGGCTAGCCGTTACAAAGCAGCAGAACCCTTGACTTCGAAAGAGTCTAAAGAAGTCTCAAGGGCATTCCAGAAGATTTATAGACGAGGGCCTTTGAAGTGGCCTCAACTCTTGCAAGTTGACCCTGGGAAAGAGTTTATGGGGGCTGTGACAAAGACCATGGAAAACAACAAAACGGCCATTCGTCGCGGGCGGGTTGATATCCACAGAGACCAAGCAATTGTGGAGAGATTCAGTCGCACCCTGGCTGAAAGATTGTTTGGTTATCAGTATGCTGTTGAAATGAATATGCCCTCTAGTCTTTCGACTGCTTGGGTTAAAAGACTGCCAGAGGTTGTCTCGGCCTTGAACAATGAAGTAACCCGGCTGACTGGCAAGAAGCCCGCTCAAGCAATCAAAGAGAAAGCCGTTTCTTCCAAACCCGCGACTCCATATGCTAGGCCTGTGGGGGTGAATGAGAAGAAGCTCCCTCCCTGGGTGAGTGTGAGATATCTTTATTATCCTGGTGAGCTAGAAGGGGGTGGGAGGCGTGCGACTGATCCGATCTGGTCTTTGAAGGTCTACAACATTGAGAAGGTTGTCACCAAACCAGATGCGCCTGTCGTATATTATCTCTACGACGGCCCCAAGAGAGGGTTTGTTCGTGAGGAGTTGATGGTGGTGCCCGCGGGTACTCAGTTGCCCTCAGCTGGGTTCACAGGACGAAATAATGAATTTACTAATCTTTAAGAGAAAATTAAATTTTACTTAAAGGTATCGAAAATCTTTAAGTTGAGACGTAAATACTCTTAAATGTATTAAAGTAAGTAAGTATCTTTAATGTGTTTAAGAACCTTTACGTTATCTTTAATTCAACTTTTCAACAACTTAAAGACCCTTAAAGGCAACTTAAATTGTTCATTACTAGCTTTAAGTGTTGTCAAGTAAAGGCTTATTTAAGTAATTTACGGTGCACTTAAAGATAGTCGAAATTGTTCTTTAAGTTTTCTTTAATGAACCTTTACTTGCACTTAAAGTCGTTATTTCGTCCTGTGGTTGTCAAACTCGATTGGTTCTGTGTGGATGCCGTCTGGCAGCACCCAACGCTTGTCGTAATAAGCGGAAAGGCCCAGCTTGTGCTGCTGGTATGTGAACATGGCTCCTTTGTGCATTCGAAAGCCTCTGTTGGTGGCCATGTCCCTGCCCCCCTGCAAGGCTCTTTCGTACCTTTCCCAGCGAAGCTCGTTCTGCTTCTTGTTGACGCCCTTGGATGACATCTTGGCCTCTCCGTTAGCCTCGTTTTCTACGTAATAACACTTGCTGTACAGGGCGATGGCCCGTGTGCCTTCCTTCTCAAGCTTAAACAAGCCCGGCTCTCTGCCTCTCCACTTGTCCCACGCCAACCAATTCTTCTTCTCCGCCTCGAACTGGTCGCGAAGTTCCGGGCGCACGGCCTCTTCCAGAGTTTCGTGAGCAAGAGCGAAGTACATGCTGTCCGTGTCCATCTGGATGAGCTCGAAGTTGCGCCTGTCGATGAAGTGATCTAGAAAGTCGTAATAGAACTCCAGCATGCGTAGCTTGGCAAGTTGGTACACAACAATGCCAACTTGAAAAGGGCGGTCGGTTGTGATCTTTGGCTTGCGCAGCTCGATCTTGTAAGCATCTCCAATCTCTTCAAGATCTGCGAACAAGGGTGAGCGGAGGTTCTTGTCGACCTCGTCCTCGTCAGTTGTGTACATCGTTCTTAGCTGGCGCTCCACAGCTTCGATGAACTTGCCGTAAGCAGCGTTGCCAAGAAGCTTGAACACTTCAGCGAGCAGTGCCTTCTCCCTGTCAGCGTCGCCTTTCCTTCGGTTGTCGGCTACCTCGCAAACGAACCAGTCGAAGAGCTTTTTGGGTATGTAATCAATCGTGCGGTAGACTGCCGTGATCTTGAGACCGATGTTGAGATACCACGTCAAGAGGGGTGCGTAGATCAACATCTTTTTCGCTGACAACACGCCCAGAAGCTTTTTCTGGTCGGGAAAGCGGTTTCGGCACTTTCTTGGAGGTAATCGTGCATATGCTGTGGAACAAATTCGTCAGGCACTGCTTGGTTGATGAAGAGCGAGGAAACTCTTCGAACTTCTCCCACAACTCTCGGGGGACTTCGATGTCCACTTCCGCAAACCCGAACCACCTGCCTGCATGCAGATTCGTTTCGAGAGATCTAGCTGTCAGCACCGGGAAATTGTAATGCACAACCTTCTCTTTACCACAGGGCATCTCCTGCAGCATCGTGCTTGGGTAAAGGGAGTTAGCATCGAACCCCACAATCCGTTTCGTAATGCGGGCTAAGTCGTATTTGTGAGAACGGATGCGGGTTTCGCCGCGCACGTGTTTGCGGGTGAAGACCAGGCTTGGCCCACCAACCACAGCCCCCTTCAGCATGGCGTAAGCTTCTGGGCCGGGGGCGTATAGTTCTGGAGCATTGCGCCCTCCTCTCAATGAGCCTCGCAAGACGTATTGCATTGATACTCCTGGCAAGGAGACCGCGTCTTTGAAGATGTCCACCCCGAGGCCCGTGTAAAAGGCCTTTATCGTTTGGAGAGCTTCGAGGAAGGGAGACACGTCTAGATTGTTGTAATATTCCAGCCAGTCTCCGAATGTCTTCATACCTTTCTCGTGGAAGATGCGATTGCATTCCTCGTGCTCCTTGGGAGAAAGAACGAAGGCGTTTTTGAGTTGTGAGTACCAGCACTCGTGTGGAGGAAGCCCCGGGTAATCCAGCTTGTCAGCGCTGTCAAACCACTCGTATGGGAGCCAGGACTTGGTCTGTGTCGCTCCATACGTCTTGACCCACTTGTCGTACGTGATGCCTGGGGCCAAATAATTCATGATGTCCAAGAACTTGTAGCTGGGAGTGTTGATGAACATAATGCGACCCTCTTTCTCCGCGGCAAAGACCTCGTTCTCTTGAGCGAAATGAGAAACAAAGTGCTTGCGGATAAGCTTGAGATCGTAATGGCCTGAGTTGAAGCCGACCACAGGCACTTGGTTGCACCATTTGTCGATGAGCTTGAGTTGCTTCTCAGGAAGATTCTCAAGGTCTGGGGGCATGTATTCTGCAGCCACATCCGCTCGGATGGCTACGGCCCGCCACTCCAGAGAGACATAAAACAGCCCGATAACCTCGTCAGGATCTTTGGAGCAAATGTACTCAGGATCAGGGTTCAACGTGTCGGCAATGGAGACTGAGATGGGCACATGCTCGCTTTCATAAGAGAGATCGCGTGTTGGACGAGCTGCCTTGGTCTTGTCCTGGTACGCTTCGAAGTCGTAGACGATTGCGTGGGGATATGTTTTGTTTATTTTCTGTGGGCAGCGATCATTCCACCAGGGGGAAGGCTTTTCGTGTTCCCACCTTTCCACCACGGTGTACCCAGTGTCTCGAAGCAACTGAGTTCGTTGCAGAGTCTTTTGGTAAGCAACCATCCTTGTGATTGTGTTACCCCTTCGGTCAACATATACACCATAAGCATAACATAAGCTCTTCCTGAGATTGCAACCACTGTCGTGTCTCGGAGAGAGTGGCTAGCCAAGGCCCGGTTCGATTGTTTTGATAAAAACTTCTCAACTCCTCGGTTTCAGTGTTTCGCAGCTTGAATGTGAAGATTAACTTGATTGCGTGCCGTGTGTGAACATTTTGCTTGATTTTGTTCAAAATTCTGGCAACAAGAGAGTTTTCGAGCCCGTTTACAATGTAAAACTCGATTATTCGTCTGCCCTGTTCAATCCGTTGGTCAACCCGATCATAGATTTGAACAAATTGTTCGAAATCTAGATCCAGGGGGTTGTCTTGAGGTTCGCCCTCAGCATTATTGTCCTCGGCAGGCTCGATTCGCTCGAGATTTCGGACCTGTTCGTTCAGCCAGGCATTCAGCTCACGCTGCTCGACATCACGTCGTCCTCGTTGGCGGGGTTGTGCCATCTTGTATATACAAGGGTTTTGAATTTCTTCAATTGGTTATGTCTCGCTTGCCGTTGCGGGAGGGGCCGGGAAAAACGCATTTGACCCCTCTTACGGGATTTGAGGGAGGGGTATCCACAGTAGTTATTAGAGTGGCGCGTCAAATGCGGTTTTTTAAAACCCCTAAATAAGCGGGCCGAACGCGTGAGGGCCGCTTATTTAGGGGTTTTAAAAACCGCATTTGACCGCCACTCTAATAACTACTAGTTGACCTTGATTATTCCGGATATCACCAAAGCCTAATCTAATAATGGTTTATAAACTCGATTAGCTCTCTTTTCGCTGACAATAAAATTATCAGAAATCATGTATGGCAGCCAATTACAAGATAGGTGCTAAATTTACTTTACTGTCACCGAACAACTACGAACGTTCACGGGCTAGAGTTGCACTTAACCCTCGGACGTACACGCAAACTTATAAACCCACCGTGGTAAAAGTACCCCCCCCCCCCCCCCCCCCCTTCCCCCCAATTGGGTTTTTGCGATGTTGCAATATTTCGTAAATATTAAGTATTTTACATCTAACAGATAGCGCGCGATGTGCTCTACAAGATAAAGTAAATATTATGGGTTGTGGCGCTGCTGGGGTCCGTGACGTCATTCAAAATGGCCCTCAAGATGGCCGCCATCTTGGATTTTACTAAAATTCAAATTTATCGGAAAAATGCTGAAATTGAAAATATTGTTTGCTGAAGTTGCAGAATAACATACAATTGAACATTTTAATGGGTTGACCTCATGTTACTTATGACGTCATATCTCGTTTCCATAGCAACCGGTTGTAGCCAAACTTTAGCAAACTGTGTCTCAAGGATAAACGAACAGCTACTGAAAACGGCATGTGCTAATCGTAAATGATCTTGAACAAATCGGACGTCCGAGGGTTAATTACCTCTTATCACGGTTCATGTTACATGATTTTAGTTGACGAAATATGTTTATTTGTCATTTCGTTACCGCGAGAAAGAGGGCGACTCTCCATATCCAATGATGAAGCTTTAATTACCTAACCGTTTTTGAACAAAAGCAAACAAATGATTCACACAAAAAAAATTGTTTTTTTATCAAAAATTCCAATTCCTTAAGCCTTTCTGGCTGGCTAACAGTTACACGGTATCAGTTACCAACATATACCAACGCGACTTTGGCAAATCGATTGAGCTTGATTGGTCTAGGAAATTCCACACTACCACGCCCGTTAACTCTGTCGGCACTTCGCATGTATCTACTTAAGTGAACTGACACCTTCTATTACAACAGCCACTTTGTTAATACGACCACCTTTTTATCACGGTCACTTTTTGGCCCAAACAGAATTAATTTTGTGGTTTTCCTCTGTGTTACAATTTTTGGTTTGACTGCGGTTTGCGAGCAGACTGGGAGACTGGGTTATAAATCTGCCTTTAGTTTCGAATCGATTATACTAGCCATGCGCGTGCATTTTGAATTGTTTGGTCTTTGTTTTGTCTCGTCTTAACTGTAAGAGAAAGTATAATCAGGGTAAGTTGTGATTTTATTGTGTTAAGGCAATATGCCTAACATTCTCATAACTTAAAACAGATTATCGAGACAAATAATAATTTGGAAAGGGCATTATGGTGCATGTTTTCCTGCGATAAAAAACAAATCCAATACAGTACGGCTCAGTTATTTTAGCTTATTAATTAACCTATAGGTGATAGTACTTATCAAAATCTGACACCAAAAACGAAAAGATTTAATACTTTAACTTGAAGGATTAAACTTATCATTTGATCAGCTTTTCCAGCCAAGAAGTGCACCTATTCTTTTTATTGTAGTCTGTTAACGGCGCGCGTTCAAAGCCAAGGAGAACGCTAACGCGGTCCATTGCCTTTTATCTACTATAAGTAAATCGGAACTGGAATGGTGTTGTTTCTTTCAGTTTTCACAGAATTTCTTATTTTGTGTAGATTGTTTTTGTCACTTCTGAGTTTTCAGTTAAAAATTGAATTATAAGTTTTTGTTTTCCAGTTGGAATGAGAGTTAAATAATTTATCAAAATGTATGTCATCATTTGTATCAAGTTCGACCACTTTTAAGAGAGCTAGCGCATAATCTTTCGTAATTAGGATATAAATTGATACGCTTACGTGAAATGTTTGCACTCATAGTTTGTTTTAAAATAGAACACGACCAACACACGAAATAGTTTTAAATCCACTTGAAACTGACAGGAAACATGTCACAATGATACCGGAAGGTTTTTTATATGTACTCTCTAATGAGTCTTACTTTATCTAAAGAGTTATAACCAAAGCGCGATAAAACCATTATCAACTGCCATCCCGCACACCTTTGCCCATAGAAGAAAAACAGAATAAGATATTATTTCGATTGACCCTTTAATGCCCAGAGTCAATTACGAAGATATGTAATATGGTTTTAACTTTTGAGTTTGTCAATGAAATCCTATGTTGTGACCATTCAAATGAAACCATTTTGACAGTATTTTCGCATGGCACCATTTGTTTTCAATAATTTTAATTAAAAACTGAAATTTGGAATTTTTCTTAATTTTTTTTTATTTCTGGCCATCTTGGGAGTTATAGGGTTACGAGTAATTCACTGTTAGTTGTTAAATCTCCTTGCAGTTTAATTGAGTGTTCAGGTAACAGGTAAGAGTGCAGAAATAGCTTAACGCCCGGTTAAGGCACCGTACTTAACATTAGCCGAACCCAAGGCCGAATCTAATTCGAATTTTGGCCGACCCAAATTTAATAATCCGCGCTGAATTTATACAGACACTGAATTCAATTCAGGCGAAATGAAATCGATACGGACAAAATTGCGGATTCAAAGCAAGGGAATACATTTTGATAATTTAATGCGCTTTAATACATCTTAATAATGTCTGCATTTGATTCTGTTCATGTGAAGTTTGGGGGAGGGGGGGGGGGGGGGGGGGAGTTAAAACTTTAGAGACAGAAATATTTCGGGCTTTCTGGCCTTATATTTTTGCAAGATAGCGGGGGTGGGGGTCCGATCCCGGTCCCTTCCCCTAGATCCTCCGGGTGGGGGGCGGACTCCTGTCCCCTCCCCTAGATCATCCACTGTGGTAATCTATGATGAAAATACAATCTTAATAATATTCATCATTCCTTTTATATCTAAGATAATCTGCCGCTGCTCTCCGTCATCTCCGGCTCAACTTACCAGCCGTGATGGGTCAATTCCGCCTTCTAATTTCTTTGTTAAGTCTTTTGTTTGAAAACGTCGTTCTTTTAGGCTTGTAAATGTAACAAAATGGTAAAATAAATACTCACGCTGTCGATGAAAGCGAGAACAGCAGTATTGGCGGTTAAATGGCAATTGCGGGAAACGGCGGGAAATTCATGATAAACTAAAATGATCACGTGAGGTTTGCCGTTTGCGTTTTGTAAGCGAATTTTTGTTTACAACTATATTATTGTTTCATAAGCACAAGTGCCCGTCATTCTCTTATCGAACTGAAAACACAAATCAACTCCGAATATTGAAAGGACCTAACTTGATAAAGTTGCTAATGTTGATACGATCTGATAATAGTCAGTATTAGGGGTATTTCATTTTAGTCGTCGGCTTTATGAAGAATTTCAGATAATAATTCTTTGAAACTTGGTTCGGTTTACTTAGCGACCTGGGAGATTGGGCAAGTCCATTCCTGATAACAGGGCCAGTTCTCTCAATAATACTAATTCTAATTATTTTAGAATTATATGGTTGGGTAAAAAGTACTGGTCAGTAGCTTTCATTCAAATGGTCACACTTTAGGGTTTCTTCCACAGACTTAAAAGTTAGAACCACCTTGTACAGCATATTAAACCGTCACAGAAAAGTACTGTAAAAGAAATCAGGATGTGAAGAAAATCTTGTTAAGGAATTTTGGTATCCAAACCGACGATCCTCGAAAAAAGGACCATGTCCGTTGATCGGCGGGATACCAATCTTCGAGACAACCTGGTTCACAGCACCTTTTCATCACACCAGGACCAAGAACAAGCTGGAACATTTTCTTGCAAACGAGGAAGATGCAGCACATGTGCCTTCACTGGAGGGACTTCTAATATCAACCACACGAACGGAATCATACACTTCAAAGGACGCCATAGCTGCACCACGACCAGTGTCATTTATACCATCATTTGTACGGCTGTAAAGTTTTGTACATTGAGGAAACTGGTCGTCGGCTTGCAGACAGATTCGGCGAGTACCTCCGCTATGTGGAAGGCTACAATCACAGCCAGCGGTATTGCAACGGGGGATTCCCCGTTGCCGAACATTTCCAACAATCGGGACACTCAATCAACAACATGTCAGTGTCGGTGATAAAGAGAGCCATGGGAGCAACCGCCACACGACAGAGAGAAGAAATGAGGCTAATCGTTCGACACAAGACCTTGGCGCCTGATGGAATTAACATTGACTTTAAATTCTAACTTTCCAAAATACACGCAGTAGTTAAGGGGGGCAACCGGGGGAATAGTCAAATTTCCCTAACCACGCCCAATAGGGGATTTTGACTAGAATTTTTTTTATATAGGGGATTTTGACTAGAATTTTTTTTTTCAAATTTTTTTCACTTTTTTTTGATTTTTTTTTTTTGAATTTTTTTTGAATTTTTGATTTATATAGGTCATTTTGAGTATCGAATTTTTTCAAAAAATTTTTTGATTTTTTTCAAATTGTTTTTCAAATTTTTTGGGGAATAGTCAAATTTCCCTAACCACACCCAATAGGGGATTTTGACTGTAATTTTTTTATATAGGGGATTTTGACTAGAATTTTTTTTCAATTTTTTTGAAGTTTTTTTTTCAATTGTTTTTCAAATTTTTTGGGGAATAGTCAAATTTCCCTAACCACACCCAATAGGGGATTTTGACTGTAATTTTTTTATATAGGGGATTTTGACTAGAATTTTTTTTCAATTTTTTTGAAGTTTTTTTTTCAATTTTTGATTTATATAGGTGATTTTGAGTATCGAATTTTTTCAAAAAATTTTTTGATTTTTTTTCAAAATTTTTTTCAAATTTTTTTGGGGAAGTGGTCAAATTTCCCTATGTACGATCCTCCTGGGGAATGAAATGGGGAAGTAGTCAAAATCCCCAATATGAAAGAAGAAGCCCACACAAGGATGAAAGTTCAATAACATGTTTAATGAAAATCATCAACAAGAAAAAATTTCAAGGATTAACGCTTTCTTCTTTTCTTGAGTAACTTTCCGATCGGGGTTTGAGCAAAACTTATCTGGATGTATTAAATGGTGATAAAAGCGCTTATCATCGAGCGCTGAATAATTCTTTTTACAGAACATAATACAAGCAATCACTTGGTAATTAGACCGCATGAAAACCTTCAGGGCAAAAAATTCAAAGTCAGACATTTTCCGCGAAGACGTGTCGTAAATCAGGTTCTCTTTCTCTTTCGATTCCATCGCATGTTAGAACGAAAATCATCTTGGCTCGCCTCTCGGGACATTCCGTGAATGAAAAAAAGAAAAAAAAATTAGTTTGAATTCAATACTCGCAGAAAACTCGTTTGAAAGAAGAAACGTGAAAGTATTTTAAACAAATCAAATTTTCCTCGCATGACGAATCGAGCAAAGACAAACAAACAAACTACGAACCTGCGGAAGGATTTTGCAGTAAAAAAATCCCTTTTTTGTTTTGCCGAAAAGGTTGTACTTTTTCCAATGCCACCTCTTAAACCTTCCACGAAGAGAGTTGTCTGATTTTTTTTGCGATGAACCATCTCTGTTTCACTCGAGCGCTGAATAATACTTTTTGCAGAAAATAATACAAGCAATCACTTGGTAACTAGACCGCATAAAAACCGTTCAGGGCAAAAAAACTCAAAGGCAGACATTTTCCGCGAAGACGTGTTGTAAATCAGGTTCTCTTTCTCTTTTAATTCCATCGCATGTTAGAGCGAAAATCAGCTTGGCTCGTCTCTCAGGACAATCCGTGAATGAAAAGAAAATAGTTTGATTTCAATGCTTGCAGAAAACTCGTTTGAAAGAAGAGAAAGTATTTTTAACAAAGCAAATTTTCGTCGCATGACGAATCGAGCAAAGACAAACAAACTACGAACCTGCGGAAAGATTTTGCAGTGAAAGAAAATCCCTTTCCTTCGCCGAAAAGGTTGTCTTTTTCCAAAACCACCTCTCTTAAATCTTCCACGAAGAGAGTTGTCTGATTTTTTAGCGGTGAACCATCTTTGTTTTCACGCCGTGAAAAAATTTTTCTTGTCTTTCTCAGAACAGTGTTTTCCTAGAAAAACCCGGCTTACGCCATCACTCGGTTCCAGACCACGCCGATAAAAGAGTTTGAATTAAATTTTCTCGTCCCAAGTTTTTGCAATAATCTTACATCTCATTTCTTCTTCCAAGCAACTCATCTGGCTTTGCGTTGTAAGTGAACGAGAGAAAAATGAAATTACTAGCGAGAGAGGAGATGGTCCCGTACAAACATTTGAAAAACTTGGTAGAATTGGCTCGGAACCGGCAATATCTCTGGTCGCCGGCACATTTTGACAACCCTGAGTATTAGTATTAGTTATTAGGGGTATCAGGAGGTTTTAGGGGTATTAGGGTGTTTCAGGTATTAGGGGTATTAATATTAAGGGGTATTAGAGTGGTTTTGGTATTAGAGGCATTGGGGGTATTAGCATTAGGTATTACAGGGTATTAGGGTGGTTTAGGTTTTAGGAGATGAGGTATTAGTGTGGTTTTAGGGGTAATAGGGGGGTTTAGGTATTAGGCGGTATTAGAGTAGTTTAAGTATAAGTGGTATTAGGGGTTATTAAAGTGGTTTAGATATTAGTGGTATTAGGGTATGTTTAAATGTAAAAAAACAATGAGCAATAAAACACAGGGTTTCGTTGTCGTTTACAACCTTAATCATCCCAATCGGGCCATCGGGCCACTTATCGGGCCACCGGGCCACTTATCGGGCCACCGGGCCACTCATCGGGCCATCGGGCCATTTATCAGTATACGCCGAGTAATGTGAACTCGACATTCGTCTTACTCAAAATGAGCACGCCCGGTTTGACATCTATTTATATGTACGAGTAACTCAGTTTGAGTGAATTACTCATGCTCATGGCATGACTCAGTTTGAGTGAGTGACTCATGCATGGTAAGAGTAACTCAGTTTGAGTAAATTACTCATGCTCATGGCATGACTCAGTTTGAGTGAGTGACTCATGCATGGTAAGAGTAACTCAGTTTGAGTGAATTACTCATGCTCATGGCATGACTCAGTTTGAGTGAGTGACCCATGCATGGTAAGAGTAACTCAGTTTGAGTGAATTACTCATGCTCATGGCATGACTCAGTTTGAGTGAGTGACTCATGCATGGTAAGAGTAAGTCAATCAGTGACTCATGTGATGTGACATTACTACTCTAAGCGATGAGTTGTTGGACCCTAACTGCATTTGGTAGTTTCCTGGTTTGTCAGTCAGTTTTATTTGATCCGATAAGGCCCAGAGGCCGGTTTGATTAGGAATGTGCCCAGGCTTGTTATGCTCTGCCATTGTTCATGGCCCGATTAGACCCTAAGTGGCCCGATGAGTGGCCCGGTGGCCCGATGGCCCGATGAGTGGCCCGATAAGTGGCCCGGTGGCCCGATAAGTGGCCCGGTGGCCCGATGGCCCGTTTGGGATGATTAAGGTTGTAAACGACAACGAAACCCTGTGTTTTATTGCTCATTGTTTTTTTACATTTAAACATACCCTAATACCACTAATATCTAAACCACTTTAATAACCCCTAATACCACTTATACTTAAACTACTCTAATACCGCCTAATACCTAAACCCCCCTATTACCCCTAAAACCACACTAATACCTCATCTCCTAAAACCTAAACCACCCTAATACCCTGTAATACCTAATGCTAATACCCCCAATGCCTCTAATACCAAAACCACTCTAATACCCCTTAATATTAATACCCCTAATACCTGAAACACCCTAATACCCCTAAAACCTCCTGATACCCCTAATAACTAATACTAATACTCAGGGTTGTCAAAATGTGCCGGCGACCAGAGATATTGCCGGTTCCGAGCCAATTCTACCAAGTTTTTCAAATGTTTGTACGGGACCATCTCCTCTCTCGCTAGTAATTTCATTTTTCTCTCGTTCACTTACAACGCAAAGCCAGATGAGTTGCTTGGAAGAAGAAATGAGATGTAAGATTATTGCAAAAACTTGGGACGAGAAAATTTAATTCAAACTCTTTTATCGGCGTGGTCTGGAACCGAGTGATGGCGTAAGCCGGGTTTTTCTAGGAAAACACTGTTCTGAGAAAGACAAGAAAAATTTTTTCACGGCGTGAAAACAAAGATGGTTCACCGCTAAAAAATCAGACAACTCTCTTCGTGGAAGATTTAAGAGAGGTGGTTTTGGAAAAAGACAACCTTTTCGGCGAAGGAAAGGGATTTTCTTTCACTGCAAAATCTTTCCGCAGGTTCGTAGTTTGTTTGTCTTTGCTCGATTCGTCATGCGACGAAAATTTGCTTTGTTAAAAATACTTTCTCTTCTTTCAAACGAGTTTTCTGCAAGCATTGAAATCAAACTATTTTCTTTTCATTCACGGATTGTCCTGAGAGACGAGCCAAGCTGATTTTCGCTCTAACATGCGATGGAATTAAAAGAGAAAGAGAACCTGATTTACAACACGTCTTCGCGGAAAATGTCTGCCTTTGAGTTTTTTTGCCCTGAACGGTTTTTATGCGGTCTAGTTACCAAGTGATTGCTTGTATTATTTTCTGCAAAAAGTATTATTCAGCGCTCGAGTGAAACAGAGATGGTTCATCGCAAAAAAAATCAGACAACTCTCTTCGTGGAAGGTTTAAGAGGTGGCATTGGAAAAAGTACAACCTTTTCGGCAAAACAAAAAAGGGATTTTTTTACTGCAAAATCCTTCCGCAGGTTCGTAGTTTGTTTGTTTGTCTTTGCTCGATTCGTCATGCGAGGAAAATTTGATTTGTTTAAAATACTTTCACGTTTCTTCTTTCAAACGAGTTTTCTGCGAGTATTGAATTCAAACTAATTTTTTTTTCTTTTTTTCATTCACGGAATGTCCCGAGAGGCGAGCCAAGATGATTTTCGTTCTAACATGCGATGGAATCGAAAGAGAAAGAGAACCTGATTTACGACACGTCTTCGCGGAAAATGTCTGACTTTGAATTTTTTGCCCTGAAGGTTTTCATGCGGTCTAATTACCAAGTGATTGCTTGTATTATGTTCTGTAAAAAGAATTATTCAGCGCTCGATGATAAGCGCTTTTATCACCATTTAATACATCCAGATAAGTTTTGCTCAAACCCCGATCGGAAAGTTACTCAAGAAAAGAAGAAAGCGTTAATCCTTGAAATTTTTTCTTGTTGATGATTTTCATTAAACATGTTATTGAACTTTCATCCTTGTGTGGGCTTCTTCTTTCATATTGGGGATTTTGACTACTTCCCCATTTCATTCCCCAGGAGGATCGTACATAGGGAAATTTGACCACTTCCCCAAAAAAATTTGTAAAAAATTTTGAAAAAAAATCAAAAAATTTTTTGAAAAAATTCGATACTCAAAATCACCTATATAAATCAAAAATTGAAAAAAAAACTTCAAAAAAATTGAAAAAAAATTCTAGTCAAAATCCCCTATATAAAAAAATTACAGTCAAAATCCCCTATTGGGTGTGGTTAGGGAAATTTGACTATTCCCCAAAAAATTTGAAAAACAATTTGAAAAAAATCAAAAAATTTTTTGAAAAAATTCGATACTCAAAATCACCTATATAAATCAAAAATTCAAAAAAAATTCAAAAAAAAATTCAAAAAAAAATTCAAAAAAAAGTGAAAAAAATTTGAAAAAAAAATTCTAGTCAAAATCCCCTATATAAATAAAATTCTAGTCAAAATCCCCTATTGGGTGTGGTTAGGGAAATTTGACTATTCCCCAAAAAATTTGAAAAACAATTTGAAAAAAAACAAAATTTTTTTTGAAAAAATTCGATACTCAAAATCACCTATATAAATCAAAAATTCAAAAAAAATTCAAAAAAAAAAAAATTCAAAAAAAAATTCAAAAAAAAGTGAAAAAAATTTGAAAAAAAAAATTCTAGTCAAAATTCCCTATATAAAAAAAAAATTCTAGTCAAAATCCCCTATTGGGCGTGGTTAGGGAAATTTGACTATTCCCCCGGTTGCCCCCCTTAACTACTCACGCAAACCTGTACCCCACCGTGGTGTTACCCTTCCTTGGGTTTTTGCGATGTTGCAATGCTTCGGAAATATTTAACGTCTAATAGATAGCTTTTGATGTGCTCTACAAGATAAAGTAAACATTATGGGTTGTGGCGCTGCCAAGGTCCGTAAAGTCATCCAAAATGGCCACCAAGATGGCCACCGTCTTCGATTTTACTAAAAATTCAAATTTATCGGAAAAATTCGGAAATTGCAAATATTTTTTGCCATAGTTACAAAATAACATACAATTAAACATTGTGATGCTTTTGATATGTTTTTTTAACGAAAAACGGTGAAAAACACGCATTTTCATTAAAAAATGGCTTGACTTCATGCTACTTTTGACGTCATATCTCGTTACCATAGCAACCGGTTGTCGCCAAACTTTGTCAAACTGTGTCTCAAGGATAAACTAACAGCTACTTTTCCAACAGTTGGAGCAAATTACTGTTGGCGAAAATGATTCATTTGTTGTAAAAATATTTATTTTTCTTCAAGCAGTTTCTATATTCATAGATGAGTATAACGAACACTCCCACCTTTACTGCTTTATTCTCACTTATCAGTTCATGTAGAAGAATTAAAAAAAGCGATATTTGAGAAAAGCCCGTTAGCGTTTAGTTTTGATCTGGGATAAAAAAGGGCCACACAAATTACGGACAAAGAACGGGACAAAAAAAACATGTCCTACAACTAGATGCGTGACAACTCGATAAAAAAGAGTAAGCAAATTACTTACACCATGCATAGAAAGACAAGGGTGGTTAACCCTATTCGGCCTGGGCTTTTTTTGAGTTCCTGAGCCTGAGGGGGGGGGGGGGGGGCACATTGTGCCCCCCCCTTCGTAACTTCAAGAACATTAAGGCTATGACAATGAAACCTAGAGGGTACATAGTACGTCCAAAACTGTCTCCTTTGCAGTCTGCAAAATGGAACGATGACGTCATATGACGTAGTTATTAGGTAATTAGTAATACGGCCGCCATCTTGGATTCTCCATCTTGGATTTCTGAATTTTTTTAAAACCTCTGAAAAAAACGTCCAAATTGACGCAAAATTAATCGAAACCAATAAACAAACGCTAAATGACGTAAAAATACAAAAGTTATAGCAATAAACATTGTTTTTCTTCATTCAAAGGTATAAATATGCAAATTTCCAAAAACATGGCTGTCAAAATCTTGTTGCCATGGAAACGTCAAGTCACGTGATCAAAAAATTGTCATATGAAATTGTTGCCAGATAAATTTTAGGAGAAGTCACAAAGTTTGATGGCGTTTGAATACATATTAAAAAAGTTATGAATTTTGAAAGTTAGCGCGGGCACTTAAATTGTGCCCCGCCCAGGCCGAATAGGGTTAAGACATGTGAGGCATCCACTCTTTCAATAGAAAATTGAATTTTATATTCATATCCTCACACAAAATCCTTTAAAGAAAAAAAGGATAACATCTCCTTTGGATGTCGTGCTAGAATTTTCATAAATGTAAATGCTGTAATTTAGATTAACGATGTAAAAGTATGCATCATTGTAAGTTTGATGATCTCATTCAAGCTAGCAACAGCCTGAAAAACAAAAGTAGTGTAATGTAGGCATGCAATTTGTAATATTTTAAACCCTCAGTCTGTATAGCATTTTTCCAGTGTTTTAAAATCCGATTGCATTTCTCGTTCCCACGGAACAAATAAATAACCCAATTATACAAATTAGCTGCACATGTACATACAAGCAACTTGCAAAATGAAAAAGCCTATCTTTTCCATTGTGTGACTTCTCGTGTACTACATTTTGTTTCCCCCGTTCCTTTGTTGTTTTTTTTCGAAACACTTTACTAACAAAAGAATCAGACTCCTTCCAACATTTATCTGTTTAATCCACTGCGTTACGTGACATTCTCAAATTTAATAACACGACCAATTTTTTGTTCACGGGATTCTTGCACTGCAAGGAAATTTTCCGTCCTTTGTGATAAGGATACCGACATGTCTTCACCGGTCGCCATTATTGCCCTAGATTGTGACGGTGCTTCGGACAGATTGTCAACTTCTCTACGTCGTCCAATGTAAGATTGAACTTTCCCGCCCTAGCCAGTATCAATTCGTATTCCGTCACTTTTGCGCGCAAAAGATGACAACTCTTTAAATGATTTGTTACATTGGAAACACACTGAATAAGGAGAACAATTTCTTCTTTTCCTCGTGACTCTCCGCATATTATTTTCCCACTTCCAAAAAATGAACATACAATCGGCCTATTCGGTGCGCACGCCATGGTTTTTGTTTGTTTATTGTAGGTATGCACCGTTGTACGGTGGCCCAGAAGGCTCAACGCAAACAAAAAAGAAAACGCAAATTAAAAAAAAGAAAACGCAAATTAAAAAAAGAAAACGCAAATTAAAAAAGAAAATTCAAATTAAAAAAAGAAAACGCAAATTATAAAAATAAAACGCAAATAAAAAATAGGAAGCGCAAATTAAAAAAAAACGCAAATTAAAAAAGAAAATGCAAATTAAAAAAAGAAAACGCAAATTATAAAAATAAAACGCAAATAAAACATAGAAAGCGCAAATTAAAAAAAAGAGAACAGAAAGCCCAGAAGGCTCAAACGCAAACAAAAAAAAAACAAAAACGGAAGTAAATATCAAAACGGAAGTAAACAGGAAAAAATCGTAGGGCCTGAGCTCCAGGATTGCGTTTCACGCCATGTTCTTCCCGGTTCGTCATCTCCAAGGAAAACACCGCAGATTTAATGGACATAGAGGAATTAAAACAATTGATTGAACATTATTTTCATCTTGGATTTGAAAACCAAGTCATTGTTGACTTCCTAAACAATCGAATGCAATCAGACCGAGTCTTGCAACTTTGAAACGACGGCTTCGTGACTACGGTCTCAGTAGACGTGGCGTGGAGGTTGGCGATCAAGAACTTAGGGAAATCGTGCAAAGGGAAATATCTGGGCCAGGCGAACTTCTAGGTTACAGAGCAGTGTGGCACTCGCCAAGATTGAATCATCACATCCACGTGCCAAGGGAAAGGGTTGCTAACATTCTCCGGGAGCTAAATCCAGCTGGTGTAAGAGAAAGGAGACGCAGGAGGTTGACAAGGCGGAGATATACTAGTTACGGTCCCAATTTCTGCTGGCATGTTGATGGTATGATTTGTGTAGTGTTTGTAAATCTTATAAACGATAGTCGCATTAGTGCATATAAAAACATTATTCTAATTGCTTCTTTTGTAGTTTTTAATGATAAGAAATGTACAGAGACCAGTAAGGAGAATTTCTCTCTTGATATCGGGACTAAAAGGAATAAATATGGCAGATTGTGCAACACTGATATGGAAACAAGTTCTTATTTCCATTTACGAGTAGGTGCAGGTGTAACAGTTTGTTTAGGAACCTTTGCGGAAAGCTTATTCAAGCCACTCTGAAGTTCTGACCCTTATAAATTTACTTAACCCTCTGTTCACTTTTTTTAAGGCTATGACAAGCTCAAGCCATTTGGTTTTCCAATTCATAGAAAATTGATGGCTATAGTAGAAAAATCCTTTGGTTGGAAGTTGAAAGGCCAAACAACAAACCTGAGGTCCTTGCAAAACTTTTCCTCGAGTGTGTAAAAGACTGAATGCTGGTTGTCCACGCCTTCTGAGAACAGATTGTGGCACTGAAAATAGAACTATGTCAGAAATGCAGAGTTATTTCAGACAAGGTGGTAATGACGAATTATCTGCTTTGCAGGCTCACAAATATGGCTTCTCACCAAGTAACCAGCGTATTGAATGCTGGTGGTCATTTTTTTAGGAATGGCCGAGCCTTATGGTGGATTGATCTATTTAAAGACATGGTTAATACTGGATTATTGGATCTAGGAAACACATTGCATATGGAATGTTTGTGGTTCTGCTTTCATGGAGTGCTCCAGGAGGACCTTGATGAGGCGAGAGTTCATTGGAATACCTATAGAATTCGACCATCTAGGTTTGGGACTGTTCCAGTGGTTCCGTATGTGCTGTAACACTTACCTCAGCGTTCAGGTGGAGTAGAATGCAAGGTCACTCTGTCAAGAGAGCAGATTCACGAGATGGATTTGCATATTGAAGATGATGACCGTTTAAGAGATGAACTCACATTATGCCAAGACTATTTTCATTTTGTTATGGAAAGTGAACACTTCTTTTACCCAGATACACGTGATGAAGCATATGATTTGTTCCAGAAACTCATGGTTATTGGAAACAGATAAGGTTATTTTATCTCTGGAGCAGCATTGTTGCATTGGATCGACTGAAGAATGTTACTGGAAATGATCTGAATGAATATGGATGGTCAACAAGTCATAGAATTATATGGCATATTCTTTAATGATCAGTCAAATACATTTAAAAATCATTTCTGACTCATATAGTCATTGCTATTGTTCCAAATTTTGTAACTTAACTTGAACTGACTACAGTATTTGCTTAAACTTACAATCAATAACTAAAATACCGCTGAAAACTATTTAAAAAAACCTTCATAAATTATTGTCATACAAAGGAGCAAGTGTCCTTGCAAGCCATGCTGTTATAAAATATTTTAGTATCAAGACATGTACACTTTGTAATGAACAAAAAGTGAAGCAGTATGAGCAAGTAATAATAAGTATGGTAAAACTGACACTTCATCTGGAAAAGTGTTTAAAAGTTGAACAATTAATAATGCACCCAGTTTACGCAACATCTTAGACTTCCCATAGAATAGATGTAAAAATGTAAATAATACTATTATCTTTTCTCTAAGCTGTACTTGCCAAATTCTCAGGTAAACACCTTATATTTAACGAGGCGAAGAACTTTGCTTATTTTACACTCAGATTTGAGTGGCGTTTACATCTTTATAATAAGACAACAAAGTTACCTGAGATTGTCAATCACCAAATGTTCATTTCATTTACAAACTACTCAATATAGAGCAGACCAAAAAAGTGAAATACTAGTTAATTACTTGTATCACTTGAAGGCACTATATAAAGTGTTCTCATCAAGTTTCCATGTTTTGAACAGGACTCAGGGAGTGTTAAACTAAAGTTAATGTAATCTTATTATACCAATCTCAACAAATTGGCTACCAATCTGAACTTCTGAAACACAATCTTGAAATCAAACATACTGAAACAGAACATGAAATGAGCTAGGTTAATTGGTTTCATTAAGTAGCACATTTTAGCGATAAGGTGTTTTCTGAAAAAAAAACCCCTTCAGTTTACAGAATAAAGATACTCTAATATTTGGATGGTTTTGGAATGGTTCTATGCATGTCTTTGTAACTATTCGGTTCAAAGCGATAAATCTTAATGTGCGGACAAGACGGCAAATGGCTTTAAGATAGAAACCTAGTATGGTGTTATAAACATTAAAGCTTTTGCCATATAGTGCAGTTCCAAAAAATGTCCATACCTCCCCCACGGATTTTTTTAACCCCTCCCCCCCCCCCCCCCCCCCCCCCCCCCGCCCCCCTCCTGAAATTTCCAGTTTAGTTTCATACTTTCCTTTAACAATTTTGGCTTTTCAGACTCCCTCCTCTTCGGGATTTCCAATGACCTTCCTTGGGGTGGGCATGGATATAGACAAGACCTTAAGATTGAGGGTTTCCCCTTAAACCGCAAACCACAAACGTCGGCCAGCAGTTTCCAGTTCGAAGTTCACCGTATGAACATAACCTGGGCTTAAGATCGAGGGTTACTTTTTACCTATGCCTATTACCGGAGCCATCTAGGAAACAAAGTATACATTCATGCATAAACATTCATGTATTCACATATCATCAGAAACAGGCTTTTGTTTTACTTTATTTATCGTAGTTTAACCACAAAGTAATCCGACAGGCAAAACAGTTCCAACAACAAATAGCCGGCTGCCATGTTTGTTTTCATTCATTCGTCCATTTCTATTTTAGCTGAGAAATCGTCTTCAACATTACAAAAGGCGTTCCACAAGGGTACTGGGTCCGCTATTATATTCCTTATATACGTCACCTCTCGGGGATATTGCCAGGCAGCATAATATGAACTTTCATTTTTATGCCGATGATACACAACTCTACATTTGTTTCAAAACATGTTGTCCTGATGAGATGGAGTCCAGTAAATCTAGAATTGAGACTTGTGTCCGTGATGTTGATTTATGGATGCTGCACAATGGGTTGAAGTTAAATTAAGGGATAAAACTGAACTACTAGTAGTCTATTCGTCCTACCGTTCTAAAGCAAATATACATAACTTCGACGTGGTAGATGAAATAGTTGACTGTTCATCTACTGCAAGGAATATTGGTGTTTTATTCGACGACTCCTTAACGATGATACCACATATTAATGCAATATGCAAAAGAGCATTTTTTCATTTACGTAATATCTCAAAAATTAGGAAGTTTCTCACTGTTGACACTACTAAAATTATCGTTCATTAATTTGTAACTTCAAAGGTGGATTATTGTAACTCTCTACTGTATGGATTACCGAAATATGTACTTCATAGACTTCAGCGGATACTAAACTGCGCTGCAAGACTTTTATCAGTCTTTGTTTATCAGTCAAACAGACATGACATATCACACCACTGCTTTTTGAGCTTCATTGGTTAC
Source organism: Dendrophyllia cribrosa (assembly GCA_024195265.1). Taxonomy (NCBI): domain Eukaryota; kingdom Metazoa; phylum Cnidaria; class Anthozoa; order Scleractinia; family Dendrophylliidae; genus Dendrophyllia; species Dendrophyllia cribrosa. The sequence continues at coordinate 16,389,921 of JAJLRJ010000012.1, read as the reverse complement.
CAATTGAACAGCGCATTATCTTTAAGATTCTCCTAATCACCTTTAAGGCTCTCAATGGACTAGCTCGTTGTTATATTACAAATCTTCTGTCTTATTATCATCCTTCAAGAACTCTTCGTTCTTCAAGTAAAAAAACTGCTAATCAGACCTTAATGGAACCTCAAAACTTACGGTGGACGGTCATTTGCTGTTGCCGCTCCGTCACTCTGGAACTCTTTGCCGGATTTTATTAAGAACGCCGACTCTGTTAACATTTTTAAATCTAAACTTAAGACTCTTCTTTTTTCACAAGCTTGTGATGATCATTAATTAATATTTATTTATTTATTGAATTTTCATTTATGTTGATTTATTTTATTTGATCTTAGCTGTAGCCTGTATTTTAAATTATTGTAATGCGCTATTGAGCCTCTGGAAAATAGCGCTATATAAGTTTATTATTATTATTATTATTATTATTATTATTATGTTTCTATGAAAAAGAATTCGATAATTAATAAGCGAAAGAGTTCTAAAAAGTAATATTTCCTCTCAAACGTGGGATTGTGATGTTTTATGGTGTAAAAAACCTTGCGGTAAATCACTTACCTATGCTCTTGAGCGTGATCTAGCCGTACAAACGTGAACCTCAAACCGCAAACCTGACGTCAAGGCACTGGTCACGTGACTTCTTGACGTTCGCGGTTCGCGGAAAATGCCGAAAAACCTCGATCTTTACACATTATCATGAATTACCTATCATCCCCAAGATGACTATAGGAGAATCTTTTGTTTACAAATGAATAATGCATCATCAGCATATGCGTTTCATTCCCTAATCAAACTATGTTCAAAAAATCAACTTCAAATATAATATTCTGAAAGGGCAAAGCACAATAATTATTAGCTTTGTGCTTTCTCTGGAAATTTGAGCCAAATAAACTAGATACTCTCTGTGTAATGCTGTTTTAAAAACACTAAATTTATCAAAACTCGAAATTGTAGCACTTTTGCCACCCAGTACATATTGTAGTTCTTGATGGCCGGTGTTTGCTTAAACATTACATACAAAGAGCTAAAAATTGCATACATTGCTAACCTAAACAAATTCTTTACTACAGTTAGTTCCTTGATCTTTTTTTACTAAATAGACTAAAATCAGCTCGATCGCTCCGTTTCCTTCCTTTTTTTTAAATTCTTCGAACCCTATGGTCTTGTTGGATGTTTCGTTTGTGGGGTTCGAAATAAATACTCCATATTTTGAGCAATATTTTGCATTTTCCAGAGACTTTGCTCCACAACTGCTACAAAACATGGCGGCTTGTAGCGAGGAACAAAATGGCGTGAAAACGCAATCCTGGAGCTCAGGCCCCACGCCTTTTCCCTGTTTACTTCCGTTTTGATATTTACCTCCGTTTTTGCTTTTTTTGTTTGCGTTTTCTTATTTTTAATTTTCGTTTTCTGTTTTTTTTTTTTTAATTTGCGCTTTCTATTTTTAATTTGCGTTTTATTTTTATAATTTGCGTTTTATTTTTCTAATTTGCGTTTTATTTTTCTAATTTGCGTTTTATTTTTCTAATTTGCATTTTCTTTTTTTTTAATTTGCGTTTTATTTTTCTAATTTGCGTTTTATTTTTCTAATTTGCAATTTCTTTTTTTTTAATTTGCGTTTTCTGTTTTGTTTGCGTTTGACCCTTCTGGGCCACCGTACCGTTGCGATGTATGTGGTCAGCGGCCTAGCAAAAATACCTGTTAATTTCTATAAAGGATGATAACTTGCTTAGGATGCGTCAAAATGCGGGACAAATTGTGCTAATTTACCGTCAATTAAGCAACTTCTAGTAATATTGGTTGTTTCTTGACCTTCCAATGGTCATAGAAGAAAAGATATTTTGCCTTTGTTACAGACTTTAGGACGTAACATGAACGAAGGGAATTTTGAATGAAAATGTTGAAATCAATCTGCAATCATTTTTAAATTTCCCTTCATTTGAAATACAGAAAATGCAACGATTACAATTGATCTGATTATTAAGATAAAGGGTCACTGTTTATAGCTAGCAAATTTGAAGGTTCAAGTGAACCGTCTTGTCCAGAGCGAATAGCTGTAGTTTTGGCAAAATTCACGATCTCGTCACTGAATTTCGAAGACAGTGAGGCGCGCGGAAATTTTACGGCAGAAAATTTTTATAAAGCAGAATTTCTCTAATCTTATTTCATATTTGTGACTTACTTGCCAATAGAAGTTAACAGAAAAATTATTAGCGAAATATATATTTCCGGAGCGAAAATCAATATGAGGATATAAGGGAGACTGCGTCTTAAATTAAGCGTGCAGCGGCTGTTGTTATTTGAAATTTCTAGAGAGAGCGAGAGAAAAAGACTAGCAACAGTCTTTAGTTTTTATATTGTGGAGTTTTGAGATGGGGCGACGAGAATGAAACACCTACTGAGCTGATAAATAATTTTCATATTATCAATAGGTTTTCATATTATTAATAGGTTTTTAGTGAGCTCACTAAAGTGCATATATATGAACTGCAAATTATCAGTGATCAACAATTTTAGTTTGTTTTTGGTTTGTTTGTTTTTAGTTAAATGCTTATGGCGTTTTTTTAACTCCTTCTTCAATTCATCTTCTTGCGTTTCTATATTTCTCCTTTACTTGGGGGCCAGTAGTTGCGCGCACATCTCATTCATTACCGCTTTTTTCTTGTCCCAAACAAAGCAAAGATACTTTATAAAGATACTTTAAGTATCTTTTTAAAAAGATAGACGTAATAATAATAATAATAATAATAATTAAAATAATATATTATAATTATAATAAGAACCTTCCCAGCACCCTTTGCACCAGAAAAAATTTCGATGCCAAAACTCTGTCAATTTTGAGTGTATGAGGATACCACACTACATGCTTTTTACACCTACCATAAAATACCTGATAATTGACTAAGTGCGATGACGTCATCAGTCACGTGACTATGCCCCCAAGTGCCTTTTAACGTTTTTTAGAAACATGCTTTGATAAATGCAAATACAGTCAACGTGGCAAGGAAGGCATTCGTTTGCAACATTTCGTCATGCCTGGTATGGTTATGGATTTTCAAAATTAAGGGGGCTATACACATGAGCAAATAGGGGGTCTGGGGACTAACATCTTTTTATACATGTATCTTTTAAAGGGTGAAATAAAAAGTTAAAAAAATTGTATGTTGGTAGATATAAGTATAAAAATAAGTTCTTTATCAACGTCATTAATATGACGTCTTGAATCACGTGACCAGAACGCACGGAAGTTGACTGATTTTTGTCCCGGTTCCGGTTCCAGTTCCAGTTTTATTAACTTATTACTCCCAGTAAAATTGAGTAAAAATGAAGGCGACGAAAAAAGTTTTACACGTTGGAAATCCATCCATCCTTACCTGATCCTGTTCAGCGACTTTTCAGTTTAAAACTATAAACAAATCTGCATAAATGGTTTTTATCTTACCTCTTACCAATGGCGTTGGCAGTTTTTCAGTAGCATTTTTCTTCCATACCGATCAGGGGTTAGATTTTTTTTATTTGACCCACCTCACTCCCCTCGGTCCACTTTCCCTCCCCCGCTCGGGTTTGCAGTACATGGTCAGCGGGAGGACTGGTTCGAGTTTTCACAACAACTGCTCGCTCGCTTTGGCATCAGCACAGGAAATTTATTTTATTTCGTCGATTCAGAGTCCTGTTTAGCAAAAAAAGGCTGGCGAAATTGCTTTGCAAACTGTTCTTTTCGTGGCTAACTTACGATACAGCGCAAAGAAGTCTGTTTAGAGTGTACATACAGGATAGCCGAGAAAGGACAAGTTTAACTTTCAACCTAATGTCCAACTGGACAGAGTTCAGGGTTCCCTTTGGGGCGATTGATTATTAGTTTCTATTTGATATTGTGCACATCTAATTAGTTTACAATTATTAAGCTTATTTGTTTACAAACAGCTGCAAACAGATTGGCAAAAGTCTGCGACTCTGAGCGCTGAAAAAAAAATTAAACTTAAATATCAGCTCGATAGTCGCTTTCGTGGTAATTTTTGAAATTAATAAATGGATTTAAGCTTGCTCTCGACATGTTTTCTCCGCATTTTAACTTATAAGAGGTTTTAAATATGACGTGTAGCTGGAAAGATGTTTCTTTGCCTTTCGTTTCGCCAGTTTCACTGTATTTCAAGCGCGAAGATGTAGATCTTTGACAGAGTAAATTAGGTGGAAGTAAAACAAAAACCTGAGGGTCTGCATCTTGCATCATGCTCTATAATTAAATTTGTGATCAACTACAGTTGTATTGCTGTTTTGTTTATTTTTGTTCTCCTGAAGTAATTGGACTTTCAATGTACATCTATTGTTGTGGTTTGCATTTCAAATAAGGAACAAGTCTGTTCTTCAATTTATTTATTTAATAATGCCCAATCTTGCAGCATGTGTTATAACTCAGAGTTCTTTCTACAATATTTTAAGAAGCAGCTGGTAGTAATAAATAAATTTCTAAAGAGACACAATGTAATGGGAAAGTTTACTGATATAACAAATTAATGTTCTACGCTACATAAAAAATATTGTATAATTAATAGTGTAAAAGACAGTAAAATTTTACTGTTTATGTGCCAATCAATTTGAACCTTCAACATCCCTTTCCCCTCCCCCCTGAGTCCTCATGGGCACACCCTGGGCATTTTTGGACCTGGCGAGTAGGGAATTTGACACAAAAGGGCCTTGCGAGAGTCCAGCAGAATATCACCATAGTTGAATTTTAAAGCTCATTAAAATTATTTTTTGAAAGTATAGAATGCAGAAACTAAGTAAAACTGATAAAATAAAAGTTTGTAGATTTTGTCGCTTGAAATAGTGAACAGGAATTGAAATAGTGTATTGCCAGTCAATGTGTTGAAAGTGAAGGTCACAGATCTCGCCTGTTTCATAAAATGCTTTACTGTCCGCAGAGCAAGAACACCCGGCCAATGAGAAAACATTGTTATTGAACAACCGTGATCAAAAAATGCTACTTTGCATTGAGCTGAGTTCCTCTCCAACACTACATTTTTAACCTCCCGTTAGCGGACACGGACACCTATTCGGGGTCCGCAGGGTCTAAAATAACCTCCCGTAAGCGTACAGTAAACGATTTCAAGAAAATTTCTAACAAAATCGGTTCGGTTTTTATGGTTTTAATCGACTTGACCTGATCAAAAGCAAAGTGTCAGTCTGAACAGTACAGTTTTCATGTACATGTACTAGGTAACCAAGTCATTTCGATTCCAAGGTTACGGATATCTTAAGAGACCTTACGATCAGGGAAACACGAAAGCAGACTCTCATCGATAGTTTCTTTTTTCATACCTAAGGACATTGCGTTTTAGAAAATAACTACATGCAATGCACATAACATGTAAAATATGTACTTTTCCTGTTCTGTTCACCCCTGAAACATGGAGGATTGAGTATGTTACTGTTTTTATATAAAGCTTACATCAGTTCGTGTGACGGCAACGCGAGACCTTTTCAGATATGTACAAATGTACATTTATTTAGCCGCAAGTCTTTTAAACTTGGACTGTAGTTTTTAAATTAGTGTTAAATTTATATAATAATTATAAAAAGCAACATTCAACAACCCTGTGATGGATAACACAATTTCAGGTGGTCTGAAAAGCTTCAAAAGACATGTACTGGTGCATGATAAGTCCTCTAGTGTACTATTTTTTCAACCTCCCGTAAGCGGACACCTCCTGTAAGCAGACACTTACCCTTGGTCCCGAGGTTGTCCGCTTACAGGAGGTTCGACTGTATACATTGTAAATTAATTTGATGCACTATTTAAACTCCGGATGATTATTTCCTAATAATGAGCTTTATTCCTTTTGTCTCCCAAGACGTGCAAAAAAAGACTTCAAGGACAAATCAAATTGGATATTATAAAGGTACATATCAAATCTGCTTTTTGTTGTTCTTTTGGACATGTAACCCGAAAAAGCTGATCCCCAGTCCAATTTGGACTACCCTTGTGAAACCTGGTCAGTGGACACAATGTCTGTCAATAATTGAACAGCACATTTTAGCAGATGCAATAATCAAATGTCACAGGGTATACACTGTAGTAAGGTCTGTTGTAGTTGTTTAACTTGCCAGTACTCTAATATACATTATAGGAAGTGCATTTTTTTGTAAAGATCCGATGACAGTTATTTAGCCCTTCTGGCAGGCTGCTAGTAAAAAGTATGTATCATGCTCTCTTGAAGTGTCTTCATTGACTGAAATTTGTTATACATGTAACATCATGAACCCTTTGGAGAATGGGCCAAAAATTAATATTGACTGACAAGGTACATTGTAAATAAAGATGGTGACAGTGATTGCTGACTTCATACACAATGTATTTCAAGATGGTTTAGACAATTATGTAACTTACGTATATAAATTAAACAAAACCAAGCTTAACTTACAATATAGTCTAAATTTTTGTTATAGTTATGTTTTCGTCTTGCTGAATAATATGGATCCCATTGCTGGGTTCGTGAAATGTTCAACATACGCGTACTGGATTAAGCTTTAATATATGAGATTTAATATATGGGTACAGATGTCCCTCAGTCGTAAGCTTTTCACTTCCCCTGCCCAGTGTATTTGTTAAAATATGATTGCAGTAATTGAATAAGTGGTGTGACTTTGAGTACATGCTGCACGTGAGTCAAATATAGCAGAGTGTACATGTGAGTGGATGTTATATAACTTATGTTGCTGTGAGTTCATATGATTTGGTACATATTTATGTCATGCAAAAATGTTTAAAACATTTTAAAATCTGTTTGCTCTTCAATTCTTGGACTTCAAACTTGTATGTAAAAGTATAACTGAAAGTATGGAAAAGTATGGAAAATTATAACTGATCTGTGGATTTCAAATGTATTTGTAGAATTTACATGTAAGGGAAATGTCCCTGTATTGCTGTCATTGCTTGCTTACTCGGCTCATCCAGTTGTCTCTTTTCACACAATGGATATTTCTGCCATGATCCTAAGATGTGTTAGTTACCACAGTGATGCTGCTAAATTACAAAACATCAAGGACAACTACATTTGTAAAATTATCCTTATGTTGTTTCGTATTCATGAGATGCATGGCTCTTAGAGCCCTTTCATTGGACTGTGCATTAGGGGATTCCCTCTGTCCTCCCATGTAATATCAATAGTATTAAAACTGACAATGAAACTTGGATGGTACAATTAAACAAGAAGCTGTACACAGCTTGAACTTGTGGCGTCTTAAACCCATTGCAGTATTTGATTCCCAAATTAGAGGTCTAAAAAGTAAGACTGCATTCAGTAGCTGACACTCGAAACCACCATCGCTAACTGAAATGCAAAGTTATATAAAACACAAAACTTGCTGGAACAAAAATCCCACAGCAATAGGTCCCATCCATCTATGAATGCCTCGCATTGTCTTGAAAACTTGTATGCTGTTATTCTTCTTTCGATCTGCTTCTCATGTTAACACACACGAGGCCACAAGATCACGAGGCCTCATGTCAACCAATCACACCCGTGAGACAAAAATATGCATGCAGGCATAAATTTGCATGCACCAATGGGACACAAAGCCAAATTTATATCTCAAAATTAATTGAAACCAATACAAGGATGCTACACAAAGAAAGATTAAAATTGTAACTGGTACTGTGTAATAAGAGAACCACAGTTTCAATTCTGCAAGACATGTTTCATCAGCCTTGCTCTTCTGTCATTGTCAGTTACATGTACAATTTGTACAATTAGGAATCTAAAGATGCTCTATTTTTCTCCCCTTGTGCTCTACAGTAAGGCGCTTGCTTACTCCACGCCTTGGAAGAAATGAAATGCTTAAAATGTAAAGTACTAAGTATTCTCAAATTGCAAACTGTTTTTACAAGCCCCAGTGCCTTGCTTAAAGTGAAAGAATAATTTAATGTTACTATAATAATTACAATATTCAGCTACTGCTAGGTACATGTTTAACAGTAGTTAATCCTTATTTATGTCTGAAAAATTTATCAATCAATTCAAGATGCTCACTTCCTATATTAATCAAATTGTTTCTCCCAGGAAACATCACATACATGTACTCTACATGTGCTGTCATGGATTATGGACATAAAAGTCTATAACACATTGTAAACCCATTACAAATGTGCGATCTATCTAAGGTACATGTATGTTAATTTTAAATTGCTAATATACTAGTTTCCATGTAAATAAGAATAATTAGTTGTAGGTTTATATTACATGCATGTTTATATTATGTTTTCATCATAAATACTGAACATTTACATGTATATTTTCATATACGATTGCTTGGTCGTTCGTCGCCATGTTTGAGAACGTGGAAGAAAGGCAGCAATTTTAACAGGCAACACAAAACACCTGCAACTGTAGCTGCAACTGCAAACGCCTTTGTTCGTCAATCAAAAATGCAGATTTTAAAGAGTTCTGAATTCTGATTTCACAATATAATTATAACTCATTGAGGGCACCCAGGAAAAGGTATGCAAAAATCGAACCAAAATCGAAACGTGAAAGCAAAGAATCGTGAATCGAACCGAATGGTCATAATCGCGATTAATTAATGATCCGCATAAGAATGATAGCGCTGAACGGCAATGCACGATGGAATGTCAACTACTGCATTGTTACAACTAGTGATCTCATTGGCCTAGACTGAAAAAACGCTAAAAAGTTAAGGTTCAAGATGCATTTTGTCTAATTTTTTTAAGGTTTCAAGTAATTGGAGACCCAATCTCACAACATGCAATTTTTAAAAGATATTGTATTTGGGAACTTCATCAAAGAAGCAAAATTATTAGCTATTGTCTTCTGCTATTCTGATTGGTTAAGCACGAACATTTCCTAAAATTATTTGACGCAAATGGATTTTCTTTATTTTTATAATGAAATATAATTATTAACCATCAGCTCCTCCTCTATTCTTGAAATCAAAGATATTCTATGTGGGAAAGAGCCAATGCCGCAGAACAATGAAGTTTGCTATCGTTCTTATGTGGAGCATTACTTAATCGACAATTCGATTAATCGTTACACCACTACTCTTCTTGCATACTGTACGACTGCTCCAGCACAGTGTTAATTACTATTGTTTAGTTATACTATGCCTATTATATGGACTACACATGCTCAGAACATAACTTGCAAGAAATTTTATTGTCTCTTTCATTGCATAGCGATACTAATTGCATTGCCAATTTCATTCAGCAAAAACGTTTTGATTCATGACTTCTTAGGAAGATGGTTCTTAATGAAGAAAACTGAATATTTAATGGGGGGGGGGGGGGGGTTGGACCAAAAATTTACTAACATTGATTTTTTTTTGTAATACTTTTGCTACATCAGCTTGGTAATAAGTAACTCATGTCAGGGCCAGGGTAGTGTTTAACCTAACCACACTGTGTATTTATGCTAATCAGATGTCCCCGGATAAATAAATGAATTAAAGAAATGAATGCAAAAAATGGAGGTGACACCAACTTTTATTTAGCAAAGTTAATGCAATGGCTACCAGCCGTTCATGTGGTTAGTTTTCTTCCTTTTGCACGGGCTGAGTTGCATGATGTAGCATGGCATTGTGACATAAACTGTATGTGCAGTAAGGATGCACATAAACGATAAGTGCAAACATGCTTAAATTCGAAGATTTCTATCTCAACAGACTGTTGAAGAGGGATCCCTTGTTATATTCAGAAAAACATAAGGTGGATTTTCTACAACGACTGAAACAGTGAATGGAATTTTTTACAATGACTAAAATATTTTTAATTAATGATACTGACTGTTTGTAAAAAGCTTTGTACTGTAATTATCTGACCTTCCCTTTAAATCATTAAAGGGTCATTCTCAACCAGGGTACATTGCGTTCTGAGGTTTTGTTTGTGGCCATTTTTGGGTGCTGCGAAAATGGCCACCCAGTGATTATTGCAAAAATGTAAGGTTGCATTGAGGTACATGTACATTGAAACAGTGGCAAACTGGATTTCTTTCTTTCTTATAACGTGAAAACAAATGGTAAATTAAAGTATTAAACAAAAAAATTGAAGAGCTGTCAAAGTGATTAAGATCACTTGATGGATAGGGCATTCTTCTTAGTGAATTGGTTATATATGTACATGCACATGCAGTACGGTTTGATCATCCCCATATCATACAGAGTAGAGAGTTCAAGCATCATGGCAATGTTCTTACTTTTTTCTAAAGCTTTGTCATCTTCCAAGAGAATGTACACTGGTTGATACAGGGAAGATATGGAAAGTGACAATACAGTAGTTTAATAATAATGACCAGTACATGTACATTTTGTCAAATCAATTACCTTTTCTGTGTGTCAGAAAGTCGTTTTAATGTATTATCATTTAAATTTAAATAAATATATATTTTTTTCAAATGCTGCTGTATTATAAATCTGTGTAAATGGTGTTATTATGCAACATACATTGTACATGTATCATTTGACATTGCAAATATGCACCAAAACAAGTGCAAATGCAATGTATGATATAGAGGATATTACATGGCCGCGCGAAGATACGAAATCTCTCTTCGAGTGTTGAAAACTATTTCACGAGTGAGCACAGCGAACGAGTGAAATATTTTTCAACACGAGAAGAGAAATTTCGTATCTTCAAGCGGCCATGTAATGTTCTGTTTATTATATAAACACCAATGAAATCAAACCATTTCACTTTAATATTTTTTGTAGTCCTAAAGTAGAACAACGTGTAACGGTGATCTTTTCACGTGTGAAGATAACATGTTATTCTCACGTGTGAAGTGAGATGTTGATGTTTACGTGCGAAAGCTCGCCTGGTATTTCATTGGTGTTTATATAATAAACATTATTATTCGACATAGCATTCTAGAGTGCAGATATGCATCAAAACGAGTGCAAATGTGACACGTTATAACACTCTTCTAACCATGTGCTAGGAAAAAAGCTTCAAAAACTTAGTTTTAGGAAAAGATTTCTGTTGTATAATAAACAATTTATTCAGTGAAAAGTTGTGTAATACGGCTTGGCATTTTTACTCGTCAGTAAATACTCAGCCATAATTATTACACAACTTTACGCTGAATAACCTCTATTTACTATAAAGGGTCAGTGCACTTTTTTTTTGCTGCCCCCCTCAAACTCTATATATTTAGTATGAACCCTCCCAACACCACAATTAGCACCTATGAAAAGCAGGCCATGTGGTGTAGGCAGAAGTTCTTTTCTGGACTTTTGTCTATGGAATATGTTAAATTAATTATAATATATTATTTCCGGTTTCACTTGTAATAATTAAAATAATATATTATAATTATAATAAGAACCTTCCCATCACCCTTTGCACCAGAAAAATTTTCGATGCCAAATAACTCTGTCAATTTTGAGTATATGAGGATACTACACCACATGCTATTTACACCTACCATAAAATACCTATTTAAATTGACTGAGTGCGGTGACGTCATCAGTCACGTGACTATGCCCCCAAGTGCCTTTAAACGTTTTTTAGAAACATGGTTTGATAAATGCAAATATAGTCAACGTGGCAAGGAAGGCATTCGCTTACAACATTTCGTCATGCCCGGTATACTTCTGGATTTTCAAAATTAAGGGGGCTATACACATGAGCAAATAGGGGTCTGGGGACTAGTATCTTTGTATACATGTATCTTTGAAAGGGTGAAATGCAGAGTTAAAAAATTTGGTATGTTGGTAGATATAAGAATAAAATTGAAATATTTATCAACGTCATTAGTATGACGTCTTGGATCACGTGACCAGAACGCACGGAAGTTGACTGATTTTTGGCTCGGTTCCGGTTGCAGTTCTGTTTTTATTAACTTAAATAAATCCCCGTTTTTCCACCCAGTTAAAATTTATGCTATTTTTGTGTATAAAAAAGGCCATTATTACTCCTCCAGTAAAATTGTGTAAAAATGAAGGTGACGAAAAAAGTTTTACACGTTGAAAATCCATCCTTTCCTGATCCTGTTCAGCGACTTTTCAGTTTAAAACTATAAACAAATCTGCATAAGTGGTTTTTATCTTACCTCTTACCAATGGCGTTGTCAGTTTTTCTGTAGCATTTTTCTTTCATACCGATCAGGGGTTAGCTTTTTTTTTATTCCCCCACCCTCCCCTCCCCTCCCCCTTCGGTCCACTTCCCTCCCCTCCCCTGCTCCGGTTTGCACGACATGGTCAGCGGGAGGACTGGTTCGAGTTTTCACACCAACCGTCCAGCATCCGCCATTTTTCCAGCTCGTAGCGTCAGCACAGAAAATTTATTTTATTTCGTCGATTCAGAGTCCTGTTTAGTGAAAAAAAGGCTGGCGAAATTGCTTTGCAAACTGTTCTTTTCGTGGCTAACTTACGATATAGCGCAAACAAGTCAGCTTTAGTTCGCGCCGGTCGCGAGGATTGATAAAGGACAACTGAGGTAGGTGACTTGAGTTTTAAATTACTGTACATGTAGTAAGACGTAAGTTTAACTTTTAACCTAATGTCCAACTAGACAGGGTTCAGGGTTATTTTAGACTGTTTGGGGCGATTGATTATTAGTTTCTATTTGATATTGTGCACGTCTGACTAGTTTACAATTATTATTAAAGCGATTTTGTTTACAAACAGATTGGCAAAAGTCTGCGACTCTGAGCGCTAAAAAAAATTAATATCACAGGGCGTAAGGGGCGTACATGTCGATCAAAATCGATCATCGAAAACGTAGTCGATACAGTTTAAGTCGATAGTACTCGATATTTGTCGATAATTGTCAATCGACAGGTTTAATTTGTCGATAAAAGTCGATAATCACAAGATTTTCATGGCTACGAAATTAACCAAACTAATAAGACTTAATAGCTCGAACGACTTTTCAGGTTGAAGTATAAACCGCTCTGTTGTGGTAAACTTACATAAAAAAAACTGAGCAACCAAGTGGTTTGTTATTCAATGTACTGTAGAATCGAATAATTACCTTGACAAATGATAAACCAAGATAAACAGTGGTTCGTTCAGTGCTTGATGGACCCCAAAAAGTCGTTTAATTCTGTTAAAATTGATAAGCGCTGGAGTTTAATCAGGTTTAATGAGAACAGGACAGAAGCAGCGTGAGACAGCATGACAGAAGGCGGCGATCAAGAAATAGCATAAAAATGAGATGCATAAATCACTGATAAGACATAAAATGATACATGACATGAAAATGAATCACTTTTACTGGAAGAAAAGAGTAGTTTCTGATTTCAGCTTGTGTTTATTTGAGCTTCCAATTACAGTGTAAAATCGGTAAAATAAAGTCTTGACATAGCCGATCCTGCTTTGTTTATCCGCGTTTGCCAACTTCATTTTTTCATTTCGATACTTGTTGATCGAAATCGATCAAAATCAAACTGTAAAAAAAAATCGATAATCACAAGAAATCGTGTGATTGGCTTTTATCAAATTCCGATATTTGTCGATTGATTAGTATTGAATTCAATCTACAACGATCGATTTTTATAGACTATTGAAATTATTGACATGTTACACCCTGATATCAGCTTGATAGTACATGTACAGTGTAGCTTTCGCGGTAATTTTCAAAGTTAATACATATGCTATACGGTAAGGTTTTAAGCTTGCTCTTGACATGTTTTGTCCACATTTGAACTTATAAGAGGTTTTAAATATGACGTGTAGCTAGAAAGATGTTTCGTTGCCTTTCGTTTCACCTGTTTCACTGTATTTCAAGCACGAAGATGTACAGTAGATCTTTGACAGTGGAAATTAGAGGTGGAAGTAAAACAAAAACCTGAGGGTCTGCATCTTGCATCATGCTCTAGAATTAAATTTGTTATCAACTACAAGATCTGTACAGTTGTATTGCTATTTTGAAGTTTTGTTTATTTTGTTCTCCTAAGGTAATCCGACTTTCAAAAACTACAGTCACATGTACATGTTGTGGTTTACATTTCAAAGAAGGAACAGGTCGGATAAAGGTAATGGCTCTGTCAATTCCAAGCCCGCTCATTCCCCCCCCCCCCCCCCCCCCCAATGGCTCCGTCAATTCCAATATGACTGCGTTCACTCTGTTGCTTGTTGCTCCGGTTCTCTTGAAAAGTGTGGGACCCAAACAATGTTTATCAACTCAGTTTTTGTATTTTTGAGGGCAATCAGGAAATTTAAAATAAAAAACTAAGGATTGTATGAGTCAACTTTTAAAATCTGAAAGATAAGGTTGTTTTGACAATGCCCCACCCCCAGGCTGACCTGTTTTGGTAAATGCCCCACCCTTGGGAAGGAAAAGTTATAAAATGCCTGACAAATGCCCATAATCTGTTCTTCAATTTATTTATTTAATAATGCCCAATCTTGCAGCATGTGTTATAAGTCAGAGTTCTTTCTACAATATTTTTAGAAGCAGCTGGTAGAAATAATTAGATTTCTAAAGAGACACAAATGAATGTAAGGCACGTGAGTTTAATATAGCAGAGTGTACATGTGAGCGGATGTTATATAACTTATGTTACATGTGAGTTTGTATGATTTGGTGCATATTTATGTCATGCAAAAATGTTTAAAATATTTTAAAATCTGTTTGTTCTTCAATTCTTGGACTTCCAACTTAGTATTAAATGGAAAATTATAACTAATTTGTGGATTTCAAATGGATTTGGAGCATTTAGGGGAAATGTCACTGTATTGCTGTCATTGCTTGCTTACTCGGCTCATCCAGCTGTCTCGTTTCACACAATGGATATTTCTGTCATCCTAAGATGTGTTAATTATCACAGTGACGCTGCTAAATTACAAAACATCAAGAACAACTAAAATTATCCTTACGCTGTTTCGTATTCATGAGATGCATGGCTCTTAGAGCCCTTTCATTGGACTGTGCATTAGGGGATTCCCTCTGTCTTCCCATGTAATATCAATAGTATGAAAGCTGTGACAATGAAACTTGGTATAATTAAACAAGAAGCTGTACACAGCTTGAACTTGTGGTGTCTTTAACCCATTGCAGTATTTGTTTCCCAAATGTTTTAAGTGCTTTTCTAGAGAAACATGAAATTGTGTCTAAAAAGTAAAACTACATTCAGTAGCTGACACTGGAAACCGCCATCGCTGACTGAAATGCAAAGTTATATAAAACACAAAACTTGCTGGAACAAAAATCCCATGTGGCAATAAGCGGTGAACACAATATCAAACAGTCCTATCCATCCATGAATGCCCCGCATTGTCTTGCGTAAAGTTTAAATATATATAATAAACATGTCTTGAATGAGTTGAATCGCCATTCAATAAGCTTCTTGGTAGTTTGCCTGGGGAGGCAGCGGATTTTTGTTTTATCTTCACAAGGAGTTCTGAATTCTATGGCGGGTTTGCGATCAGAGTTAACGTGCAGTGCATGTCCTGGAGTCCCAGAAATGCCAGCTGAACGACCAGCTGAATGACCAATTCGTTCGTGACTAATGAAACGTTCATGAATTATTTTTCGTTGCTAACGGCTTTTGAATTATTTTAGCAGACGGTTTTATTTGTTTTACACCTTCTGAAGGATTTTTTTTTAACTACGACCGACCGCTGAAATTGTGTGTGTAAACAAACACGGCGAAGCGAAGTGACAAGAACTATAAATAACTCGGAGATGGTTTTCGGCTAACTGTAACAAAACAACGTACTCTTATTTATAATGATTTTATCCGCTTTAAGGTATTGAATTGCAGAGGCTGAAAGTATGGTAATTTTGGGAGTTTATCTGTGAGACATGGCGCTCGCGAGCGACCGGGCGCCTAGATTTCATGTGTATCATCATTTGTTTACCTTGATTTTGAATTTTGACTTCCGGGGCGTGCTGATTGGTTAAAATTTGACAGTTGACAAGCTAAAGCAATCCGCGGGTTCTTGTGGGCGGCAGCTGCGATTTTGAAGGATGCGTGCAGGCTTCCCTTCTTCGCATGACCCCGCCGTCCGACTGGAAGCCTGTCCGCAGGCTAGTTATTCTTCTTTCTGCTTCTCAAGTTAACACACGAGGCCACGAGATCACAAGGCCTCAATAATTTGTCAATTAATCAGATCAGTGAGACAAAAATCAATTATAACTTCTTCCTCGGCTATGCCATGAGTAATAAAGATTTAATATATACTTTAAGATAGGTCATATGATTGTGATGGTATCAAATCAGCCAAGAGTTCACAATCTTGGATCTCCATACAGGATTAACCAAATTTGACTCAAAATTAATTTAAACCAATACAAGGATGCTACATGAAGAAAGATCTAAAATTGTAACTGGTACTTTGTAATAAGAGAACCACAGTTTCAATTCTGCAAGACATGTTTCATCAGCCTTGCTCTTCTGTCATTGTCAGTTACATGTACATGTACAATTTGGAATCTAAAGATGCTTTTTTTTTCTCACCCTTGTGTTCTGCAGTAAGGAACTTGTCTACTCCACTCCTTGGAAAAAATGAAATGCTTAAATGTAAAGTGCTTAAGTATATACATGTACTCAAACAATTAGTTCTTTGTTTACCTGTAGAAAGGCAATCAAATTGCAGACTGTTTTTACAAGCCCCAGTGCCTTGCTTAATGTTACTATTAATAATAATTACAATATTCAGCTAGCAGAGCTGTCACTAAGATTCAAGTTGTTGGGTAAATGCAATTAGTAGGCAGGCAATCAAACAGCTGGGGAGTTCTTTTGGTTCTATTTTCCCTCTATTTTCCTATGAAAGTATGGGGTCATGCTCATAGTAGCCAGGGGAAATCCCTGGCACCCAGCCCTTAGTGACAGCCCTGAACTACAGTAGGTACATGTATACCAGCAGTTAATCCTTTTTTATGTCTGAAAAATTCATCAATCAATTCAAGATGCTCACTTCCTATATTAATCAAATTGTTTCTCCCAGGAAACATCACATACTTTACATGTACTGTCATGGGTTATGGACATAAAAGTCTACCACATTGTAAACTCATTGCAAATGTGTGATCTTTCTAAGGTACATGTATGTTAATTTAAAATTGTTAATATATTAGTTTCCATGTAAATAAGAATAATTGGTTGTGGGTTTATATTACATGCATGTTTATGTAATGTTTAAAACACGAACAGCAGTGTTTTATCAAGTTTAAAAATTCGAGCGCGAAGCGCGAGAATTTTTAGACTTGATAAAACACGTGCTGTGAGTGTTTTGAACGGCTTCAAACACGAACCGCCAAAAGCATGTCCCTACGGAGATCAAACAAATGTGCTTTTTGTGCAAAGAGGATATTAGCATACAAGAAAAACAAGTAGACTGATTAGCATACAGCACATGTGCCACACTGGCTTCGATGAGGTGACCATGGCTTCCCGGCAAATGTCGAAAGTTTTGGTATTTTAAAGTTCTGAGGAAAAAAATAATCCATGAAAAATGCTACACCAAAGTTGACAGGTACAGTGGTTAAAATGTCTAACAATTTTTATTCAGTGGCAGTGAATGAGTAGAAATGAGCAGCTTGCATCTCTGAACCACTCGCTTTCCTACCAATTTACACGTGGGCGCTGGTGTCATTCAAATAACGGCTTACTTGCTAAACTGTTGGTTGCTAATTTTGTTGGAGAAGATTCCATATACATAGATATTGTAAAACAGTAGTACAGTATTTGTTGTACTAAGAATCCTGAATAATTACTACCAACATTAGTATTCTTTATACAAAGAATACTAATAAGGAAAAGAAACCCATTGTCTTTTACCTATTATATTATCATTGTCTATTATATGGACTACACATGCTCAGAACATAACTTGCAAGAAATTGTCTCTTTCATTGCATATCGACAGTAATTGCATTGCCAATTTCATTCAGCCAAAACGTTTTGATCCATGAGTTCTTAGGAAGATGGTTCTTAATGAAGAAAAGTAACAAAACTGAATACAATTGTATTTAGAATACATGTATTTATTGCCCTTGGGGGGGGGGGGGGGGTTAACACATGTGAGGGGGGCAGGGTAGTGTTTAAACTAGCCACAGTGTGTATTTATGCTAATCAAATGTCCCCGGATAAATAAATGAGTTAAAAAAAAAAGAATGCAAAAAAATGGAGGTGACACCAACTTTTATTTAGCAAAGTTAATGCAATGGCTACCAACCGTTCATGTGGTTAGTTTTCTTCCTCTGTGCACAGGCTGAGTTGCATGATGTAGGATGGCATTGTGACAAACTGTATGTGCAGTAAGGATGCACATAAACAATAAGTGCAAACATGCTTAAATTAAAAGTATTCTATTTCTAATCAACAGACTGTTGAAGAGGCATCCCTTGGTATATTCAGTATAAGCATAAGGTGGATTTTCTACGACTGAAACAGTGAAGGAAATTTTTTACAATTAATAATGATACTGTCTGTTTGTAAAAAGCGTTGTAGTGTAATTATCTGACCTTCCCTTTAAATCATTAAGGGTTGTTCTCAACCAGGGTACATTGGTTTCTGAGGTTCTGTCTGTGGCCATTTTTGGGTGCTGCAAAAATGGCCACCCAGTGATTATTGCAAAAATGTAAGGTTGTATTGAGGTACATGTACATTGAAACTTTCTTTCTTTCTTAAAAAACATGAAAACAAATAGCAAATTAAAGTAATAAACAAAAAAACTGAGGAGCTGTCAAAGTGATTTAGATCACTTGATGGATAGGACATTCTTCTTAGTGAATTGGTTTTATTACATGTACATGTACGGTTTGATCATCCCCAGATCATACAGAATAGAGAGTTTAAGCATCATGACAATGATCTTACTTTTTTCTAAAGCTTTGTCATCTTCCAAGTGAATGTACGCTGATATAGGGAAGATATGGAAAATGACAATAGTTTAATAATAATGACCAGTAGATTTTGTCGAATCAATTACCTTTTATGTGTGTCAGAAAGTCTTTTTAATGTATTATCATTGAAATTTAAATAAATATATATTTTTTCAAATACTGCTGTATTATAAATCAATGTATATGGCGTTATTATGCAACATACATGTAGCATTTGACATTGCAAATACTGTATGCACCAAAACAAGTGCAAATGTACAATGTATGATACATTATTATTCGACATACATTGTAGCATTCTAGAGTGCAAATATGCATCAAAACGAGTGCAAATATGACACGTTATTACACTCTTCTGACCGTGCACTAGGAAAAACAGCTTCAAAAACGTAGCCTTTAGGAGAATATTTCTGTCGTAAAATAAACATTTATTCAGTGTATAGTTGTGTAATACGGCTGGGCATTTTTACTCGTCAGTAAATACTCAGCCGTATTACACAACTTTAAACTGAATAACCTCTATTTACTATTAAGGGTCAGCGCATTTTTTTTTTCTGCCCCCTCAAATTCTATATATTTAGTATGAACCCAACACCACAATTAGCACCTTTGAAAAGCAGGCCATGTGGTGTACACATATGTTTATTTACAGGATTTACTTGAATGGCGCAGATTTTTCTTCAACGTTTTTGAAGTTCTTTTTTGGACTATAGGCTATGGAATATTATGTTAAATTAATTATAATATATTATTTACGGTTTCACTTGTAATAATAATAATAATAATAATAATAAATATAACAATCGTATCAATAACAAAATTATCAATTGTGATTGGTCATCCGCGCGCCTATTTCTTACGTAATTGGCGCGCGGTCACGTGGGTGTCCAATTACCTCCATCCAATTACAACTTTTTGTGATTGGATAGCTGTAATTGGACACCTACGTTGCGCTCGCGTCAATCAGGTGCACTTAAATGGGTTCTTTTTTTCGCGGCTGTTTCCTCCTGGTTTCAAACTAGTAGAAAATATCCTTGATGTTTTGAGTACAAAAAACTCCACATACTGGATAGACTTTTTAATCTCGAATTTTTTTATTGATTCGATTAATTAGTAATTAAACTTTGTGACGTACTATTCAGGGGTAATCGTGCTCGTAATTTCAAATTACCCTCTCGCTACGCGCTTGGCCGATTTGAAATTAGTCGCCCGATTACTTCCTGAATTGTACTCCACTCAGTCCAATTACTAATAATAATAATAATAATAATAATAAAAATTTGGCTCAGTTTTGTTATCAGTTACTATATTAAGGCACTAAAAGTTGAAATGTGTCTTTGCCTGGTATAGAGATGGCTTGCATCAAGAAAAACATGACCATTTTTTTTCCAAGTTCCTCCGTTATATTTCATTTCATGATCATGATCGTTTATAGTATATTTCCCTTAATGGGAATCACTTGATATTTTCCTCTCAATGTTCTAGAATAATGTTGTTAATATGCAATGGCGCTTAGTCGACTATGTAAAAAGTCTGCCCAAAAAAATACAGCAAGGTCATCGTAACATTGCCCCTTTTCTTTCTAAGTGAACAACCTAAGGAGCAGGAGAGGAGGACCAGGAGGACCACCCTGAAGCGCGGGAGAGGTGTTCCTTTACGTGACGTCGCGGTTATTCACGTAAGACTATACATGGAGTATTTGACTTACTCCGCCTCCCCCACCCGTTTAACTTACCATCTTTGACAGTGGGCTATGTTCTATTTGTATCAGGCACGTTGCATTACGTGGACGTCACTACTGGGACTGAATCTAAATCCGGGACTAATGCCCGCGTTCTCTTAAAGCCGCTTGGTGAGAATGACCATAAAAATTAAAGCTATTGTGCTGTTTACCATGCTATATAGGAGGTGTAGGATAATTCAAATGAAATTGATTGAGTATTATTTTTTTTCAGTATTCAATCGCTCTACGATTGTCTTCATATGTCACGTCGACCTCGCTGACTGACCGGTAATCCATGGTTGTCATCGCGGGACAACCACTGTCAACACTAACAGCATCGTCAGTTCTACTTGAAGA
Source organism: Dendrophyllia cribrosa (assembly GCA_024195265.1). Taxonomy (NCBI): domain Eukaryota; kingdom Metazoa; phylum Cnidaria; class Anthozoa; order Scleractinia; family Dendrophylliidae; genus Dendrophyllia; species Dendrophyllia cribrosa. Next base: position 16,369,006 of record JAJLRJ010000012.1, on the reverse strand, counting down.
GGCTGGCCATTCCCATGACTGCTCCAGAATGCTCTTTGCTGTAACATAGTGGATGCACTTCTTTGAAGGTTCACCAGGTATTGAGGTAGATGAATATACTGGATTGTTGCAATGTATATTTTCCAAAGAATAACTTTCACCTTTCGCTTTGACATCTTTCGTTATTCTATTTAACTCTCTCAATTCCCTTTTTTTCATTTCTATGATTAAAGGGATCTTGCTTGACATTTTGGAATAGAAGGCATCCACGAACTCCTTCATCTCTTTCACTAGGGACTCTTTGTAAACACAACGTGATGAAGAGGCTTTCGAATTTATACCTGTAATGAAAAGAAAATGCATCACAAGCATATCACTGCTCCTTTTACCAAAAAAGGGCAGGAACAAACACAGAATATCCATAAAAATACGACATTCTGCACCTTGAAATACCGAAAAAACGCGAGAACCTGTTTCTAAAGATTCAAAAGATTTCTAAAGATTCAAACACTCAAATGTAATGACCACATTACACTTCTGAAGTTTTAACCCTTTAAGCCTTAATAGTATTCATAACCAAACTTCTCCTTGTAATTTAAACACTTAGATAATCAGAGAGGTCAGAGGTCATGAGAATTAAGGACGCGATTACCCAAAATGCTTCAACTCGACTATCCCTGAGAAATAAAAGAGAATTAACTCATGATAACTTTTCCGTGCATAGTCCAGATTTCTCAATTTAGAAACGTAGACCACGTTCGGGCTATCTCCTCTCCCCAATGTTGCGTCTTGAACATCAACGTTGAAGGAGAAAGAAGGGAAAGAAAGCGGACAACAACAAATGTAACCGATATTGTAGAGGGGAGGTGCTTGTACACATTCGAGCACCTCATTAATAAGGAAACGTGAGGCACTGATATATAATAAAGCACCATACCTTTCTTTGTTCCAGGTACATAAACCAGAAATTGATACAGAAGTCCGATTATGATGGCTACTCCCAAGAGACCAAGCAGATACGCAATGGCCATAATGAACATTTGCGATGTTGCGTCAAATAAACCCGTACTTTCGGATATCCCGCCATCAGACGCCTGTGGAAAACAATGAAGAACGAATCGGTTAGGTTTTCTGTGCTAGGCTAAATTAGGAATGACAAAGAGGGATTTGTGTCATGTGCTTATTCTATACAGGAACGAAAATGGAAAAGGGGTATACTTTTTCGGGCTATAATCAGCCTGATCATAGGCAAAATCGTTTTGAATGCGTAAGTTTGAGTTTTTCCAGTCATATTTTGTTCCCAAAAGAGTTGTTCAGGGCAATTCTCTTGAAATTTAATTGGACGTTGCACACATAAAGCACAGACAACTTAGTCGTTTTTGTCGCTAAATGTAAGGATTATTATAGAAGTTCCATTTCCCTTTTCCCACCTGTGATTTAAAGAAGTTTATAGGTATGAAACGTGGATGATGCTTTGCAATAATGACATTCTTGACTACCACCTTGAAAATGCTGGCTTCTAAACGAGGCAAGAAAACCACTTGAATTGACTCATAGCCTTTGTTTTGTTTGGTAGTTATTGCTTGAATCCGTGAGACGCATTCAAGGTCAGTGAGGCTGACCTAGCTCTAGCAGCCTCAGTATCGTCAATTCTTCCCACTATTCTGTCAGTTCCGTATTAAGTTGCTTTGTACCTGCTCATGTTATTAGAAAGCTAGGGAAAGGCACTATGGATTTGGCGGTGCTTCAAACGATACAGCAAGGAGGAATATGGGCATAAAACAGAAAGACGGGCTAAAAACATCAACAAAAGCTGAATTTTCTCAAAATTGTTCTCTATCGTAAATTGCCAACTGTAAAAAAAAAGAAAACTCTTACGTCAAGTGTCTTTGTCTTGTTTTCTATGATTTTATATATTTTGCTGATATGCAAGCTGATGTAATCTCGGCATCTTTGTTCGACATTTCTGGCCGTCCCTGAAAGAACTACTCCATAACCAAATGGATGATCAAGAATATCTTTGACGAACACCCTGTCGTCAAGAAGCGTTCCTTTGTTCTCCGCAGCCACGTAAGTGTCCAACAAAGCGCCATCTATTTCACCATCTTCTAAAGCTGCTCGAATCTCATCCAAATTGGTATACTTATGTTCTGAAATCAATTAACAAATCAATCAATATTTCAGTCAATCAAACAATCAATGCAGTAATCTTTCAATCAATTAATCAATACATTAATCCATCCATCAATCAATCGATCATTGAGCCAATCAATCAATCAATCTATTAGTCAATCAGACAATCAGGCATCGATCGATCAATCGTCAAATCAATCGACATTTCAGTCAATCATAGAATCAATCAATCAATCAATCAATCAGACAATTAATGAATGAATCAATCAAACAATCCATCCATCAATCTTCTAATCAGGCAATCAATCAGTCGATCGATCGATCATTAGACGAATCAATCAATGTTTTAGTCGATCAAACAATTAATCAATCAATCAAACAGACAATCATTAAATCAATAAAACAATCCATCAATTAACCATTAAACCAACCAATAAATGTTTCAGTCAATCAGACAAGTATTTAATCAATAAATCAATCAGACAATCAATGAATCAATCGATAATACAATCAATGAATCAATTAAGCAATCAATTAATCAATCAATCGATCGATCGATTGATCTTTCAGCCAATCAATCAAAATTTTAGTCAATTAGGAAATCAATCAGTTAATCGATCATTCAACCAATCAATCAATTTTTCAGTTAATCCGGCAAGAAATCAATCAATCAATAAATCAATCAGACAATCATCAATTAATCGATCATTCAAGCAATCAATCAATGTTTTAGTCAATTAGGCAATCATTCCATCAATGTTTTAATAAAACAAATTTATTTGTTCTGTGGATAAACAATATTACAGTTTTCCCAAAGCAGTCGATCGTATTCGATACAACTAACTTATAATGCACTTCTCGAGTCGTCTTGGTACCTCCTACATGTAGGAAAAAAAAATATTTTGGATCCACAGCCACAAAAAGGGAACTGTCAACACCAACTCTACTCTACGGACTTCTCAGTCATTTTTATATGGGTGACCTCACAAGCAGCAGTATTCTTTTAATTCCGGTTTCTCTGAGAATGGTTCTAGTACATCGTGACTTAGCGTCTCCTAATTGGATGTCACAAAAAAATGGCAAACGTACCCAGGGGTATTGACGAAAAAAAAAAATTATATAATTAATAATAATAATAATAATAATAATAATAATAATAATAATAATAATAATAATAATAGACTGACAGAAGAGATAATAATATTTTTTTTTTCAACTGCAACTGCAACACTGTAAATCCTTGGCAACCTAGGTCCTGGGTACCCTATTAATAATAATAATAATAATAATAATAATATTAATTCGTACCTGTGTTAACTTTCGCATTCTTTAATATTCCAAGGCGATATTCCGAAGAGTTATGAATTGCTCCAACCTAATATACATATAAATTATAACTGCCCTTACTTGTCAGCTGTCGGTTTAATATTTATATAATATGGTTATAGTTTTTTAAAGAAACTGTGGCACTGTTTCAATGGGGCAGTGAAACACGAAGATGTGGTTTTATTCAAATGCGTTCGTGGATCATATTGTAAAAGTGCGACCATTCCAATGTAAGCAACTTTTGTTTTATTACCACTGATTTCACTGTTACGCGACCTTTCGAATCAAAACTACTTTGAGCAATTTCAATTTACTCTGCCGTCAATCATACCTAGTAGGAGGAGTTTGTATACTCCTGATTTGCATCGGGCATATTAAATTAGTGAGCTTCTCTGGCGTTGGACGTTTTATCGGCTTCAAAAGTTTGCATCGAAAAAAATTCGACGACTAAAGATGGGGAAAACCTGCTTCAGCTTCCATGGAATATTTCATTTAGATACTGGCAAAATCGACTCTGCTGGCGAGCCGAGAGGTTTGAGCTTTTCCTGTTGTTATCAGTTACGGTCGACCGGTCATGCATCAACGGTAATAATATGCAAATGTAAACTGACAGTATGTATGTGGAAAACGAATGTAGTAACGACGGAAAATACCAGCGGAGTCGATTTTGCCAGCAGCTAAATGAAATATTCCATGGAAGTTGAAGGAGGTTTTCCCCATCTCTGGTCGTCGAATTTTTCTCGATGCAAACTTTTGAAGCCGATAAAACGTCCAACGCTAGAGGAGCTCACTAATTTAATATGCCCGATGCAAATCAGGAGTATACAAACTCCTCCTTCTAGGTATGATTGACGGCAGAGTAAATTGAAATTTGATTCGAAGGGTCGCGTAACAGTGAAATCAGTGGTAAAGTGGCGATGTCTATGTTGATACATGTAAATGAAAACTTGTCAGATTGATATAGTGCTGACACATCAAGTGCACATTTCGCGATGGAAGCTCAAGGTGAATCTACCTAACATACCGGGCTTAAAATAATGTGAAAATTATATGTCGATCTGAACTCACTTTTGTGCCATACAGAGTGATGTCTTTTTGTACGTTTACAGATGTAAGTGAAGATGCAATTGAACCAACAAGGATTCCAATGATAACGAGTCCAGTTAAGGTCCACACAATACTAAACATACGGGCTGCAATGGACCTAGGCGAACGGTCGCCATACCTGTTAAGAAGCAAACAAAGGGTCGACAAAAAGCTTTCTTTATCATTTTATGGTAAACTTTTATCGGGGATGAAATGTCCAACTAAGCACAGCGGTAGGAACACGAATCATAGCATTGACATACTTGTTATAAGCCAAATGTAAGTGTGTTAAAGGTATGTTCATTGTATGTTAAAGGTATGTTCTGGGTGTATTTAAGGTATGTCCAACCATACCTTTGACATACCTCACACATACCAAAAACATACCTAAAATTTGGTGTGGGCTAATGCCTATAACACACGGTTCAACATTCGTGAGGCAATAATTATTTATTCGTACCAATTATTTATTTCTTTTTACTACTATTTTTGCATGTGTGTGCCTTTGTTTGTTTGTGTTCCCCCAACCTGGACATGTGGAATATCTTTACTATTAAATGGTTGCATGGCATTTTAAACTTTAAGGTTATATCGGATGGCCCGCAGTATCCCTATTATTATTTTTATTAAAAATTGTAAATACTTACTTATTACTCATTAAATAGAGTTTGTTGTTGTTGTTATTATTATTGTATTCACGCAGTGGTTGCAGACAAAATGTGTAGAAAGTGTTTTCGTATTCTCTTTACTTAATTGTCATTTTGAGAATATAAATATCAAACATTCCAAAGGCGTGTTTCACCAAGATCTTCAATTAAATCCAGAGTTTGACCAGGGACCGGATTACAAGACTAGTCTTTATGCAATGGGTACAGTCATTATGTGTGCTGAAGCGTTTTTGTTTATTTAATGGTCAGTTTGAGAAGATAGGCTAAGAACGAGTGTTCCACAAAAATCTCGAATTTTCAAACAAAAAGAAAGACCAAAAAAAAAAAGCGGTCCGCTATGTGTCGTTTTATAAAATATTTCTCCGTGGTGGATATTAGTAGTCGCTATTAAATTTACCACTGCAGATTAACATTGCTACATGTATATGAAGACTCTGCCGGCTATCAATATTGTAAGCTTACCGTCTTCTTGAGTCGGTAAAGAGAATGGCTGGCTTGAAACTCCGTTTCCAAGTCTCGTAAAAGCAAACACGCGAATTGAATAATTTGTGAACTTCTCCAGATCCTCCAATGTTGCTTTTCGAGGTATCGGTAGCACGGATTTAAGGAAACCTACTTGGAATTTTTCGCCTGTTTTCTTGTACACGATACCATATCCTTTTAGGTTAGCTGAATTTAGCTGAGTGACCTCGTTCCATTTGATGTCGATAGTCGTGGACGTGGGACTTGTTGCTTCTAGTATCACTGGCGCTTCACCTGGTACTGTATTTAAAAAGTAAAAAGAAGTAAAAAGAAGTAAAACGCGTAAAAAAGAAGTAAAAAAATAAACAAAAAAGTAAAAAGGTAAAAATAACAAAACAAATTTAGACGTTGATAATGGAAACCGAGAAATAATAACTAGACAACACTGAACAAAACAATTAATTAAAACTACTGCGAAACTCATTTTTAGTTAAGCAATGAACAACTGACATATTTTGAATATTTTATTAGGTCTGTACAGTGTCTAACTGATGATAAATATGACGTTTTGTTTTTATATTGACTACCATCATCATCAGTATCATCATTATAACCATCGTCATCATCATCGTCACCATCATCATCATCATCATCATCATCATCATCATCGTCATCATTAGCATCATCTTAATTTTTATTATCACAGTCATCGTTTACCGCAATCATCATCGTCACCTTTGGATTCCACTGAATCATCATCGTCATTGTTATCGTTGTATTCGGCATCTTCAGCCTCCTCCTTGTCCGTTTTCCTTCAAAACTCACATCATAACAGGCGTTTCGAACGACATTGTTTAATTGATATATCTTATATTTTTCCAGTTTCAGTACTACATACTTGCCATAATTGCTTGAAATGTTTAGTAACTCTGCCGAATCGCCACCTAAAGTTCCTCCACTGTCAATTTGCTCTTGCAATGCGACGATCTGTAGGGAGTCCACTGCCATGTAAGTAACGTTAAAGTTGACAATAACGCTTCCTTCCCTGAAAAAAACAAATAAACAAACAAACATATAATTAAATAACTAAACGAAATTTATTGAGTATTATTTTAAACGAAAACGTGAGTGTTACTGGCTTTCTTAGTTTTTTTTTTAACAGCTAGTCACAGCTACGATTCGAGACAAGGGTTTTTCTCATTGTTTGGATTTTATGAAGCTAAAAATTTCAAAAAAACAAAAACAAAGTATATTTGAGGATAAAGGTAAAAAATAATACACATGTGTAATGGAAAACTGATTGAGAAAGTTCTGCTTGGAAGGAAATGTTTGAACACCTGGTTTACACCGCCCTAACGTAAACATTTTAACTAAACTGTTTGCACATCACTACTCGATCCACAAATTGCTCTATGCGCCTCGGAAAAAGCACAACAAATGTGTTTTGTTTGATGATTGACTAAAGTTTAAAAATGCAAGGCGCATTGATTGCTTTGAGAGACGCTTTTGATTGCTAGACGGTGCTAGTGTTCACGCTGTAAAATAAAAGACTCCTATGATCCAACTCGTTAATACGAAACACTCTTCGGATCCTCCCTCCCCTAGGCTTTTTGCACCAACGACCCCCCAAACCCTACGTGCAACGCCCCATCCTCTCTTCCCTCTTAAAACGACGTCACCTTTGCGCAAGGCAGATAACCGTTACATTTTGCGGGCTCCATGTGAACAGCTGATTGACTAATCACGTGTTGGAGTAATATTTTGTCCCACCGCTATAACTCGTTGAACGCTTCGTGTATTCACGAGTTAAAAGTGACATAAGTATCTCGTTGACAGACACTTCGAAATTGAACTACTTAAATTTAATAAAAAGTTCAAATAACCTGAACCATAACACTTTGCAAACTATCTCTTGAAACATTGTGTTGTAAAAATTTGTCACCTGTTATTACAATTGATAAAAAATAAATAATTGATCAGTACGTAGCAGTCCTTGACATGCCCGTGAACTGAATACTGTTTAAGTTCATCAACCCGCCGCAATATTTCATATCCTTCAATGGAACTAAAGCAAGTTATCCAGGAAACGAACTGAGGTTAGTGTTACGAAAATAGTATAGAGTACCAAAGTTTGACGCCACAAAGACTTAAATTTGTGAAATTATGGGATTTTATGAAATATTCGGAAACCTCATAACAAAAAATGCCAGTTAGCCAATCAGAGTCCTATTGCAATTTGGGGTGACATATTTGCACTTTTTTGCTCTGATGACTCCAAATTTCTACTTTTACCTTCGTTCCACACGTTTAAAACTGAAACATATAAAAGTGACAATATCTCGCTCCCAAATTGGCACGACAAAGGTAACTTACATATTGGACAATTTTGTTCTCCAAGTCTGTGAAACCTGAGCTTCCCTTTACAGCCAGGTCAGCAGACCAGGTTTTTGCTGTAAACTTGACATCATAATTTATGTCATCAGCTATAAGTAACAAAAAAAGAAACAATGTCAAAAGGGGAACAAAGTGGTTTCAGATTTCATACCTCACGTTCAGTTATTTGCTTACCATGCAGTCAAAGAAGAATAGAATTCGTAAATTTTCTCTTTTAAAGTAAAGAGCAACAATTTGAAACATACAAAGCAAAATAGTTCTAAATAACGACAGAACACGAAAGCCTAGATAATGCACGTTTTCGCGTTTTCACGCTTTCACCCCTTCTGGATCGAAAACGTTTGCAGCTTTTGATATAGCCTGCACAACAGGCGCTCCTGTGGTGTGCGAATGTGAAGCACGAGCCACAACATGCACCACATGCATGCACTACATGCACTACATGCATAAAACTATATGCACAACATACACTATTGCACTGTTTATTTTATTTGTTTTACAAAAATGTAATAAACGCACGTGGACATGAGTCAGGGTTACAGGGTTCGCTCTCGGTTGCTGGGCCTTCGCAGTTTCTCCCGCCATTAGCTGGTTCAGGGTTATCACACAGTCGCTTCCTTGTCTTGGATCCTTGATTACACGGCTTGTTACAGTTCGGCCATAGAGACCAGCTACTCCAGTTACCATTAACTACGAAGAAAAACAAAAAGAGGGCACGGTAATGCCTGCG
>JAJLRJ010000012.1:16169034-16359728 GCA_024195265.1 Dendrophyllia cribrosa | reverse complement strand
ATGTTTTACATTTCCCATACTTTTCTTTGCTGATAAAACGAAAACGTGAAGAAAAGGTGAACGACTGGATGCTTTCTTCTGATCTTATAACTCTTTCTCTCTTCTGTAACTGACTTTCGTACAATATTTTCGTTTTTGGTAAATGCCTGTTCTGTGACTCTGTGAGCTTCTTCTTTTATCTTTATTTTTTATTTTTGCTGCAATGAAGCAAGGAAAGTAAAAGCAGATTTGCCGTTTCCTTATGAATACTTCAACTATTAACAACTTAATTTTCGCGTCTTTAACTTTTCTTGGTATTTCCTTCGTTACCGCTTCGATCGCTTGTCCTCTCTTAGTTGATTCTCTGATCTCTTTGCAAAAACGTGCTTTCAAGAAAGGACTTTTGATTTTTTGCCGAATCTACTTTCATTTGGTTTTGACTTTAATGGCCACCCGACCATCAAAACAAATTAGGGCTAGCGCGTTCGCCACTTTAAAACAGCTCGAAAGCTGCAGCTGGTGCGTTCCGTTTGTCTTTCTAACTTGCACATTCTTGCCACCACTAAATTTGCGTCACTAACGTAAGTGCCGTACTTTCAGTGTTTCTGAAGTGCATAGTATCCCACAAAATAAATTTGTACACACTTTCTATGGGAAGGAGAGTATATATTTGAAGCATTAAAATTAACCAGTTGCGCTTTCACTGGGAGATAAGAACTGTAAATCCTCTTTTAATCCCCCGGGTGTGTTTTTATTCCACGAGCTTTTGTGGGGGCTTAATACTTATCAGACTAATAGGGAGAGAGATTGGGGGGGGGGGGGGGGGGGGGGGGGAGTATTGTAGCGAAACGTAAGCAGTTCACCACTCTTTTTTGTATTCATAAAATTACAATAGGTTCCCACAACTTAACTTGTTTAATACGGATGTCACTGAGATCTCAATGTCGGGAAGTCATTGTCCTCGTTTAAAACAAAAAGAAGAGTACACTCTAGTCTGTTTCTTCCCAATTTTTTTGCTATACCAAATCGCAACCATCAGAGTGTTTTTCATACATGAATTTGTGCTCGGATTGGTACGGTAAAAAAATGTATCGGTACCGATAAGATAAACGGGAAACCAATAAAACAGACGAAATTGATGGGAACTTTTGAACCTCTGAAAAAGTAAATTTTGGTCATGCAGTTAAGATGAGGAATTACATCGTATTTGTAGGTGGTTTTCGCATTTTCTGATCAATGCAAAGCTCAATAGAATACAGTCTGCGGCTATTATTTCGTTTTCCGACGTCATTTTAATGATCACTTTCACTAAACAATAGCTGTGAACGGTCAAAGAACGCTCGCCATACGGCAAACTTGTCTTCAAACTGTTTAGCATATTTCCCACCATTTTCGTACCAGTAGTTGCTCTTAGCTGATTCATTCCTAATACTTATGATACTTTTATGAGTCTCCGTATGTTTTTTCAGCAGACGCGTAATTCCTCGAATTTTAATTGCGTCGACTTCTAGAGATATGCGGGTGAAATACTGGCCATTCCTCTACAGCCGATTTCACTGTAGTGTGTAGACCCGGGGTTTTCAGACACGATTCACCGACTATGCTCGCTCTTCATGAATCGCTCATCATGATCAGACAGCTGTGAATGAAATTCGCCCATAAACGCAGTTCCCAGAGTAAATATACTGACTTTCTGAAATAGTCCATAGTATACATACCGCCAAAAAAAAAACTAAAGGCAATAAGTACCCTTAGGCTGCTCAACGTTTTTTTTTTCAAACATTGCTAACAACAGAATAGAATTCACAATTAGTGAAAATGTAATAGGATGAGGACGCCACGATTAGCACTTTACGAAGAAACGTTGTATTTTAGACTACCGCTGACCAGCGGGGCTTTGCCTGAACTGGTGGTCTGGACTTCGAAAAACGTAAGAACGGCGTGAGAACGGCGAAAGAAATGCAGTAAATTGCCTAGCTTAATGTGATTGCCTGTTAAGGTATTAATCGGTGTGTGTGTAACGCTAGAACGATTGACAATTAAATAAAGTTTACTACTAGTACTACTACTACTACCGTTTTTTCTTCTTTTGGAGCGAATGATGACATGTGATGGAGAAATATGCGGTAAATCCAGAGCAGAATTGTGCGTGGACGAACAAAGTTTTCGACGATGGCTTGCTTCGGTGACCTTCTGGGTACTACAAAAGCTGTTGTTATTTGCACTGTGATGGGTTAACCCTCGGACGTACACGTACACTTATTCCCCAACCGTGATACAAGGGGGGAGGGGGGGGGGGGGTTGCAACCCCCCCCTCCCCTTTGGGTTTTTGTTGCGATGTTGCAATATTTTGCAAATATTTTACATCTAATAGATATCCCGTGGTGTGCCTTACAAGATAAGGTAAATATTATGGGTTATGGCGCTTCTGGGGGTCCTTGACGTCATTTAAAATGGCCGTTAAGATGGCCACCATCTACGCCACCATCTTAAATTTATCGGGAAAATGCGGAAATTGCAAATATTGTTTGCTGGAGTTGCAAAGTAATATACAATTAACAATTTGAAAAACACACATTTTTCTTCAAAAATGGGTTGACCACATGTTACTTATGACGTCATATCTCGTTACCATAGCAACCGGTTGTCGCTAAACTTAAGGTTACCGTGTACCTTCAGGTCGAAAATTTATTGAATTTTTTTTTTGGCGTCAAAAAAAAGTTTACAGAATGAACTTTCATCCAAAAAAAAAATTATCGAAAAATAGTGAAAATTGACGGCGAAATGACGGTATAACTTTTGTGGGCGGAGTTTGTTTATATAGCGATATGTTTTTCTAAGCGCTGTTTTCTCAAAGTTAATTTTTCGCTTGTAGGGGACGCTTTAAAGAGCTACAACTCAAAGGGAATTCGTTCGATTTTCCTCAAATTTGGACAGAGGCTAGGCTAACATATAATCAACAAAAATATGTCGGCGAATTTCTTATTTCCGAAAACTTTTTCGTCAAGGGCCATTTCCGTGCGATCACTCCAATTTTTTTCTCCCTTTTTCGAAACTATTCTGTAACTTTTCACTGCAATTGAGTATGGGAAATCGCTGACACATTTTTTTAGCGCTTCGTGTCCGAAAATCCGAGAACAAATCAAATTAGCAAAATACAATAATCGCTTTGAGTTATAGCGTTTTAAAGCTGATTCGGACGTTCGAATTTAGACGTCGTAAAAAAATTCGACAATTCATTTTATTACCAAATGGTTTCCACATTTAGATAGCCAGCTCTATAAGCTTTAATTTGATATCCGGGTTTAGGTATATTAAGTGTAATCTTAAGACGCTAGAGCTGTTATACTGGAGACACCCCCGAAGGTACATTGTAACCTTAACCAAAATATGTCTCAGGAATAAACGAGCAGCTACTAAACACGGCATGTGCTAATCTTAAATAGTCTTCAAAATATCTGAGAAAAACCTTAACCCTATTCGGCCTGGGGGGGGGGGCCAAAGTGCCCGCGCTAACTTTCAACATTCATAACTTCTTTAGTATGTATTCAAACGCCATCAAACTTTGTGACTTTTCCTAAAATTTATCTGGCAACAATTTCATATGACAGTTTTTTTATCACGTGACTTGATGTTTCCATGGCAACAAGATTTTGACAGCCATGTTTTTTGAAATTTGCATATTTATACCTTTGAATGAAGAAAAACAATGTTTATTGGTATAACTTTTGTATTTTTACGTCATTTGGCGTTTATTTATTGGTTTTGATTAATTTTGCGTCAATTTGGACGGTTTTTAAGAGGTTTGAAAAAAATTCAGAAATCCAAGATGGCGGATCCAAGATGGCGGCCGTATAACTAATAACCTAATACCTACGTCATATGACGTCATCGTTCCATTGTGTGGACCACAAAGGTGACAGTTTTGGACGTACTATGTACCCTCTAGGTTTCATTGTCATAGCCTTAATGTTCTTGAAGTTACGAAGGGGGGGGGGGGGGGCACAATGTGCTCCCCCCCTCCCCCCAGGCTCAGGAACTCAAAAAAAGCCCAGGCTGAATAGAGTTAAGGGGGTTGGCAACCACCCCCTCTCCCTTGTACGTCCGAGGGTTAATGGACCTCTAGTAAAAATAAACAGCATGATCAGCCACAAAAGATGATTTAGACATCCGATTTTTGTGCAGAAAATGTATGCTGTGCAGAAGGACGGACACGTTGAGAATTGCAGAAAACATTAAAGTAAGCTTAATTTGGATTGAGATTGTCTAAAAATAATCGCTTTTTTTCTTAAAGGATTTCTGTCGAATGAAGGTAATGTTAATTTCACCGAAGTTTACAACAGATGATTTTGAAGTTTTTTCTCAGCGAACCAAAGTTCAAAATAACCCCACCCCGCAGAGATTTTAATAGATTTAGTAACTAAAGTATCTATTTAAATTAGCCACGAAGTTTGAGTTCTAGAATCGGCGTACTTTTGGTAAAATTTAAGAAAAGGTATTGCTAGTTTTACTCGTCAATTAAAATGGCTGAAACATCATCAAGTTGTTTGACCGTTAAGTTTATGTACAGTTGATGTAACAAAATACCAAGTACATAAACGTAAACTAGAATAAAGGTTTTATATCTGGTGAAAGTTTTAATCTGTACAGTATTAATGGGCTGGAGAGACGATGTCTGACATTTTGCACTTTTTAAGGAAGTTTCTGAGGTCAAAATTGGGTTTGGTGGCACCAACAAACATCCAGTGTTACCATGGCAACTAAGAAGAAACGACGTTAACAAAGGTCATTTTTGAACTTCCCCTCTACATGCATGCTACCATGCATGCATGCTACCTGCATGCAAAATATGAAAGGGGGTGAAAAAGTTTCATTTCCCAATTTTTTTTTTATTCTTACCGAAAAATGCTCTTAATTTCTAAGCGGAACTTTGCTTTTTTTTCATGTACATGCCTTTCCGTTGCAAGCTCAGTTGTGACAATGGGATTTCCCCGTGTCTAGCTTGATCGTCTGTCGATCCACAAGTTGAAGATACACAAGTAGATGATTCGTTGTTAGTTTTTTAGCCAGTTAGTTTTGTGTAGACCGTTTGTTTCAATTGGGTAGTCTGGTACTTTCAAAATCCTTTGGTCGTAATACTATAAATTACAAGACAAAGAGTGCAAGCCCTGGTGTAGGTAGCTCGCGCTCCTGAACTTTGTACCCAAACCACATTTTTTTTTTTGCGCTATAGAATCTATTTTTCCAATTTAGTTGTATATTTGGTGCATGTGGCAACGTAACAAGGAAATTAGGTAAGCGTTCCTATCATGCTTTATCATAGGCATGCCGCTCAGGGGATGCTCATCTGAAATTTCGAAAAATTAAACCCCAAAGGAGACCAATCTGGGCGGGTCTCAAGCTTTATAAAAGATACCTTTCTAAAAAAGACAGACGAACAAGGGTTATAGTGACTTTAATGACGATAAAGGCGTCGTCATTTAATGTTTTCATCCATAATATACACCCCTAAACGAGACGACGAGCATTCCCGCACTTTTCATATGGGAGTCCAAACACACCCACCCCACCCACACCCCCCCCCCCCCCCCCCCCCCCCCCCTTCCCTTCACCATCCGAGGCGAACCCTTTCCCCTTTCCACTAACGCAGTTTTTCTTACATACAGCAGCTGCAGTTTGCTTCATCAAAGCTGTCGGCGTTGAAGATTCCAGTATTATTAATAATAATAAGATGACCGCTTCTTCTAAATCTGATGGTGGATTAGCGGCTGAAAAAGGTCGACTTCATGGGAACACAGCCTGGTGTTCACAAAGCCACAACAGCAACCAGGACTGGCTTAGCATTGAACTGGATGAAGCAACTGAAATATGTGGTGTTGCTACCCAAGGTTTCGAGCGTGATAATAGATATGTAATAGACTTCAAGTTATCCTACTCCCCTGATGGCAGCGCCTGGACTACCTATACAGATTCAGACGGCTCGGAAAAGGTACGATTTTATTATGGTTTACAAGCAATTTCAATAATTTAATTTAAATTTCATTAATGTCGTTCTAATTATAATGTTCATTGACAGGTTTACATCTGTCAAACGGACACTTTGCGCGTGAATCACTTTTCCACAACTTATTTACCTTTTCTTAAAAAAAATGTTCCAAAAATGATATATCTCCACTACCAATCATACACCCCTCACCCATCCCCACCCCCCGCCCTCCCATCCATCCGCACCCTTGTAATGTTGTTTATTAAGGCTGCCATTGTAGCACCAAGTTTAAGATACTTATGGCTTGGAAAAAGATGAAAAATCATTTTCCTTGTTTTAAAAACAACCTAATCAACGTACGAAATGTAATTAATATCGCAAGATGATGACGATTCTTATAATCCACCCCATCCACACACGATAATTGCCAATTGTAATCGCAGAGCGAGTGAACAATCGTCATGTTTTATCTTGTTTGAAAGGTGTTTACTAGAGTTGGAGACAGCAACAAAATCGACCAACAAAGCCTTCCAGTGCCAATCTCTTCAAAGTTTATTCGCTTTCATCCAATTACTCAGTTTGGCTGGAACTGTCTTAGAGTGGAGATGTACGTCCCTTTTGGTGAGTTTGTCAAACAAGTAAAAGCCCATTGTATGAGAGTCGTACTTTTAGAGGAATACATACGCGAACTGAAAAGTGACATCAAGTAATGTACTGCAAACATTACTAAACGGCCGGAGGGATGGGGGGGGGGGGGGGGGGGGACTCTGTATATTTTTGGTTGGGGTGTGCCGTTGGGACTCTGAAACTCTTACCTTATACCAGACCATGTTCAGCTGATTTTCCAACCCTATACTAGACTAAACACCGAAAATCCCTACCCTATCCCAAACTTGACAATTTCAGGCTGCCTACTGTCAGTTAATGCATAATTTTCTGGTTCTTATGAAATCACATAATAGGTATACGTATCTAATGTCTAATCTCAAAAACACTTCAAAAAGAAGTTTCTAGAACATTCTAGAACAGCCCTCATAAAGTGACCAAGAATTACTACTTTATTTATACCTTGTTGGCATTCTGCCACAAGTAATAAATGAATAACTAAATAAATAACTAAATAGAACTGATTTGCAAAAAACGCGTTTTACCATCAATGGTACCAAAGACGTCACAGTCACCAGGTAGTTCCTACAGGAACTAACTCATCATCATTACTTTTTTTGTTTGTTTTTCTTCTTTTGCACGAGCGTAAAACTTTTCATAATCAAACGAATTCATTTGTTACAACCACAAATGGCTTAACTCTGCCTGCTATTTAACTGTCAGCAATCTCTCGTGACAAGTGATTGTTCTTGACAACCCCGTTTCTACAGCCATATTGAAAGATCTTTTTACTTCTTTGCTTGTTTATGTTAAGAAGCCTTTTTATTATGGTGTCATTCCTTCAGTCATCAACAAAGTCTGTGAATAAAATCCTAACGTGTGTTTATTGAATTAGACAGAAGTGGTAACACATAAGACGAAAATATTGTTGTTCACTGCATTTTAATTTTACCTTAATTTTGTAATTATTTTATTTACTTATGGCTAAAATCCCTTCGTACCTAGTTCCAGAATGTTCTTCGACCATAGTTCAGCCATCGCCTTCACTGCAACCATCTCAACAAAATACTGCAGCTTCGGCAACACCGCCGCCAACACAATCACCAGGAAAACCATCAATGACCCTGCAACCATCACATACAGTCCAACCTTCTCCCGCCTCCTCCCAACTAGCTGTGTCAAGCGGTCCTCCAGGTTTTTACTGCTGTTCTGTTTTAAATTCCACAAAACTATTTCTAGCCTGCGAATATAGCCACCTCTCATCGCTTCAGGCTGCTACAGGCATTCCAGGCATCCCAGCAATGGGGCAGCTGTTCTAGGCTATTTGTCGACTGCTCTAGGGATGGTGTCTTATCACTCACATTCCATACCATCGCATAGAGGACTTTTCACACGCGTCATTAGATAATGCATATCATATTTATTTGTAATTATTTTTCTTTCTTTCACAAGTTTATGGATAACTAACCTTGCTGGTCTAAATGGCCGAACTGTCCTACTTGTAACATTAATATGACTCGCTCGAAATGCAAAATGCGCTCATCTGTGACCTGGATGCAATTTCGCAACGCCAAACATTTGGTTATAACTTTTTTGTTTTGTACTCTATTGCAATAATTATTTTTGTATCTCCGAGTTGAATTAAATATGAAGCGATTTTTTTCGAAATAAATACAGGAGCCAAAATCTGGATTTGTGCAAACCCTTCATTTCATATTGAGGCCCTCCTAGAAAAAAAATTGGTCCGATTTATCTGGCTCAAAATTTGCGAATCGACTTCCTTTGATATAGTCTAGAATGTGGCCAAGTAACAAAAAAATCGACGGAACATAAACGTTGCAACAGAAATGCCGTCAACTTTTATATAACGCATGCCTAATGCAACATATTCTTGGTGTTAAGTGTTCATGATTATTATTTTTGGGGGCGCAATAAATGTTTATTTCACCTCAGGTGGAAATAAACTCCTAAGTTGAAGGCATTTATTATGACTATGTCAAGAAAAGTCGATTTGCAAATTTTGAGCCAAATGAAACGGACCATTTTTTTTTCTAGGAGGGCCTCAATATGAAATGAGGGGTTTGCGCAAATCCAGATTTTGGCTCCGGTATTTATTTCGAAGAAACTCGGTTCATATTTAATAATCCATGCTTCATTTAAGTAAGAGATACAAAAATAATTCTTGTAATAGAGTAAAAAAAAAAAAAAGAAGTTATAACCAAAAGTTTGCCGTTGCGAAATTGCATCCAGGTCACAGATGAGCACATTTTGCAATTCGAGCGAGTCACCTTAATTCGGTAACTATATTTATTACTTTGTTGATCGCTTGTAAATACGCAGTCATTACCGTGCCCTCTTTTTGTTTTTCTTCGTAGTTAATGGTAACTGGAGTAGCTGGTCTCTATGGCCGAACTGTAACAAGCCGTGTAATCAAGGATCCAAGACAAGGAAGCGACTGTGTGATAACCCTGAACCAGCTAATGGCGGGAGAAACTGCGAAGGCCCAGCAACCGAGAGCGAACCCTGTAACCCTGACTCATGTCCACGTGCGTTTATTACATTTTTGTAAAACAAATAAAATAAACAGTGCAATAGTGTATGTTGTGCATATAGTTTTATGCATGTAGTGCATGTAGTGCATGCATGTGGTGCATGTTGTGGCTCGTGCTTCACATTCGCACACCACAGTAGCGCCTGTTGTGAAGGCTATATCAAAAGCTGCAAACGTTTTCGATCCAGAAGGGGTGAAAGCGTGAAAACGCGAAAACGTGCATTATCTAGGCTTTCGTGTTCTGTCGTTATTTAGAACTATTTTGCTTTGTATGTTTCAAATTGTTGCTCTTTCCTTTAAAAGAGAAAATTTACGAATTCTATTCTTCTTTGACTGCATGGTAAGCAAATAACTGAACGTGAGGTATGAAATCTGAAACTACTTTGTTCCCCTTTTGACATTGTTTCTTTTTTTGTTACTTATAGCTGATGACATAAATTATGATGTCAAGTTTACAGCAAAAACCTGGTCTGCTGACCTGGCTGTAAAGGGAAGCTCAGGTTTCACAGACTTGGAGAACAAAATTGTCCAATATGTAAGTTACCTTTGTCGTGCCAATTTGGGAGCGAGATATTGTCACTTTTATGTTTCAGTTTTAAACGTGTGGAACGAAGGTAAAAGTAGAAATTTGGAGTCATCAGAGCAAAAAAGTGCAAATATGTCACCCCAAATTGCAATAGGACTCTGATTGGCTAACTGGCATTTTTTGTTATGAGGTTTCCGAATATTTCATAAAATCCCATAATTTCACAAATTTAAGTCTTTGTGGCGTCAAACTTTGGTACTCTATACTATTTTCGTAACACTAACCTCAGTTCGTTTCCTGGATAACTTGCTTTAGTTCCATTGAAGGATATGAAATATTGCGGCGGGTTGATGAACTTAAACAGTATTCAGTTCACGGGCATGTCAAGGACTGCTACGTACTGATCAATTATTTATTTTTTATCAATTGTAATAACAGGTGACAAATTTTTACAACACAATGTTTCAAGAGGTAGTTTGCAAAGTGTTATGGTTCAGGTAATTTGAACTTTTTATTAAATTTAAGTAGTTCAATTTCGAAGTGTCTGTCAACGAGATACTTATGTCACTTTTAACTCGTGAATACACGAAGCGTTCAACGAGTTATAGCGGTGGGACAAAATATTACTCCAACACGTGATTAGTCAATCGGCTGTTCACATGGAGCCCGCAAAATGTAACGGTTATCTGCCTTGCGCAAAGGTGACGTCGTTTTAAGAGGGAAGAGAGGATGGGGCGTTGCACGTAGGGTTTGGGGGGTCGTTGGTGCAAAAAGCCTAGGGGAGGGAGGATCCGAAGAGTGTTTCGTATTAACGAGTTGGATCATAGGAGTCTTTTATTTTACAGCGTGAACACTAGCACCGTCTAGCAATCAAAAACGTCTCTCAAAGCAATCAATGCGCCTTGCATTTTTAAACTTTAGTCAATCATCAAACAAAACACATTTGTTGTGCTTTTTCCGAGGCGCATAGAGCAATTTGAAGATCGAGTAGTGATGTGCAAACAGTTTAGTTAAAATGTTTACGTTAGGGCGGTGTAAACCAGGTGTTCAAACATTTCCTTCCAAGCAGAACTTTCTCGATCAGTTTTCCATTACACATGTGTATTATTTTTTACCTTTATCCTCAAATATACTTTTTTTTTTTTGAAATTTTTAGCTTCATAAAATCCAAACAATGAGAAAAACCCTTGTCTCGAATCGTAGCTGTGACTAGCTGTTAAAAAAACTAAGAAAGCCAGTAACACTCACGTTTTCGTTTAAAATAATACTCAATAAATTTCGTTTAGTTATTTAATTATATGTTTGTTTGTTTATTTGTTTTTTTCAGGGAAGGAAGCGTTATTGTCAACTTTAACGTTACTTACAAGGCAGTGGACTCCCTACAGATCGTCGCATTGCAAGAGCAAATTGACAGTGGAGGAACTTTAGGTGGCGATTCGGCAGAGTTACTAAACATTTCAAGCAATTATGGTAAGTATGTAGTACTGAAACTGGAAAAATATAAGATATATCAATTAAACAATGTCGTTCGAAACGCCTGTTATGATGTGAGTTTTGAAGGAAAACGGACAAGGAGGAGGCTGAAGATGCCGAATACAACGATAACAATGACGATGATGATTCAGCGGAATCCAAAGGTGACGATGATGATTGCGGTAAACGATGACTGTGATAATAAAAATTAAGATGATGCTAATGATGACGATGATGATGATGATGATGATGATGATGGTGACGATGATGATGACGATGGTTATAATGATGATACTGATGATGATGGTAGTCAATATAAAAACAAAACGTCATATTTATCATCAGTTAGACACTGTACAGACCTAATAAAATATTCAAAATATGTCAGTTGTTCATTGCTTAACTAAAAATGAGTTTCGCAGTAGTTTTAATTAATTGTTTTGTTCAGTGTTGTCTAGTTATTATTTCTCGGTTACCATTATCAACGTCTAAATTTGTTTTGTTATTTTTACCTTTTTACTTTTTTGTTTATTTTTTTACTTCTTTTTTACGCGTTTTACTTCTTTTTACTTCTTTTTACTTTTTAAATACAGTACCAGGTGAAGCGCCAGTGATACTAGAAGCAACAAGTCCCACGTCCACGACTATCGACATCAAATGGAACGAGGTCACTCAGCTAAATTCAGCTAACCTAAAAGGATATGGTATCGTGTACAAGAAAACAGGCGAAAAATTCCAAGTAGGTTTCCTTAAATCCGTGCTACCGATACCTCGAGAAGCAACATTGGAGGATCTGGAGAAGTTCACAAATTATTCAATTCGCGTGTTTGCTTTTACGAGACTTGGAAACGGAGTTTCAAGCCAGCCATTCTCTTTACCGACTCAAGAAGACGGTAAGCTTACAATATTGATAGCCGGCAGAGTCTTCATATACATGTAGCAATGTTAATCTGCAGTAGTAAATTTAATAGCGACTACCAATATCCACCACGGAGAAATATTTTATAAAACGACACATAGCGGACCGCTTTTTTTTTGGTCTTTCTTTTTGTTTGAAAATTCGAGATTTTTGTGGAACACTCGTTCTTAGCCTATCTTCTCAAACTGACCATTAAATAAACAAAAACGCTTCAGCACACATAATGACTGTACCCATTGCATAAAGACTAGTCTTGTAATCCGGTCCCTGGTCAAACTCTGGATTTAATTGAAGATCTTGGTGAAACACGCCTTTGGAATGTTTGATATTTATATTCTCAAAATGACAATTAAGTAAAGAGAATACGAAAACACTTTCTACACATTTTGTCTGCAACCACTGCGTGAATACAATAATAATAACAACAACAACAAACTCTATTTAATGAGTAATAAGTAAGTATTTACAATTTTTAATAAAAATAATAATAGGGATACTGCGGGCCATCCGATATAACCTTAAAGTTAAAATGCCATGCAACCATTTAATAGTAAAGATATTCCACATGTCCAGGTTGGGGGAACACAAACAAACAAAGGCACACACATGCAAAAATAGTAGTAAAAAGAAATAAATAATTGGTACGAATAAATAATTATTGCCTCACGAATGTTGAACCGTGTGTTATAGGCATTAGCCCACACCAAATTTTAGGTATGTTTTTGGTATGTGTGAGGTATGTCAAAGGTATGGTTGGACATACCTTAAATACACCCAGAACATACCTTTAACATACAATGAACATACCTTTAACATACCTACATTTGGCTTATAACAAGTATGTCAATGCTATGTCACTGGTCTGTCTTAGGTACCTCTGAAATACCCCAAAAATATCATTAAGTATCATTTTTGGAACAAATTAACATACCCTAAAGATACCCAAAACATACCATTTTTGAAGTACCTAAAACATACCTTGTGACATTTTTAAATGATATGTTTTTGGTATGTTTGAACATACCCAAAACAATGACATACCAAGAACATACCTATATTGACATATCTTAAACATACCAACAACATACCTTAAACATACATTGGACATACCTAGAACATACCTACATTTGGCATACAATTGGTATGTCAATGCCATATCACTGGTCTGTTTTAGGTACTTCAGACATACCCAGGAAATATCATTAAGCATCATTTTTGGAACAAAATAAACATACCCTAATGGCATATCTAAATGATATGTTTTTGGTTTGTTTGACCATACGCAAAACATATAAATGACATACCAAGAACATACCTATTGTGACACAAGTTTAACATACTAACAGCATACCTGAAGTTACAAATATGAAATATGTCACATTTGACAACGAACAAACATTACAAGCTAGCGTTTTCATGCACTTTGAGGGATCTGTATTATATACATGCCATTCCTGGTGTAATTTATAATCCATTTCAAAGGTAGAAACATGGCCATAATAATTATACACAATAATTAATAATTTATTGACAAATCTTTACGTCGATCCATCACGTTCGATTGAATTGACTGCACTTACATGAATAGTGTAAAGTGTACATATACAAAAATGGCTCGCAAAGTCTGAACATTTCATTTAATAAACCTAAACATACTGGCTTTGATTTTAAGCTTTTCATATAAAGCTATTCAGCAAACATTTTTGGGCATCAAAGCGAACACAATCAAGAAAAAAATAAACTTGCCATGACGAATAACGTAGAATCGAGTGAAGCGACTATATATATGTTGTGGTTCAAATTTTTCTTTGGTTTAAATTTTTTTAAACCAGTTCAATTTTTGTTTTCTTTTGTGTCACATTATGATAATGAATCTGAGACAAAGGAAAATCAAAATCAAACTGGTTTGAAAATTTTTAAACCAAAGAAACATTTAAACCACAACATATACATGGATCACTCGCAGTGATTTCACTTAACTGGCTTTCCAATTCTCGTGATGAAGGCTAGCTAGTCTGTAAAAAACTTTGAAAATCCTTCAAGTTCATGAAACGTTAAATGTTGTGATTCAACTTGATATTTTTTGGCTGAAGTTCGTAACATTTGGAATTGTATATATAAACTGCATGCGCATTGTAAACATGCGTCTCCCATGCACAGTTGTGTACATAAACGTTGAAATAAACTCACATTCATGTTTTGTTGGCTGTAAACTGCGAGCTTCTGCCCATTTCTTCATGCCTTGATATTCTCTTAAACCATTCGCGACACAAAAGTGAAAGAACAACTTTCAAATGACCGCTTAAACACTGTCAAATGTAACGATCAAGCATTCCATAGGTATCAGTTTGCGTACAAATCACGTGAAACATGACCCGCTCCTGATCTGGTGGATTTTCCTTTTTTATAAGCTAGAACAAAAAGTATTTCATGGAGATAATTAAATAATAACCAACATATATGGTAGATACTTCGTATCTAAAGCTGAGAAACAGGGTAAACGGTTGCGTGCACGGCTGTAACTTAGCTGATCGATTCACTTGCTCTTAGCTCCCGTAACGTAATTCCGCGCGTGTATCAGGTTACTTCAATTCGAGCTTCGAGCTTCGAGCTTCATCCTTACATCTCGCTCCGGTCCTTTTATTGCAAAAGGTTTCTCAATGTAAACTAATTGAATGATGCCAGAGAAAAGAAAGATGCAAAGTGGTTAGGGTTAGGAATGATACATGTAATATTTCTCGGTGTACAAACTTGAGAATTGAATTTCACTGGTGAGTTCACAGTACATGTTGTTCGTTCATATTAAATACAATGTGAAATAATTTTTCCTCAATTATAGCGGAGCACTAGCCGGGCCGAAGGCCCGGCTGCGCAGCCCCATACTCATAGAACCAATGCCGTCATTTTTCATGGTCATGGCTAGCGGAATGTTTCGCGGGCGCTGTCTGCAACAAAAACATGTGTGTCACAACATCCGGGATCTTAGCGGAGGACTAGCTCGCGGGCGCGTATGACGTCGCAAAACATGCGCGTACGACGTCATGTTGAAACCAAAGCGAGGCTTTTTTTTTCGCGCGGTTACACGGCCGAATGTCACGTCAGCTGGGAAAACACTTTGATGTTTTGCTGTGTTTACTGAGCGGAGAAAACGGTTTAAATTAAAGTCGTTATTTTCCTGCATTTCTTCGTGGTTTGCTACTCAAGACAGGGATGCTAATTAAGGGATACTCAGAAGCCGCTTTAGTGGAAAAAGAAGAGCTTTCAGAGATAAAATCTTGCTTCGAGGAACTATATACGTTTTTAGCAATGCGAGAGATGGGTTGGTTTTACGGATTTCAGCACCAAAGCGGAGATTTAAAGAATTTCCAAGCACAGTAGTCGCCGGAGGGACCTAAAGGTAAAACAAATTACATTTTTCGATGGAAATTTATCTTGATATCAATCTGTGATTGACTTTTTGTTAATGTGTTCTCGTTCAGTTGTATTAATTTCTTGAATTTCATCGAAGACACGGCTCGGCCTCGATGCGCGTTTTGCGTTTTGCTTTTCAACATAAACTAATGGAGATTGGAATAAATTTTTCGAAAGAAGATTGTGTTGTCCATTTTTATGTGTTTGTTCATTCATTACATAGGTTGAAAAGCGATTTTATGTAAACAAAACAAGACTTGAATTTTATTATAGTTCTAACTTCACTCGCGTGGCCGTATGCAAATATGTTTGTGTATTTTTGGCAATTTTGATTTCCAAATCAGTTTCTCAGGCATTATTTGACAAGCTACAACTGTATTTTTTAACAGTAGTCGCAATAGTTATTCTAGACGGAGAAAAAGTTGTTTTTGTGAACTTTTGTACGGTCTAAATGTACTGTGCAGACGGTCGGGTAATACTGTTTTTGAGAATTGCTAAAATTGAAAAATAGCCCGGTCGTCAATATTAATCTTAATTCTTGTGCTTCCGACCTTTCACCTATTAGTTAAGTTTCATCTTAGTTAAGCTTGTTCAGAGGGTCTTTAGAGGGCGCCGCTGTTAGGCTAAACCTAACTATATATATTAGTTGTAAGTAGTATTCTTATGTCTGCATTTATTTGTGTAATTACATCCACCGAATCTTCGATACATCTTTCAGTGGATTTGAAGCCCCACAAACCAAAGCAGGTTGTCACGAAAAGGCGATCAACAGCCACATAACATCAGTGGCAATCGTTCATGATTCGGATAGCGAAAGGAATTACATTTTTTAAAAGGTCACTAAATCTCCAGTGATGTATTTTGCTTTCGAACATTTTGAATTTTGAAAGTCTTTACGTGGTATCTGCAGCGTTGTGTAGCAGGTTGTAGCATTGTAGTTTTCACAGTGCGTGATATTTTGGGTTGGCTGCTTGAGCGACTTACGAACACTGGTGTACTTCGATCTTTAGAGACACTGAAGTGCAAAAAAGTGAATCAATGCAGTGCTGTGCAGCAGCATGTTGCGTTCATCGTTCGTGGGGATGTTTTTGGTATGTCAGCTTCTACAAGGAATATTAGGTATCTTTTTGGTATGTCTTTCCTATGTTTTAGGTATGTCAACTTCTTTAGGGAAAGTTAGGTATCTCTTTGGTATGTCTATCCTATGTTTTAGGTATGTCAGCTTCTTCAAGGAATATTAGGTACCTTTTTGGTATGTCTTTACAACTATGTTTTTGGTATGTTATTGCTCATGTAACCAAGATGCTACTTTCTTGGTATGTCTTGGTCCTGTGTTTTTGGTATGTCATTTTCATTAAAAAAGTCTGTACCTTTTTGGTATGTCTTAATGATATGTTTCAGGTATGTTTTGAAAAACGACATACCCAAAACATACCAGAGTCACTAACAAAGTACCAGAGACATACCTCGTACATACCAAAAATTTGGTGTGGGTAGACCCATGATACACGGTTCAACATTTGTTGATCAACGTCTGCTCAACAAATGTTGAACAGCGTTTCATGCCATTCAATTGTAACATGTTGAACGTTGATGAACGAAAGCAGAAACAGGATCTCTTCCATTCCATTCAACAAGTTGCTACTTATTGAAAGACCTCAGTCAATCGTTTTAAAATGTTGAATGTGCTTTCTACTTATTCAACAAGTTTCTACATCGTTCAACATTTGTTGAGCATCAAATGTCGAACGATGTTTAACCGTGTATCATTCGCTTAACATTCTTATTGCTACAGTCCCCAGTCAAACTCCACCGAACACCATTGTCCAGTCAACGAGTTCCAGCACAATCGATGTGTCCTGGGAAGCAATCGATCAGGCCTACGTACATGGAATACTCCTGGGATATGAAGTTAGATATGCAAAGGATGATGGCTCACCACTGGTCTGGGAAACAAAGACCTTGGATCCTGACACTAACAAAATAACTTTAAGTGATCTGGAATACTTCACGCGGTACAAGGTTGTAGTTTGTGCCAAGACTTCCAAGGGTTGTGGCAAGGAATATTCTGCTATTTCTTACACGTGGGGCGACGGTAAGTGATAGATAACTATGAGCGGTGGATATGTATGTTTATTTACAATGGTAAGCTGCAGGCGAGGCTTATTTTCCTTTGTAAACGCTCTACGCATTCATGAGGTTAACTAATAAACTTTTACCAAGGTCACGCCACGCGCGGATAATCAGCTACTCACTCTACTCAATTTCTACAACAGGATAAATAGCAAGTAGCGTAGCCAAAAACGAGAACAGCATTCGTGATAGAAAGCTAGTGAATTGATATACACATTTATTTTAGTGTAAAAACAGTATTTTACATCTTTAAAGATAATTTTAAGTACTTTTCTTATTAGCCTGTTCCAGGCGTTAAGATTGTAGGGCGAGCGAGCAGGTAAATACCGTCGAGAAGGAGCGGGAGAAACGAGAACAGTCTGAGGAGGGAGGGGGGGAGTCACTTTCTCTCACGCTTATCCCCCTGTGTCAGCTCTCGCAATATTCTTCCCTTACGCGCTTCCTATCCTTCGCTCCCTACTATCTGAACGCATGTCTTGAAACATAATACTTTCTTGTCAAATTGATGTCTTGACAGTTACTATCTTTTTTCTTTATAGCTCCTGACAAGATACCACAGTCTCTTACAGCTGAAAATCTTACCTCAGAAGCAACCATACCTTTGCAATGGAGTCCTGTCCCTAATGGTCACGTAAACGGGCTTTTGATGGGTTATTCCATAAAGTATCAAAGAATTCGGACCGCCGAGAGATCAGTGTTTGATCGCACAAAGGAAGAAACCATGATTGTTAAACCTAACCAACGTTCTATTCTTCTTCCAGTTCAAACTTATTCAACGTACAGTATAAAAGTGGCGGCATTTACCCAGGCAGGAATGGGGCCTTATACTGAATATGTGTACGCTGGTAAGTTGTCAATGTGGATTTTAACTGGGATAAACGTTTCCAAAAATATGTACCGGACGTATAAGTAAACTTATACCCCCACCGTAGTACAACGGGAAGTTTTTGGAACCCTCACTTGGGTTTCTTCTGTATAGCGATCTATCGACCTCATTTTATTTTCTAATGCATAGCCCATCATGTACCCTACAAATTTAGGTGGTCACTTTTCGATAACGACGTCATGGATGACATCATCAATTTATAGAGTTACCATCTTGGATCCTCCATCCTCATTTTTTTTTATTTGTGTCAAAATAGATTTTAAAAGTAAACAGGCCAAAGAAAATGTACAAAACAGAAAATTCGGTCAGAAAAACAATTGGTTTCACACGCCTATCACAACTTTGTTGCTATGTTAACGGCAAAATGTGACCGAGGAAAAATTTAAACAGCTACTGAAAGCCTCGGGTTAGAGTTATTAACTTGAGGCTAGTTACACTATGGATTGGATGAAAAAGATGTAAATACATATCAAATGTTTCGAGGTGTAGAGTTATGTTTTTTTACTTTTAGCACTTAAACTTGTATTCAATACGTAATTCATAATCAATTGAATTGTGCCCTAGAACATCATTAGATTCGTAGTATTTTTTTTTTGTCAAACAGAGAGCTGCAGGTGCCCCAAAATTTTGCACACAAACTACTGGTCAACATTTCCTTATCTTAAGGTTACGGACGACGATAAACTCGAAGGACTTTTTAGCGGGATCGTCACAGACATGGTACACACAGCTTGCGGGTATTGTCCCGCATACGGCGATACAACAATCGAAATAAAAAAGAACGGCAAAGGAGGTCGTGCAACCAAGAAAGGTATCTTAGAAGTCCTTGCAGACTTTGATGAGGTTCCACAGATTATGTTTCCGATCTACGGTAACCAGTACGTCACAACATACATGGGAGACAATGCTTATATCAACCTTGTGGAGTCCCCTGGGATAGCTTTTATAGCAACTGCTAGGCCCCCCCGGTGAAGCTGCTACGAACATGATAATGGCAGTATTGGGAACCGTTCCTTTGATGGTGTTGTCGGCATGCTTTGCTTTTATATCTGGGTTTATTATTTGGCTTTTGGTAAGTAAAAGTACGAAGCCATTAGTGATACCAATAACGGTAAATAAATATGTATCCTGCGCAGCGTTAATTGTAGTTACGTGAAGAAGTGTTAAGTTTAACGCTGTAAAAAGTGTTAAAAATGAAACTAGACGTTTTGGCAATGCTGCCTTCATCAGTAGTAAAAATGTGTTCGTTGCTAACGTGTGCGAAAATTCAAAAAATTCAAATTCACGCGCGCCGAAGAAAAGCGCGCGCAAGGCTAGCATACGAGTTAATTATGAAAAGCCAAAGTCTTGGTTCAAACCACTCGGCGCCAAAGTCTTGTAATTGAAAATGAACCGCATTTCTTCGCGTCTTCTCCTGATCTGGTCACCTAGATTCGCTTTAATCACCGCTACCATCATGTCGCTGGGGTTGTGGTTTGGTCTCGTAAAATGTTAAGGCACTGGCAGCGCAACTTTCTTTTTGATCACATCCAATCGGTGTTCACGGAAGCGGTCTCCAAGACGACGGCCCGTCTCGCCAATGTAGACAACTGCAGGGCATTTACGGCATGAAATGCAGTAGACCAATTGGCTTGTGATGCACGTATAATGTCCCGAGATCTTGATGTGTCCATTTGTAGTTCTAATACTGTCACTGGAATTGATAAAAGGACAGGTACGGCAGTCACGTCGGTTGCATGGAAACGTACCCGCCTGACGTTGGAGATCTGACGGCAAACTGCTATGGACTAGCAAATCTTTTAGATTCTTTGCGCGTCGGAAAGCTTTTAGCGGCGGCTTGTTGAAAATAGCACTCGTGGTGTTGTCATCGCGTAAGATGGAATAGTTTCGCAGAAGGATGTTACAAACGTCGACGTTTTTGGGGTGGTATGTGATGACCAGAGGTGGGCGGTCGACGGCAGTGTCATTTCCGGAAGTGATGTCAAGTAGATTGTCTCTTCGTTTTGCTTCCGCTTGGACGCGTGCTCTTGTTATGAGGTCATGAGGATAGCCACGTGCCGCAAAATATGTCTCCATAGTTGTTGCTTTATTGTGAAAATCATTGTCGTCACTGCAGATCTTTCGCAGCCGTAGAAACTGACTGTATGGAATGGATGATTTACACTTTGATGGATGCGACGAGCTGAAGTCAAGATAAGAATGACTATCAGTGTCTTTGTAGTAAACAGATGTTGATATGCGGTTGTCGCGGGGGATCATATAGATGTCCAGGAACGGGAGTTTATCAGCTGAGATAGACCATGTGTAGTCAATCTTGGGATGGTAATTAGAGGCAAACTCGAGAAACTCCTGTAATTCCTGTTCACTGCACGATGTTGCGCCTGCCACATCATCCATGAACCGCTTGTACAGTTCTGGTTTCACGTCAGGGTACTCTGCTAACATCTTCTCCTCGACGTAGCCAACAACCAATAACGGTAACAAGCACGCAAAACCTTTGAATCGTTTCAAAATTGGTTATAGCCTGTCCTGATTTTAAGCTTCCGTTGTAACATAGAACAGCTATTGACTCGATAATCAAAGGACACCAACTCCGTGTTATGGCCAGTAGCGGCCTTACGCATAAAATACAGTGTACATATGCGTATGGCAGATATCAAGTGAATTAAACCCTCGGCCTATTTTCTTTAATTAGAGGTTTCCGTTAACACATAGATACGATTAAAAAGTGGCATTATCAAGAACTTTCTATTTGCCATTTCCGTTGACATATGTTAACCGTTTTCAGGAGAATGCAGGTCATGTGACCTAAGCTTGAGAATAAGAAAAAGTTAATAAAACTGATACAAAGGGAGGATAACAAAATGCTTTCCAATTTTGATAAAGATTAGAGAAATGAGTAAGTATAGGAGGGGCCCGTTGCTCGTTTTTTTTTGGATGGAATCTCATTAGTGTGAAGTGAAAAACATTAATATAGGTCACGTCTTAAGCTATTGTCTATTGTGTCAAGGATAAGTCAAAACTTACTCAAATTATTGTAGTTTAATACATGGTGTTATTATGACTACGAAACGTTGGTTTTTATAGTTCATTTTTGGTCGTTTTTTTGCATTACTATTGTTGATAAGTTATTTATTAGTCTAACATTAGAGAATTATTAGTCAAAACCTAGACATAGATTAGTTAAGGATTAGTGAAAAGTCAAAAATTAGACAAAGATTAGTTTAATCAGATTAATGTGTTCTTCCTAAATTCCCCCGTTCCCCCCGCCGCCCCCACGCCGCCCCCACCCCTCCCACAAGGTAAACCAGTATTAAAAGCCCAAGGGTATTTGACTAAATAATAAGCGTATATTGTTTCTACAGCTGCTTTGGTTTTACGAGATTTTCTTTTTTAGTTTTTTATTCACGAGTGTTATCACAATTTACAGAAACAATAGATTAAAACTTTATTACAATTTCTTAATGTTCATTTATTCATTGTACATGTAGGACTCCAAGTCCAATCCAGATGAATTTCCTCCCAGTTTTATGAAAGGCGTCGGTGAGGGATTCTGGTGGTCATTCGTCTCTATGACAACTGTTGGGTAAGTAAATTAACAAAACGATAATAAATTTACTCTTTCACTAGAAATTCAAGTAAGTTATGTTTTACTTATAATAAGTGCTGCATTTTGAGCAATTGTTACAGACGCTTGCTTCAATGTTGACCAAACCAAAGAAAATTAATTTTAAATTAATACCACCAAAAAGCAAACATTCGATAGGTGATTCGTGTTCCTACCACTGTGCTTAGTAGGACATTTCATCACCGATAAACGTTTACCATAAAATGATAAAGAAAGCTTTTTATCGACCCTTTGTTTGCTTCTTAACAGGTATGGTGACCGTTCGCCTAGGTCCATTGCAGCCCGTATGTTTAGTATTGCGTGGACCTTAACTGGACTCGTTATCATTGGAATCCTTGTTGGTTCAATTGCCTCCTCACTTACATCTGTAAACGTACAAAAAGACATCACTCTGTATGGCACAAAAGTGAGTTCAGATCGACATATAATTTTCACATTATTTTAAGCCCTGTATGTTGGGTAGATTCGCCTACAGCTTCCATCGCGAAATGTGCACTTGATGTGTCACCACTATATCGATCTGACAAGTTTTCATTTACATGTAACAACATAGACATCGCTACTTTAATAAAACAAAATTAACAATGAACAACTCAAAAGTTCCGTCGTCTTACCTACGAAAACGTGGTTGTTATGGAAACATCGTATATCGCAGGAAAAGAGTTTAACATCAAATTGTGTCCCAAGAAAACATAAGCCTTAGCCTGTCAAATTGAACGCTACTTTTTCAAATTTAAAAAAAGGTTGAAGGCCTAAGGTTTCGTTTGTGATTAAATTGAATCTTTTTTTATGCAAAAAATACCTTATCAATTGCATAAAACCACATTTTCGTGTTTCACTGCCCCATTGAAACAGTGCCACAGTTTCTTTAAAAACTATAACCACATTATATAAATATTAAACTGACAACTGACAAGTAAGGGCAGTTATAATTGATATATATTAGGTTGGAGCCATTCATAACTCTTCGGAATATCGCCTTGGAATATTAAAAAATGCGAAAGTTAACACAGGTACGTATTGATACTATTATTCTTGTTATTATTATTATCTCTTCTATCACAGTCTATTATTATTTATTATTATTATTATTATTATTACTATTATATCTTCTGTCACAGTTTATTGTTATTTTTATTATTATTTTTATTTCTATCATTATTATTATTAGTTTTACCTCAATACCCCTGGGTACGTTTGCCATTCTTTTGTGACATCCAATTAGGAGACGCTAAATCACGATGTACTAGAACCGTTCTTAGAGAAACCGGAATTAAAAGAATACTGCTGCTTGTCACCAATATAAAAAAGGCTGAGAAGTCCATGGAGTGGTGTTGACAGTTCCCTTTTTGGGGCTGTGGATCCAAAATATTTTTTTTTACATGTAGGAGGTACCAAGACGACTAGTGAAGTGCATTATTGTCAGTTGTATCAAATAAGATCAACTGCTTTGGGAAAACTGTAATATTGTGGATCCACAGAACAAATACATTTGTTTTACTAAAACATTGATTGATAGATTGATTGAATGCTAATTGACTAAAACATTGATTGCTTGCTTGACTGATCGATTGATTGATTGATTGCCTAATTGATTGATTGATTGCCAGATTAACTGACTAAAACATTGATTGATTGGTTGAATGATCGATTGATTGATTGATTGATTGCCTAATTGACTGATTGATTGGCTGAATGATTGATTGATTGATTAATTGACTAAAACATTGACTGATTCGACGAATGATCGATCGATTGATTGATTGCCTGATTAGTTGAATGATTGATTGATTGTCTGATTAACTAATAGATTGACTGATTAATTGCCTGATTGATTGATTAATTTTATGATTGACTGAAACGTTGATTGATTCGCGATTGATCGATCAATTGATCGCTTGCCAGATTAGTTGATTGATTGATTAATTGTCTGATTGACTAATATATTGATTGATAGGCTCAATGATTGTTTGACTGATGGATTAATGTATTGATTAATTGATTGAAAGATTACTTGATTGATTGTCTGATTGACTGAAATATTGATTGATTTGTTAATTGATTTCAGAACATAAGTATACCAATTTGGATGAGATTCGAGCTGCTTTAGAAGATGGTGAAATAGATGGCGCTTTGTTGGACACTTACGTAGCTGCAGAGAACAAAGGAACGCTTCTTGACGACAGAGTGTTCGTCAAAGATATTCTTGATCATCCATTTGGTTATGGAGTGGTTCTTTCAGGGACGGCCAGAAATGTCGAACAAAGATGCCGAGATTACATCAGCTTGCATATCAGCAAAATATATAAAATCATAGAAAACAAGACAAAGACACTTGACGTAAGAGTTTTCTTTATTTTACAAATGGCAATTTATGATAGAGAACAATTTCTCAGATAACGCAGCTTTTGTTGATGTTTTTAGCCCGTATCCCTTTTTTATGCCCACATTCCTCCTTCTGTGTCGTTTGAAGTACCACCGAATTTATAGTGCCTCTCCCTAACTTTCTAGTAACATGAGCATGCACAAGGCAACTTAATAGGGAACTGACAGAATAGTGGGAATAATTGACGATACTGAGGCTGCTAGAGCTAGGTCAGCATCACTGACCGTGACTGCGTCTCACGGATTCAAGCAATAACCACCAAACAAAACAAAGGCTATAAGTCAATTCAAGCGGTTTTCTTGCATCGTTTAGAAGTCAGCATTCTCAAGGTGGTAGTCAAGAATGTCATTATTACAAAGCATCATCCACGTTTCATACCTATAATCTTCTTTAAATCATAGGTGAGAAAAGGGAAATGGAACTTCTGAAATAATCCTTACATTCCGCGACAAAAACGACCAAGTGGTCTGTGCTTTATGTGTGCAACGTCCAATTAAATTTCCAGAGAATTGCCCTGGACAACACTTTTTGGGAAGAAAATATGACTGTAAAAACTCAAAGCATTCGAAACGATTTTGCCTATGACCTAGCTAATTATAGCCCCCAAAGTATACCCTTCCATTTCCATTCCTGTATAGAATTAGCACGACACAAATCCCCCTTTGTCATTCCTAATTTAGCCTAGCACAGGAGACCTACCCGATTCATTCTTCATTGTTTTCCACAGGCGTCTGATGGCGGGATATCCGAAAGTACGGGTTTATTTGACGCAACATCGCAAATGTTCATTATGGCCATTGCTTATCTGCTTGGTCTCTTGGGAGTAGCCATCATAATCGGACTTCTGTATCAATTTCTGGTTTATGTTCCTAGAACAAAGAAAGGTATGGTGCTTTATTATATATCAGTGCCTTAAGTTTCCTTATTAATGAGGTGCTCGAATGTGTACAAGCACCTCCCCTCTACAATATCGGTCACATTTGTTGGAACAGTGTCCGCTTTCTTACCCTTTTCTCTCCTTCAACGTTGATGTCCAAGACGCAACATTGGGGAGAGGAGATGGCCCGAACGTGGTCTACGTTTCTAAATTGAGAAATCTGGACTATGCACGGGAAAGTTATGATGACTTAATTCTCTTTTATTTCTCAGGGATAGTCGAGTTAAAGCATTTTGGATAATTGTGTCTTTAATTCTCATGACCTCTGACCTCTCTGATTATCCAAGCATTTAAATTACAAGGAGAAATTTGGCGATGAATACTATTAAGGCTTAAAGGGTTAAAACTTCAGAAGTGTAACGTGTTCCTTGCATTTAAGTGTTTGAATCGTCAGAAACAGGTTCTCGCGGTACTGTTTGTTTTTCGGTATTTCAAGGTATAAAATGTCGTATTTTGTGGATATTCTTTGTGTTTGTTCCTGCCCTTTGCAGTAAAAGGAGCAGTGATATGCTTGTGATGCATTTTATTTTCATTACAGGTATAAATTTGAAAGCCTCTTCATCACATTGTGCTTACAAAGAGTCCCTAGTGAAAGAGATGAAAGAGTTCGTGGATGTATTCTATTCCCAAATGTCAAGCAAGATCCCTTTAATCATAGAAATGAAAAAAAGGGAATTGAGAGAGATAAACAGAATAACGAAATATGTGAAGAAAGATAAGAAATTCTTGAAATCAGCTAAAGATGGAAGTTATTCTTTGAAAAATATGCATTGCAACAATCCAGTATATTCATCTACCTCAATACCTGGTGATCCTTCAAAGAAGTATGTCCACTTTGTTACAGCAAAGAGCATTCTGGAACAGTCACGGGAATGGCCAACCTCTTCAAGTAGAGCTGACGACACTGTTAGTGTTGACGGCGCTTGTCCTGCGATGACATCCATGGATTACCAGTCGGTTAGCCCAGGCGACGTGACATATGAAGATAATCGTAAAGCGATTGAATACTGAAAAAAAAATATTACTCAATAAATGTCATTTGAATAATCCAACACCTCCATAAATACCATGGTAAACAGCACCATAGCTTTAATTTTTATGGTCATTATCACCAAGCAGCTTTAAGAAAACGCGGGCATAAGTCACTGATTTAGATTCAGCCCCAGTAGTGACGTCCACGTAATGCAACGTGCCTGATAAAATAGAACATAACACAGTTTCAAAGATGGTCAGTTAAACTGGTGGGGGAGGTGTGGGTAAGTCAAATGCTCTATGTATAGTCTTAAGTGAATAACCGTGACGTCACGTAAAGAAATACGTCTAGTTCGCTTCAGGGTGGTCCTCCTGGTCCTCCTTTTCTGTTCCTCAGGTTGGTCACGTAGAATGTAAAGGGACAATGTCAATGATTTTGCTGTACGTATTTTTTTGGGCAAATTTATTAAAGTGTCGACTAAGTGCCTTTGCATATTAACAACATGATTCTAGAACATTGAGAGGAAAAGTGATTGTCATTAAGGGAAATATACCATAACCAATGATGAAATGAAATATAAGGGAGGAACTTGGAAAGAAATGACCAGGTTTTTTAAGATGCAATCCATTTCCATACTAGCCAAAGACACTTATTTAAAGTTTCCGTGAATTAATATAGTATCTGACAACAAAACTGGGGCCGTATTCACGAAATCCTACCTAAGATATATCTTAAGATATAACTTAAGAGAAAATTTAGGAGCTTCCAAAGATATGTCCTAAGTGCTATTCACGAACGATATCTTATGACCATCCTAAGGTAAGCGTAACTTAGCAGTCTCCTAAGTTTAATGGTCGCGGGCAGTTATCGATTAGTAAAAGTAAACCAATCAGAGACAGTTTATATGGCGCGATCTTATGAATAATAAGTTATGAAAATTACATGATTGAATATTTTGTATTGTGTAAATTGTTGTTGTAATAACAATGACGATACAATAATCTTTATTTCATCTCGAATTCAAGATAGCAAAACCGTGATAATATCTTCGTTCATAGTCAGCAGCGAAAGTAACAAACAAATCCATCATCATTTTAATAGGGTCTTAACTTCGATATTTCTTGTACAAGGGCTTATTTTCACGGAAAACGGAAATATAACTCTGCAAAGAGAAAGAAATGTGGAACCCGTTAATGACACGAAGGCCTATATAAAACTAACCGTGTTGTTTGACATCACTAGAAAATATTTCACTTTTCTTAGCAATATAATGCTTTAAAATGTTTATCTAATCGGTAACTATTGTGGTACACAATAATCACGCTAAAAATCGACGTAAAACTCGTTAACAATCGAATTTAGCCTCCGTCAAGACATGTTTTAATAAGTTAGGAGGTCAATTTTGACCTGCTAAGTTTAGGAGAAAAATTAAGACATATCTTAAGTTAGGAGGTCTTCGTGAATACCAGTTAAGACATGTCTTAAAAATTTAGGAGGTCCTAAGTTTAGAAGAAAAAATAAGACATGTTTTAAAATAGGAGGTCTTCGTGAATACCAGTTATCTCCTAAGTTATATCTTAGGAGGCTCTTTGAACTTAGGATGCTTTCGTGAATACGGCCCCTGAACTATTACTTTTAGGTATCCTTTGATAGAAACATGTGCATATTTTTATAAAAATACTTAAAAGTATCTTTATAAAAAGAAAAAAGACTTGTTTTGTAACATATTCATTTTCATGCGTGAAAATTTTCAGTTGCATATACATTTCAAACCTGTTTTTTTTTTATTAGTAATCAATATTTAGCCATGGTTGTCTATTCAGTTGTCTATTGTTATTGTTTATATCTATCTGGAGTTTTGAAAACCATGTCGTCCTATCTCTAAACTCCACAATATAAAAACTAAAGACTGTTGCTAGTCTTTTCTTCTCTCGATCTCGCTCCCTTTCACTCTTTTAGTTATTCTCTGTGATTTTCGGGCTGATTTGGGTCATAAAACCCTTGTTTGGCCTAGTTGTAGTAAAATTGCTGTAACTTTAATCGGCCATGTTTTAAAAAAATCAGCTATATATTTAGTGTCCATCAAGTAAACACCAACTTAGACAAAACGTTTGCTGGTAAAATTGCGAATAGTTGGAGCGTCGACGGTTAGCCTGTTCCAGGCGTTGAGATAGTGGGGACGGCGTGTAGGAGTGGCACGATGGAAATTTTTAGCCAGTGAATACGGCGTGCACTCACTGTCACTGTCACCTGGAAATTCGCACTTCGACATCAGAGCTTCATTTTCCGCATGCATGAGAACAGTTTAAAATTTAAAACTCGTCAATGACCTCAGAGAAAAATTCTGCATCATTTCCAGTGAATTTCCCGACAGTCACCGGGGGTATGCAAAGGTACATTTACCTGTTTGACTACGCTCTTTGTTGTAGTTAGAATATTTTCACTGTCAACAAATATCTAGATATCTTCCTTTTGTATTGTTTTATTTTATCTTTATTTATTTCATTTTAGAACTTTCAATCTATTTGTCACCAGGTTTTACGTATTTCCGTCATTACGCAAGCTGTTTCTCTATATAATCACGTATACCAATGTAAATTGTACCTGAAGGAGGCTGGTTTAGCCAGCCAAAATAAAGTACATAAAAAAACTAAAAATCTATGTTGTATCGGTCTCTACTTCTACAGTTTATCTACCTTTTTACCATGTGGCAACGCTAGGGCATACTACACTGTTCCTTTCCCCTGTTGTTTCTTCCCTTTTTTCTTCTAGATTTATTTGGTTGTTTTTATTTGCATTAAATTAATCTCTAGTGTGTATTGTAAACCATGGTTTATTCATAACGCGAAAACTAACTACACTATCTAGGTGCTTACCTGAAGTAATTATTGCCTCAGTTTGTATGTTAAATTCATTCCCTGTGCCGTCTTTAAGTACATACATCCTGCGGATATACCCATTTGCAGGACCATGTTTTCCATTCACCTCCAGTCGCTGATAAACGCCACCGACCACGAATGCGTAAATTATATTTGGCAGATTCAAAGTTTCGATTTTTAGCTTAGTTGGGTTCACGGTCAGAGCACCATTTCAAAATGTAAACCGAATCCACATACGGAACCTAGCTGTTGGATGGTCACCTGACCCTTGCCTTTGTTGATGACATTTTTGCCGTTTACATTGCTAAAGCTAAAATGAAATATGGGTTGTATAAGAAATAATTGCAATATACACAAAAACATCAATAGTGGCAAAGAGCGCATACAGGTCCTACTCTGTGAGTGGTAGCTACTTTCCCTTATGCACGACATAAATATGTGGTCCAAAGGAGCATGATTGTTCAGCTAAATTGGACATCAGGGATTTTGAACATCCCTTTGGTCTAAAATTGAGTAATTTTGCAAGGTGTTGGTAGGAGAAAAGTATTTTAAAGGGGACACTTTCCTACCCAGACATGCTTAAGGGAAGGGGCTCCGAATAAAAAGCAGGGAGTGCTGGTTCTCCTGTACCCATTCATTACTGTTAAAGTATTTTTCCCATGGACACAGCTGGACAACATTATTGGCAACGTGCCAGATGCCAAGCCCATCTTCTTTGCCAATACTTACTCTTTCTTGAAATCCATGACCATGCACTCCATTATAAAACATCAGGGTTAATATCATTCGAACATTAAATTTGAAATTCTACCTTTATTCTTTTAAAACAAAGATAACGTCGGTAAAACATTCTCCATCAGGGGATGTATGTCAGTTGCAAGATTTGTTATTTTTATGCAAGAGGACACTTAAGGATACCGGAATAACATACAAGAAGACAGTTCATTTTTCATGCACAGATAAATCAGGGAATTAACATACAAAAGTTTGACCATTCTAATGAAAGCTATTTAGCAGTACTTTTCTGTGGTACTGTTCATTACGCTGGACAAGGTTGACGTATCTACCAGTCCGTGGATGGAATCTTAAAATGTGACGGTTCAAAAGAAAGTTATTGACCAGTATTTTCATATGTTTAATTGTTCCGGTTATTGTGATGTACAAGGTATTTCTATCGTTTGAGTCGGTGGATGAAATGTTAATCAATTGTGATCATTCAAATCAACGCTTTTGGTACAATCTACTATACTAGAAAAGGTTGATTCTAAGTTTTTGAGTCTGTGAACAAACGCCTAAAGAAGGACATATATAAGCATTGAACCGTTCATTCGTCGTTGCTGTTTATTTTGAACTGTGTGCATTTGTTATCAACTTATAAACATCAATATATATTTTTTTATTTAAACATTGGCAACTCTTGGGATGATACGTTAATTAAAAAAAAAAACGCTAGTAGTGGGTAAATGCGGATTTGCGTTTTTCATGATATAAGACTTCAACCAAGTTTCCTCTCGAAATCTCACTCCTCTCCAAATTCTTTTCAATCGGCAACCCAAGCTCAAAGCTTGCTTCAAAGCTTTTTCATGCACAATCATCTTTTCTTTGTTCCATAAGTTGGGAATCAACTTTGAAACTTCCCCACTTTCCACTCTTTCTGGCAAAGGAGGAAAATCATTGAAGTGATCATGCAGTTCCTCAGGGATTTCCACATCAACTTCCAATACGCAACCCACACCATCCACTTTTTTATCCCATCGCAACAATTCTTCCTCACTCATCCACTCAAAATCACTCACTGGAAGAGGATGTGTCATTGCCCAGGAATAAAGACCATTTGCATCGACATAGGCAATGAATTTGGAGGGTTGAACTCCATCAAATTTCTCTCCCATGAATTTGTTGTTTGCTTTTGCATATCGATGGAAGATGGTTGAAACGCCACCTCGAATTCCTCTTTCAAAGAACAAAAGCATATCGGCATCTGACAACAGTTCCAATTCAACCCCACTTTCTTCAAAGCAGCGTCCCAAGCTAATCCAGGTGATGTCTAATACCAAGCAGGGTCGACATCATAGTATTTCTTGCAAACTTTTCTGAATTCTTGAAATACATCAGCCAACAAAGTCACATCGGCTTTCAAATAAACGTCGTGATAATCACCCATGTTGGACATCCCAAATTCTTTCCAAACTTTGTGAGCGTGTGCAAAGTCTTTCTCATCAATTCCCTCATCATTCAGTTTGGAGAAGAAATCGGATTTCTCAGGAAGAGATGGCATTTGAAATTTCCCAACAGAATCCAGCCATTCATAGGGAAACACTCCTTTTTCTTTTCATCAACTCCCATTTCTCACCAAATCCTTTCTTCGTTTCCACAAAGTCGTCATCCGTCAAATTTCTCACCAAATTCCCCAATGGAGCTTGCATGAATCTCGCTGAATCGAGAAAACGAATTTCATGCCAAATCTTCTTGTCTTGTTCCAATTCATTTTGCGCTTTTTTCACTCCCAACAGAATCTTTTTGGAGAAAGAAATGTATTTCTCCTCATTGTTTGGCAGGCAAGTGATGTCTCCCTCAATCAATCCCAGGTTTTTCACAAACAAATGGGCATCATATCCAGTCAAGTTGTGGAAAAACACTGGGGTGAATTTTGGCTTTCGAAACAGCAGATTACAAGTCTCATGGGCTGCTCCACGAAAAACACCCGTGAAATGGCAATGGTCTCTGACTTTCTTTTCCCCCAACTGCCATTCTTTTTCACAAATCCAACACACTTTCGCTTCATTAAATTTCTTCCTCTCTTCTTTTCCCCAAATTATCTTCTTTGGGAATTTGAATTCTTTCTGAATTTCCCTCACAAACTTCACGAGTTTTCTCACAAAAATTTCTCCAACATCAGTCTCATCTTTCTCTGCGCGAAACAACACAGGTTCTTTCTCAAAAAAGGGAGAGACGACATGAAACGCAAAAGAACAGGGAATGTGCTCCAGGATTTTTCTTGTGAAACTTCCCCTAGGATCTGGGGAAACAGATTCCACCTTTTCTTGCCGAGCCTCAAAGTCGGCATAAATCACAAATGGAAAATCCATCTTTCTGTTGAAGTTTTTGAATTTGACAACATTCCCCTCTTCCGGCAAGACAATTTTCACAGCATCAAACTCTTCGCATGATTCTAAATGAATTCCCAATCTTTCTTCATTTGGGAAATGGTTCAAACATCTCCGGCAAAAAACCAATGAACTTTTGTGATTTGAACCTTGCCCTGACAAAAGTCGACTGAGACTGGAAATCCAGCAGAAGTGAGTTTTCTTTCCATCCTGGATCCACAACAAGTCAATCAGCTTTCCCATCACTTTTGAAATTCTCAGGGGAAAAACAACTCCATCAGCAAATCCAAAGACATTCACAGCCAATCCCAGGTTTCGTATTTCAAACTTTCCAATGTCTGTTAAAGGAGTTGGAAATGAAATTCCTTCCCAATCAAATTCTGTCGCTTGTTTTCTCAACTCTCTTGAAATTCTTTCTGCATTCTTTTCCACAGGGAAAACTGCTCTTGTCACGCCCCATTTGAAACATTGATGATCCTCATTCTTCAAATTCACAATTGCTTTTTTATTTTTCAAACTGGAAGGAAGAGGAATCCAGCTGCTTCCTCCCAATGGTTGAAATTTCAGCAAATGAATCTCCAATTCCATCACTCTTTCAAATCTCCAGTTGCTTCCCCGTCTTTGGAAATTCGCTAAATTTTCAAGCATTCTTTCAACCATTTCATTAAACATCCACTCTCTGTCTGTTCCTTCTAAATTCACTTCAATCCGGGAATGAAAACTAGCATCTTCTTCCACAACTTCCCCCGTTCTCAAATCAGTTCGGCTCATTAAGCAAGTCAAAATCATTTTGACTTTTGTTCCTTTGTTTTTCTCAAAAAGATTCACCACTTTC
The DNA here is from genome assembly GCA_024195265.1 of Dendrophyllia cribrosa. Classification (NCBI taxonomy): domain Eukaryota; kingdom Metazoa; phylum Cnidaria; class Anthozoa; order Scleractinia; family Dendrophylliidae; genus Dendrophyllia; species Dendrophyllia cribrosa. Next base: position 16,326,513 of record JAJLRJ010000012.1, on the reverse strand, counting down.
CCCTTCACTCTTTTAAAAAATTCATCGGGGAGAATTCCATCTTTTCCCCTCACAGTGAATTGTTTCACAAACTCCCTCAAAGCTGATCTTCCTTCTTCAATAACAAATTCATTTTCGCTTCGCTCAGCTTCCCACAATTTCGAAATGTTTTCCTTTAACGCCTTCAATTTAGGGTTCACTTTCTTCCAAAGGGAGTCTGCCCCCCTCCCAATGGGATTTTTCAGCCAATCAACCCAATCTGTGAATGTTTCAATCATTTTCGTAAACACAGAAGGAACATGAAATTTCTGAAGTTTTCTTTTTTCCGGAACTAAAATAGGCACATCAATTTTTTTCATTTTCCATGTCCAAGGGATTGTTTTTCTGCTTAATGCCGTGGGCTTCCAAAAACATTATCAAATCATCTTTTTTCAATCGGGACCAACCTCGCAAACCACTTGCTCTTGCGAGTGATTTCAATTCTTTCAAAAACACCATTTTATATATGGCAACCGATTTCATTGGGAAAAAGATAGACAAGTTCCATTCCCAGGGAATGGAAATTTAAAATTCATCTTCTACATCTTCATAATCATCAAAAGTGGAAGTGCTTCCATTAAATTTTGTGACGAGGCGTGAATTGATTGAGTTTGTCAAACTTTGGCAATTCCCACAAAAGATTCTAAACATGCGGAAATCAACATGCCCTGTCAGTTTTTCTCCAATGTGTTCATGGGGATTAAAAGGGATTGGCTTTCTTTTTGATTCTCCTTCTGGTTTTTCCAATTTTAAGAATTTGACAGAGATGTTTCCATTTTTGTCTGTCCACAGCTTTCCCAGATCGACTTTTTTTCATTTCTGATTAATCTTCTTTGATCAGGTTGAAATCGGAGGGTGAAAACGTTGCGAATTTTGGGTTAAGTTTGCAACTTGATCTTTGTTTTCCATTGCTAACTTTCTGATTTGTTCTTCGATTTCCTGAAACTTTTTCTTGATTTCAGGAGCAGATTGATCGAGATTGATTGCCAGTGAATATCCGTTTTCATTCTTGAAGATTTTGAAAATGCAATTCATGATTTGGAATGTGATTGGTTTCTTATTGAACTGGAGAGGAATTTCAACAAAAGGATGAGTTGTTTTTTTCAATTTAGGTTCGTCGGTTGTGATTTCTTCAGCTTTTAGTTTTTCCAGATTCATTTTATATGGAAAAATGAAAATAAGTTTTTTCATAAAACTTTTTTCCTTTGGATTCAGGGAAAATATTTTTTTTGCAAAAAAAACCCACATAATTTGGGAAATAAATTCAGAAAAATATTTTTTGCAAAAACACAATTTGGGAAATAAATTCAAATATATTTTTTTGCAAAAAACACATAATTTGGGAAATAAATTCAGAAAAATATTTTTGGATTCTTTTCCCAAATATGTTTCCATTTATCTTTCAAAGGAGAAATAACCCACAAATATGTTTCCATTTATCTTCCAAAGGGAAAAAAAACACAAATATGTTTCCATTTATCTTCCAAAAGGGGAAAAAACCCACAAAAAGGAGACATATGTGTTGAGTAATCATGAAGAAAAACGGGGTGGTTATTAATATGTGTTTTTTTCCCCTAAGAAAGATGGAGAAATGGACATTATCGCCTTTTCCTGCTGAAAATTAGCAGTATATTTCTTTTCCTTGAATTTAGCGAAGTAATCTTTCTCCCTAACTCAGGGAAAGAAATTGAGAACCCACAAATATGTTTCCATTTATCTTCCAAAAGGGGAAAAAACCCACAAATAAAACGGATCTTGTTTTCAAAATAAAACCCTATTTTTTGTTGCCTTATAAAATGTGGGTTTTAGTGGATGCAATTTCACAAGAGCGAGTCAGTGAAAGAATGAAGACTCAAGCTGATCTTGCTAGATTTATGAAGATTTCCCCCAAATATCTCAACAAGAAAGTTAATGAAGGGAGAAGAGTTTTCACTTTCAATGGAAGACAAGTTCTTGTTGCCCAACAAAATGTGGCAACATTTGCAGTTTCCAAATCCCCCCTAGGAGAAGTAATCAAGACTTTCGAAACAATGGGTGAAATGGCTGAGTGGCTTGGTGTTACTCGTCAATGCGTTTCCTCCGCTTTCAGAAGATCAAATCCTTGCGTTAAAAAAGATGGAAATAAAATTTATTTGAAAAGATGTATCCCAGAGAAAGGCCCTTTGCAGGTGGATGAGAAAGCAAAAGCAACAGCAATTCACCCTATTCAAATCTTTTCTGCTTCCGGTTCAACAATTTATCCCTCTGTATCAGCTGCAACAGAAGATTTGGGAATAGATTCAAGCACTATTCGAAATGCTTTGAAGAGTGGGAGAAATTCTTTCACCAGAAGGAAAGACGGAGCGAAATTCATGGTGAAAAAAATACCACCTGCCCTTCCTCCTCTAAAAGAAGAATTAGCAAAACCAAAGTTAAATGAAGAATTAGCAAAACCAAAGTTAAATGAAGAATTAGCAAAACCAAAGTTAAATGAAGAATTGGCGAAAAGGTTCAACGAAGCAATGACAAAGAAAAAGCTCAACGACGAATTGCAAAAGAAAAAGTTCGCTGAAGAATTTGCAGATTTCACTCCCGGTGAAATAGGGGAAGATGTTCCAGAGAAAGACAGACACAAGATGATAATTATAAATGAAGATGATTCGAATGAGTGGCAGGAAATAAAAAAAAATACGATGACTTCCAAAAATTCTTCATTGATCGTAACTATTATACGTCTTTCCCCAGTCGTGCTGTTTTTGAAAAATGGCTCCCAGAAGGGCAATGGAAATTCCTTGCAGAAAGATTTGTCATGGAAGAGTGGAGGAGAATTACATTCACGAAGAAAAACTGATTCATGTCTCAAAGACACGAATCACTCAAACAGCGAATCATATTTCATTTCATATTTCTCCAAATCCAACCCCAAATCAATCACAATTCCATCAACTGCCTCCATTGAAGAGAGGAAAGCTTTTTGATCAAACTCCCCAGATCTCAGAGCAAAACGCAGATCAGTCAATGTTTTTTCATACGTTGTGAAAGCAAACTTCGCCATTTGGATTTTTTCTTTCCAATTCTTCAACTCATTCGTTGTTTTCAAGAGCAATCCAACTCCTGAAATCACTCCCAAAATCACAGGATTCATGGTCACTCCCCCAGCAATTGCGCCAATCACCAATAAACCGGAAGATGCTAAAATTCCAAACCAATTCATCTTTTTGAAATGTTTGTGAGCTCTTTTCAAACACCAAAATCTTTTGTGATAGAATTGGAAGAGTTGTTTGATTTCTTCCAGTTTTTCCTCCTCAATGTTGGGATCGATGTGGTTGAAATCAAAAATCTTTTTCATTTTTTTGTGGAGAAATCATATTTCAATCACAATTGTCGCTTTTGCTTTTTGAATGTTCTCTGCCTGCGTAAGTGCCAAGAAGAAAGTTTCATCTCTCCCAACATCTTTATTGAAAACGAACTCCAAGGAAGCAGAAGAACTGGCGGATGTTCTAGAACTGATATTTTTTTTCACAACCAAAGTCATTGTGACATTTGCTGGATTGACTGGACCTCCCTTTGCAAGAACAAAAAGAACCACAGTTTTGATTTGGAAATCAGCCCCAAAATATTGCCAAAAATTTGAATCATTTTCCTCTTCATTTGGGAAAATCAAACAATCGCTGTGTTTTCCCTTCACGAATTTTGCAAGAATGATGCTTCTTGAAGGACGCAGGGGAAAATTCAACAACTTTTGCCCATTCAGATCCAAGTCTCTCTGCATAACCATCTTCCCCGAGTCAAAGACGAAGGGGGAATCAAAGACAGAACTTGGAACATCTGCGTGGGATCCAGAAATTCCATAAACGATCAAATGACTTGTTCCTATTGAAGGTGAAGATGCGGTTCCTTGCCATTTCAAATCCAAAAAGACGAATTCAGGGGGAGAAATCTGCCATTTATGCATGTGAATGATTGATCGAGAATATTTGAAAAACTTCTTCGTTGATTGTTGGTTGATATTCAAGCTCGTGGAAACAGCGTCAACGCTCACATTCAACAGAGCACCGGGAAAGAACTCAACAACCAAAGTGAACTCTCCTTCAGGCAGCTCGCATATTAAATCCCATTCTTCCAGAGAACAGATTTGAGGAATCTTTCCCAATGTTCAATTGATACGCTATCTTTTTGAAATGATGCGGAGAAGATGGGAAATTCACAATTCCCACAACTTGCAAATCATGTCCAGTGGAAGATTCCCCCACATTATTCATGAGAAAATGAAATGCATCTTTAAAATTTCCAGCGGGAGAAATTGCTGTTTCGTTCACGAACTTTTTCAAGTCATTTTTTGTTTATGTTCTTCCAACCGCAATCTCCAAATCAACCCAAGATTTGGACGTTGCTTCATCGTCAGCTGTTGGAGCTGTAGGAAGACCAATGATTTTTTCTCCCCCCATATCAAGTTGCCCAGTCATTGTTCCTCCTAACAAAGGAAGGGATGCGGTGAAGAGTTGATCCACGTATTTTTTATTTGTTGCTTAATCAACAGCTGTTGGATCTTTCACGTTATAAATAAACTGAGTTCCCATATCCAAACTCGTTTCCATTGGGAAAGTTTCTTACCTGCTGAGAAAGATGTTCTTGACGTCATTGAAAGAAACAAGATTGTTGTATCCCACAGCCAAATCTGAGAATGTTTGTTGCTTTGATTTCACAACATTGAAAAGTCCATTCAAATCAATGTCTTTTGTGACTTCATGCGTTGGGGCTGGAGCATTTGGGTGAAAATGTTTTAAAGTCACCATATTCACCGCGGAAAGATCATTTCATTCATCCGTGTCCAGATTGACGATTTGTTTTCGATCCATGTCAATCTCTCCAAGAAAAATCAATTTATTTCCCCGAAAATCAAAGTCTCCTGTCATATGGGAGGAACCATCAACCTGAAAAGAATCTGCTTTGAGTTGAATTAATTTGGTTTCCAAACTTGTTTCAAGCGTGTCAGCTTGATGTTTTGTGATTGCATCCGAATTTCCTGTTCCTTCAGCGACATTGACCATTTTTTTGTTTTGAATATCATAATCCCCTGAAGGCGTCAGCTTGAAACCAACGCCGGCAGTCCGGGTCTGCCGTCTCTTCCCGCTGAGTCAGATCTTGTTTGATCCTGCAACATTCCATTAGAATAACTCATTTTAAATGGGTTCATCAAAATTTTGTGAAATGAATTTCCTCGGTTTATCAATATAGAGGAAAGAGAACGGATCATGCGTTGCCTTCATATAATCTTCTTTGCTGACATTATTATCCCTGCATAACGCGGTAATTTCCTTGTTGCTGGGGAATTCGAAGACAGCAAAATGCGAGCAATTCAAGCGGATATCTTTTGACGTTTTGAAATAACTTTGCGAAAGATACACGACAGAGCAATTCTTATGCCGGCCCTGGATAAAATAATCAACCAATGGCTTTTGATTCTTTTCGCAAACAAAATCATCGAAAACAACTAGTTTTTGATTATCATCTGACAATTCAGAAACTGGGATAATATCATCGGGACTCGCTTCAGCAATGGGATACCCAGCTTCTTTGCTGATTTGACGGAATTGTTTTAACAGATGCTGATATTTGGATTGGTCAAGATTTTTCGCATAGAGATAGATCTTATCATAATACAGCAGCGGGCGCAGAATCATATCCAGAAAAACATTTGTTTTCCCCGATCCTGAAGGGCCACAGATCAGCATTCTGAAAGCTCGATCAGGCATGAAAGGATGGAGCTGCCTGAAATTAGTGATTGGATCATGGCAATCATAATTTGGAATCTTCATTTTATTATGTTTTACATCTTGTTGAACATCTTGTTGAACATCATGTTCTACATCCCAAATTTGTATCTGTGGTAATAAAATGAGTTTATTGAAATGGCAACAAATTGCAAAAAGCAAATCTGCTTTGGGGAAGAAAATTAATTTAGTTCATAATGCCATCACCCGGAAAAAGTTGGGTGAAGAAACAAGTCAAATTGGACTGGAAAAAATGTTCCGTCCAATCACATCGAAACTGGATGAAGTTGTGGCATCGAATTTGGTGACCCCACAAGACATGGACGTTGCTTGTTTGTTTGACGAGAGGGCCCCTCCACAAGAAGAGAGCCAAGCCAAGCCAAGCGAAGCTGCATATCTCCCATATGCAGATCTCCCAACAACATATCTAGATCTCCCAGAAAAGGAAGAAGAAGATCCATTCCCTGATTATGGAAGTGAAGAGGTATCAGATCAAATACTAGCTAACTTGGACATTGAGGGATATGAGAAAGTGGGCAAAATCGTCAATGACCCAAATTTCTCATCAACGCAGAAAAAAAGACATGTGATGAATCTTATAAAGATTGCAAATTATAGAAGAAATCAATTAAAAGGCTTTAAAGCGTCTTGGACTAAAAAGTTCCAAAAGGGGGAAATAACTGCAGAGCAAAAACAGTTAAGGCATGAAGGCATAGATCGTTCATTCAAAGCTCTGAATGAATACATAAAGTTTTACAAAAAGAAAGCGACAACATTTGTCGGTTCGGGAATGAGGGGTGGGGCCATCCGCTTTTTCTCCAATCCAAAAGATCTTCTGCAGAAACTTGAAGTCATTATTGGCTCTATCCTTGCTGGGAATACAAACATCGATATAAGAAACACCGGGATGGAAATTCTCGATCTTCTTCTGAAAGAAGCATTGATCAATAAATCCCAACATGAAAAGATCTATAAAAACTATTTCAAACCCTAAAATGGAAAGAGAAATTGTTTTATCATCTTACACCGTTAAGAACGGCCGCAACAAACCTGAAAATTTCACAACAAAATTTAATCAGCCAATTATTTTGGAGCCAAATGAACAATATGTTGTGGGGCTAAACAGAATTATCAATATGAGTTTTACGTGGTATAACATCAGTGCCCAGTATGAAAATCAACTGATCAGGTTCTCCTCTGACAGCGGGAGAACATTTTCCGATATCACCTTCCCCGCTGGGGTTTGGACATATTCCGAGATAAATGATTTCATTCAAAAAGCAACAGTGGTGAAAGAATCTGGAAAAGAGGATGTTTTTCCCATCAACCTGGCTTTCAACGTCACAACCTTCAGAGTAACAATTACAATGGCCGAAAATTATCAATTGGATTTCACCCAATCAAATTTCCATGATCTTGTGGGTTTTGATAAAAAGATTCTGAAGGAGGCAGTTAATGTTGACCCCAGAGTTCCAAACCTCAGTCAAGATACTGACTTGTAAACATTCATTGCGATTTGACAAATGATTCGCTTGTGGATGGGGGAGAGACTGATATCATCTTCTCCTTTTCAACATCTGTTCTGCAGGCATCATATAGTTTTACCCTTGAACCCATTAGAGTAACATTCAGCCCGGTGAATAAAAACACAATAAGCTCCATTCGCATATATGTTACAGACGGGAAAAGAAGAATTGTCAACGTGAATGGCGCAGACACAGCATTCTCGCTTTTATTAAAAAATAATATAAAATGGAAGCATATGAATTTTCTCGTTATTATCATCCCCAATTAGGGAAGTTTGTTTATAAGCATAAAGGAACAGGCATCATTTTTGATTCCATCTTTAAGCCGCTGAAGGGAGTGGCATCAGCTGTTTTCAAGAAATTCGCGAAACCAGTCGCGAAAAAAGCATTGGAGGCAGGAATTTCTCACGCTGGGGAAAAACTAGGTAAAGCAGCGGATGAAAAATCTGGTGATTTAATCATGAAAAAAATAGCAAATATGAGGGCGCCTGAAGGTGTTGCAGGGAAATCATCCAAAAATAAACCTCGGACCGCCTCGACGACCGAGCCAAGAAAACAGGAGAGTGATGATGATATATTGAAAAGATTAATCAGTGGCCAGGGAATCAACCCCAGAGGAACCAGAAGAAAAAATGCTTAAGAAAAAATAATATATCTAATAAAAATGGCTTTTCGATCGAATGAATATTTACAAAGAAATGAATTAGTAAGGTTCCAGTTGGATGATGTAATCAGAGCCCCAGCTAATGGGCAGCATCAAAGAAAGAATGGTTATAAATTCACCATTAATGATAGATCGGCGTTTTATGACTGGCATAATGCATATTTTGAAGTGCAATTTCAACTCCAGAAATTAGCAGATGGGGCTGGATATGCTGCTGCTGATAGGATAACAGTAATAAATGGTGCCCATTCCCTGATTAAGCATATGACGCTCCGATCTGCAGGAAAGATTGTTTATGAACCTGATAATCTGCATAAAGTTACTTTTGTTAAAAATTTGTTAGAATACTCCGATGACTTCAGCAGATCAGTAGCAAAGAACAGTTTTTGGTATCTCGATGTGAATGCAACAACAGCTGCGAATAACGCAGGATTTGAAGCTCGCCGGTTGCAAACTCAAGCACTTCGAGACAATGGGACTGGAGGTGCTAAAGATGTTAACGTGATTATCCCCCTGAATCGTTTTTCCTTTTTCGAAGAACTTGAAGATAAGATGCTGATTCCTATGCAGCTGCAATTCGAAATTAATCTTCAAGAGGATGGCGAATTAATTCATATGGCCAACGGCACTGATGACGGAAGAGTTGTCATCAACAGATTTTTGCTGTGGGTGCCAAGACTTTCGCCAAAAGATTCTCTTTATGACAAATGTGTGAGTTCATTCCTGAAAGAATCGCAATGGAAGTACTTAAGGGAGACATATGAAGAATCAACCCCTACACAGTCATCAGGATACTTTCAAATATCAGCTTCAATTGATAATGTTAAACATATTTTTGTTTGGCTGAAAAGAACCGCCTCGCCCAATAATAATGTTGCAGAAGATAGCCCATATCTCTTTGACACTTTAAAGCTGAATGAAGGAAATAATAACTCATCCTTGTCAACCTGCCGATTAGAGTATGGAAATGGAGTGTTTTATCCCGAAACAGATTATGACACTGAATCGAAACCTAGAATATTTAATGATGTCATGGCTTATGCAATGAGGAAAAATGACTTCAATAGCGGAACTCAATTGAATATAGCTAATTATAACTCTCTTTATAGCCTCATTTATTTCGACTTGTCTTATCAAGCTGAAAAAGTAACAAGAGATCCCAAACAACTGATATTCAGATATACGCTGAATGCCAATGCAGCCGCAAACTTCAATGTACACGCGGTAGTTCTATATGAGGAAACAGCTAAGATTGATAAAGTTGGGAATGAATCAGTCATTGCCTAATTAAATAATGATATGTTATTAAAATGACAACATATCACCCATACAAAGTAAATTTATCTGAAGGGCAAAAAAACAAGCTTGGAAAAGCATTCAGAACAAACTGCGCCCTCACCCTGAGGTTGAATAAGAACCAAATAAGCGGAAGTGATGAGTTGATGCTTACACGCTCCCAAATTAATAGAATCGCAAAAGCGAAATCTCTGGGAAATGGAGTTGATATCAAAATATTGAAAACGCAAATAAGAAAGGCGGTGAGACAAGGTGGAAGTTTATTTTCTGCTCTTGTTCCCTTAGCTCGTTCATTGGCGCCAACCCTGGCTAAAACACTTGGGTTTTCAGCACTTGCTGGTTTAGTGAGTGAAGGAGCAAGTCAAGTAGTTAAAAAGATAAGCGGAAAAGGGGGGCAAGTGGGTGGGTTCGGCAAAGACGGATTCCTTATCCCCAAGATAAAATTCAGAAACTGATTGACAATAAACATTTGTTGACAAATAAACAGAAACAAGACATTTTGGTTGCCCTTAAATCAGGTGGACCGTTGATGGTAAAGCCATCGAAAAAACAATCTGGAGGATTGTTGGGAACTGTGCTGGCAAGTATTGGAATCCCATTAGCTCTTAACATGGCGAAAAACATGTTTGGGAAGGGAGCGCCAAGAGTTGGACGCCCAAAAGGAAAAGGTGCTCCAAGATTGGGAATGGCTCCATATCAACGACCTCCTCCATTTTTCGGAACATGGCCGCAACACGGCGTAGCCGGACAAGGAAGAGGAAAAAAAAAATCAAAAAAGGGCAAAGGACTTCTGTTAGGGGAGAACAGTCCATTCAACAACATCCCAGTTCTCGGGGCAATATTGTGAGGCCGAAATTCAAGAACAAACCACTGAGCAATATTGATCTCATGAACTGGATTGACTATCTGAAAATTCCAAATTTCAAAGGAATCTTTGCGAGGGATGAATTCATGCCCAGCAAACACAGTCCATGCATCATCAATCTATGAGAGGGATGAATTCATGCCCAGCAAACACAGTCCATGCATCATCAATCTTGATTCACTCGAAAATGCAGGAACTCATTGGGTTTGTTGCGCCCCCGGACAGAAATTTGTTTGGTATTTCGATAGTTTTGGAATGGGATTTCCCCAAGAATTCAAAAGTTCCAAACCAATCATTTGGAATACCAGTCAATATCAAAACATCAACAGTGTCCTTTGCGGGTATTATTGCTTGTTTTTTCTCCATCAATGGTCGCAGGGAAAAGATTATTATGATATCGTGGCGCCTTTGAGTTTTGATACAGAGTTCAATGAAACATTCATAAAAGAATATTTCCAATCAAAATGAAATCATATTGTGTGAAGGAGAAACGCGTGACGGAATGCGTGGAGCCGTCTGGATATATGACTGCAAAAAATGGGAGGCCAATGTTTTTCTGCCATTGCGCCTCCTGTGGAATCAAAAAAACAAGATTCGTGAAAAAGGGAAACTAAGTCAGCCCCCACAAGGTAGGGGCATAACCGCAAAGCGGCCGGCCAGCGGAGCTGGCTTTGGTGAATTAGCACTGTCGGGTGTCGCTCATGCGCTGCCTTGGTTAGTGAAAAAGACAGTTGAAATGGGTCGTTATGGGGCCAGTGAATTGTTGAGAAATAAGAACACTCAAAGGAAAGCATTGGATTTTGCATTGAATAGAGCAAAACCATTTCTTGCAAAGACAGCGCCTGATATGTTGAATCAACTGAGTACTAAAATTAGACCCGATAGAAAATATAAAACAGACCGAGCTGATCTCGACGGAAGTGGCGTTGATGTTCATAAATTAATAGGTAAACTTCCAACACAGGACGAAATAATGAATTTACTAATCTTTAAGAGAAAATTAAATTTTACTTAAAGGTATCGAAAATCTTTAAGTTGAGACGTAAATACTCTTAAATGTATTAAAGTAAGTAAGTATCTTTAATGTGTTTAAGAACCTTTACGTTATCTTTAATTCAACTTTTCAACAACTTAAAGACCCTTAAAGGCAACTTAAATTGTTCATTACTAGCTTTAAGTGTTGTCAAGTAAAGGCTTATTTAAGTAATTTACGGTGCACTTAAAGATAGTCGAAATTGTTCTTTAAGTTTTCTTTAATGAACCTTTACTTGCACTTAAAGTCGTTATTTCGTCCTGTGTATATATATAGTTGCCTTTCATGCATGATCAGTTTGCGTTACAATATTGCGTTACTTCGTCCGCGAAGTACTGGGCATCAGATTTTAAAGCCGTGACCATGCGCAGAAGCTTCCTCTTTTCGAACGTTATGTACGAATCTGCAAACGTTTCGATCAGAGCTGCGGGCAAACCAAGAGGTTGAATCACGGCTCAGAGGCTGAAATTCGAAAAAATCCACCGTTTGCAGAGTGTCTGGCACATCATCTAAGTACGAGATGGCTTAAAGAGGTGTAATCGGGCCGATGAACCGATACGAGAGCATAAAAGAAAGACCACTCCGGTGGTGCCGAAACGTTTCAGCCTCGCTCTGCAAACGGTGAAGACACTGCAGCGAGCCAAATGGTACATTTCTGTGAGTTTCGGGTTTGGGATATACGGCAAGCGAAGTTTTAAGCTTTGATTTTTGGTTGGCTGCAGTGTCAATAAAATCCCTCTAAAGACAGAATGTATTGCTTCCCTTCACGATTTGCTCTAAAAATACCCATAATTCATAGCGGGCAAACGTTGTTAGCGGTTAATGACTGACTAGACATGTGACTGTGTTGTTGCTTTAATATTTCGCAAGCAGATCCTGCATCGAAGGAAGTAGAAATAAGAAGAGTTGATCGCCAAGGAAAACGTAAGTGGATAATTTCCCTTGCAGGTTTAAAATGAGCACTGCATTGACCAAAGGAGATCAAAATATCGATCAATTGTTATGTTACTGAGACAGAAACGAATTTCGAACGAACACAATTTAGCGTGAACCGCGCGTATACAATCTAAACATGCTTGTCCAGGCATATAATGGTGTCGCCTTCTTTCGAAGCTTTTAACCTTTGAATTCAAACGTTATTTAACTTGTCTTCACGGATAAAAGGTGCTGCATTTTAAAAGCCAGCCGGTCGACGGAATGCTAGTTGGTGCATGATTGCCCTGAAACAAACACGAGGAGAAATATGATGCCCTGAATGCAGTGCGGAAGAAATACGATCTAAAAATACAATCTATGTTATACTATATTAATTCCTTCTTAATTAAACGTACGGAGGGACGTTACTTTCACAACAGTGTTTTCTTTGTTGCGATTTTATCGTAGTTTAATGGCTGTGTCTGAGACGAACTGTTTCCATCATGGTTTCGTTGAATACATGTACAGAAGTCATGTAGTTCATGTCACGCTAGTGTTGGTCACATGTGCTCACAAATGAACGTTCGTTAATGACTCCTACCTTTCAAATTTTAGATAGCTTTATTGAATTTAACTTTGCCTTGTATTCTTGCTTGTGTTAATCTTACATCGCCTTGTAGTGACGGGGCTTTATTTGAGTGGTGAAATTGTACATAGCAAAGTACTATCTGAAACTACATATGATCAATTTCCTAAAAAGTTGATTGATCTAAACTTAACCTAACATCAATAGGTCTTATCACGGTTTTTCCAAATTTTTATATTGGCCTCAGATAGCAAAAATCCATCGACACTGCTGTAAAAAGCATCTCAAAATTAGAAAAGTGGCCGAGTATAAAAGTGATACATGTATCTTTTAAAATAGTGGAGAATATGTAGCTCCGCAAATTCGGCAAATTTCACATACGTTTGTATCGCGCAGCCAAATGTCTTGCCAAACGTCTATGAAATTTGCCATACTCTCCACTATTTTAAAAGATATCGCTTTTTAACTCGACCACTTTACTAATTTTGAGATGCTTTTTCCCAGCAGTTTCGATGGATTTTTGTTATCTGAGGGCAATATAAAAATTTGGAAACAGATTTATTTCCGTCACAGGTCGATCGACACAGCTGTTTTTCTTCATTAACACGATTTATTCTCTTCTTTTTCAGGTAATGTTAGTATTAGAGAGGCTTGCCTGTAACACTTTTACTATAATGATATATAGTAAAACTAACTGTGAGGTGAGCCCTTTTACCCAAAGCAAGTGTGAATTCTAACCTTAACTGAATTTTTAGCCCTAGTGTAGCCTTAACCCCGAACTGCAGGGCTAAAAATTAACTCCAGTGCTTGGTGGCCAGTCGGGCCAGTTTCCTTGAGTTTTTAGTGGCCCATCCCAAGAGCATTAACTAAGGAAATAACACAAAAAGGCATATAATGCCCCCAGTGATGCCCTGAGACATTTTTTTAACATTTCAGCCATTCATTTGGCAAAAAAAATCATTTGAGGTGTTGAAACTGAGCAGGACGCAATAACGATTTTAAGTGCAAGTAAAGGTTCATTAAAGATTAGTAAATTTATTATTTCGTCCATAACGATTTTAAGTGCAAGTAAAGGTTCATTAAAGATTAGTAAATTCATTACTTCGTCCTGTGAACGCGATTCACAGGACGAAATAATGAATTTACTAATCTTTAAGAGAAAATTAAATTTTACTTAAAGGTATCGAAAATCTTTAAGTTGAGACGTAAATACTCTTAAATGTATTAAAGTAAGTAAGTATCTTTAATGTGTTTAAGAACCTTTACGTTATCTTTAATTCAACTTTTCAACAACTTAAAGACCCTTAAAGGCAACTTAAATTGTTCATTACTAGCTTTAAGTGTTGTCAAGTAAAGGCTTATTTAAGTAATTTACGGTGCACTTAAAGATAGTCGAAATTGTTCTTTAAGTTTTCTTTAATGAACCTTTACTTGCACTTAAAGTCGTTATTTCGTCCTGTGCAAGGCCTAAAGGAGGATTCACGCCTGGAAAGTATAAATATATGGGCCCATATAACCCTTTGAAAGGACAGCTCGAATACGATCCTGAAACGGGCGAAGTCTTGAAATGGCATGATCAACCATATAACAAAGTCGATGAAATTTCCGCTTATCATGACATTTGTTATGACCGAGTTAAGACAGGGAAAACAAACAAAGGCGATTGCGACAGGCAGATGGTTTCAGAACTTGACAAAATCCCCTATGGCGAAATGCCAAAATGGGGGCAAGCGGCAAGATTCATCTTGAATACGAAACAAAAACTTGGACTCGGCTTGCCAAAAAACGGCAGAAGGTTTTGAGTACTGATTGGGCTCGAAACCTAAGTGAAGAATTACATAAACCAATCAGACGACGCTTTCCAAAGAGAAGAGTCATGGCATATGGAATCGACAACATCTGGGCAGCGGATTTAGTCGAGATGGGGAAATATTCGAGGTGGAAAAAAGGGATAAGATATCTCCTGATGGTGATCGATGTCTTCTCAAAATATGGTTGGATTTTCCCCCTGAAAGATAAGCGAGGACAATCAGTTGCCGATGCTTTCCGATCAATATTCAACACGAAGCGACAACCGAAAATGCTTTGGACTGATAAGGGAAGTGAGTTTTATAATTCTCATTTCCGAAATCTCCTGAAGAAGCATGACATAACTTTGTATTCGACTGAAAACGAAGAAAAAAGCTCCGTTATTGAGCGTTGGAACAGATCTGTAAAAGAAAAACTCTGGAAGCTTTTTTCGGCAAATAATAACACTGTTTACTTTGACAAACTAGACAGGTTAGTCGATGAATATAATCACGCTTATCATTCTAGCATAATGATGAGCCCCGTTCAAGCGAATCAAAACAAAAATCAAACAAAGGTTTTCGCTAATTTATATGGGGACATGATTTATTCTAAACACATCCCAGAAAATTCAAGGTCGGCGATAAAGTTCGGATATCTAAATACAAGCGAAAGATATTCGATAAAGGTTTTACCCCGAATTGGACAGAAGAAATATTTGTTATTGACGAAATATTGAACACAACTCCTGTAACGTATAAATTAGTTGATCTGTTGGGAGAGAAAATAACCGGATCATTTTACGAACCTGAACTTCAAAGGACAACACAAAGCGTATTTCGAATTGAAAAAGTTATTCGCCGGGACCAGAAGCGAAAGAAAGCTTTCGTTAAATGGAAAGGCTATTCCGATAAATTTAATTCGTGGGTACCGTTGAGTGAAGTGGAAAATCTCTGAGACACGCAAACCAGAATATTAATGTTGAACATTCATATTCATTCCAAATTATTTCAAAACACAGATTTCTTTCAATTCCCGATAAATTTTCCGGAGGAAAATCGTTTGGTTGTGGAGTTCATTTTTGAGGTAAGTATTTTCCTTGAGGAGTTCTTCAATGACGTCTTCATCCTCCATCTCCTCCATCGCCCTATCGGAGACAATGAATTCCTCGTCAGATGTTGTTGGAGTTTCATCCTCGCTCATTGTTTCTTCCGCTGAGCATGTGAGGCATGTTTCATGATCACTTTCGTCAGTCATTTTTTTGATTAATTTGATTGTTTGTGTCCCCAAATTCCCTTTCAAAACGTTGGAAAGAATGGAAATAAAACAAAAGGATTTTTGGATTGACATAATCTCTTTTATCCATGGAGATTTTTCCATCGACATAATCAGTCACCACATATGGGAGATGACAGAACCAAAATGTGGAAGCGAAGAAATCGTTGTGGATGCTTTTTCTTTGAAGAGTTTATTTCCTGTTTTAGAACTAACACAACTTGTGGAAATCTTTGAAAATGAAAAAAAAGCAACTTTCTTCGTTGAAAAATCAGTGTTTTGTTCTTTCAAAGTTGGAAAGAAAGCCCATCCTTTTGCAGCGGTTTCAGCAAAATTGTTTCCGAAGATGAAAAAATTTAACTGCCCGGAGAAAATTTTGTGTCGAAAAGGGGAAGATCATGTTTCATTTCATTTTGTTGAGGAAAATCTTTCTTTCCAATTTCCACTCATTCCCCCACCTTAATTTGTTTTTGAATTCATTTCCTTAGGAAATGAACCTTTCTGCTGGATTTTTTTTGTTGAATTTTCTGCTGGATTTTTTTGTTGAATTTTCTGCTGGAATTTTTTTATTGAATTTTCTGCTGGAATTTTTGTTGAATTTTCTGCTGGAATTTTTTTCTCCGGAATTTTCTGCTGGATTTTCCAGAATTTTCTGCTGGATTTCAGCAGTAGTGGGTAAATGCGGATTCTGGCTCACCTCTCCTCTTACGCTATTTCTTACGTAAAAAAAATTTATTTCACTTTATTGAAGGGATAAAATTTGTGTGTGTGTGTGTGTGGCTTTTCTATTTTCTACTAGTTTATGACAGATTTATTAACCCCCATCATTTCCCCTCTAAATTTTGAAAATGATGAAAAGAATTGAGCCAGACTGCACATAAATTTATTCTCACGCTATAATTGAAACAAATTTTAAATAAAACGTAAGAAATAGCGTAAGAGGAGAGGTGAGCCAGAATCCGCATTTACCCACCACTAACGCTAAAGGATGAATCACCACAAAAATAAATATTAACACTGAAACTTTGCCTCTCGTTCAAACTCTACCTTTCAATTTTGAAACGCAAAACTCGCCTTTAAATGCTGATTCCCAGAGTAAATTATGGAGACATTAATGACAGTTTTAACTGTTTACTATGTCGACGAAGTCCTATGGTGTTACCTGATTCAAATGAAATCTCTTGTGAAGTACTTTTGCATGGTGCAATTTGTCGGTCAATATTTTATAAAATGAAAATTTGGAATATTTCGGGAATTTTGATTTTTTTTTTCTCTCTTTGGGCTTAAAGGGTTAAGCGCCAAACCGTAGATTCGTGCTCCCAGGGTGGCTATTGAGCAGCGTTTTCTGGTGGCGTTGTTTATTTTTCAATATTTGCAAAGAAAGCTACGAATTTTCATTCTCCCTTAGAAACGTATTTTCGTTGTGCTGAGCCTACATAGCTGCAATTTTACTGATGTACAGCAACTTTTGCGTTAAAACTGAAAAACGGAAAAATGTCTAGTAAAGAAACACACTTATGATTTGCTATTTAATCTCCCAAGATGGTCTCGAAAGTTGTTTGAAATTTATAAATTCATAAATCAATTTATAAATCAATGTGTCCCACCAATGGATAATATTTCATTATTATGAGAAAATTCTAAAACATTGCCTGTACAAAAGACAATTAATTTCACAGAGCGTTTACTGTTTCTACAAACAAAATCATAGTGTTTGGAAATTTAACCCGTGTTTACGCAGACCTTCTTTCGTACTGTAAATCACATACGTAAAATACTACCTGATTTAGACACTACGAAAACGTTATGTGTTGAAAGTAAAATCGGTTTCAAATACACAAATGGAATGGAATAACTTTTCCTCAAGAAAATGTTTAAGATAATTGCAAGATCTAATATCGTGGTTATAGTAAGAGATTCTAGCAATCAATTATTAACCACGAACGGGTATCATATAAGAATATCAAAGAATAATGTTAAATATTAAAACGTTAACTGATTTTGTTTTAGCATTGAGTGTTAAAATGAACTGAAACAAACATGATCGCCTTTCAGGTAATCCTTTAAAATTTCCTTCGAAATTCTAGTTTCCCAGTAAATCTACTCACATTTTATTAACTTTTCTCAACAGTTTGCCTTGGCTTTGCTGAGCCTTTTTTCTGCTTGGAGTGTTAAAGGTATTGATCTGTACTTGAACTCTATTTTATTATTTTCTATTTCAAGACCAAGATATATAAGTTTGTTATCTTTCCCTTTGATATTCGTCTTCTCAACACTTAGCTAAATAATTATGCTATATTCATTAAATAACCCTATTACTTCTAAGAACGCTAATTCAAAATGTTAAGAAAAATATCCTATGTTTGATTAGCACAGGAAAGAACTGCTGAAGAGTTTTTATCTTAAGCATCATCACGCTTTAGGATTTTATCCAGTACACACATTTAGAAGTTAAAATAACATTAAAAGAAATTTTAACAGAACTGATGCGATAATTATGATTAGTTATAAGCTATAAATTCGAAGGCATCGATATAAATCGATTGAAAGTAATGCAGTCTTTGTATGTGTGGGTGGCTGTAGAAATAATTTGTATACTTCATTAGTAGCATCGAGACAGTAATTTTTAACAGAAGGGCAGAGTCGTTGACTTTCCCTTTATGAAACTGTTAAGCACAGTTACCATGCACGATATTTTCATATATTTACTTTTAAGTCTCAGACGTATAAGGGGAGGGAGGGGGGGGGGGGGGGGGGGTATAATGATGACGTATAATGATGGTTCTGTACAGTTTAGTACTATAAACCACTTCGTTTTGAAAGGGATTACATCAACTGAGCAAGACATTTTAAACTTGCCGACCTTGTTTGTTACTGTCAGGGAATCCTTGTGAAGATAGCAACATCAAAGAACTGAGCGCTGGGGATCGTTCCGTCACTTACAAAAACGGCACGGATAAGTGTGACCTAACAGATTCTGAAATTGATTCTGAGTGGCAACATTGGTACAGAGTTACTGGTAATGCGGGTAACGCTCTACAAGCCATTAACCCCCCTGCTGTACGAAGTTGCGGTGCCACACTCAATCTCTACCTCGACGAACACCATCCAGACCCAAGCGTTGGTGTGGTTAGCAAACTAGCGTGTTTACAAAAGCCATCAAATCCATGCCACAGGAAAGTACAGATAAACGTAACAAACTGTGGCTCATTTTATTTGTATAAACTCCGCAAAGGGAGAGAAGATTGTCTTTTCACATGGCGTTACTGTACAAATTCCAATGGTGAGTTATTATCAAGTGTAAAAGACTCATGATAAAGTTGAAGCTCTTCTTGCGATCACTTTCATAAGCGACCAGCTCCCCTCATTGACTACCCTTATGAAACCCAGTTTCCTGAAATTCTCATTAAAACTCTTTAATTGAAAGCTACATGCATGTACATACATACATACATGCATACTTTATTTACCACGTCCCCAGGGGGTGGTTACTCCCATATATAAGCTATATGGGTATGTGCCGCTATATAGGGTATGTTTTTCAAACAGTTGAGTCTGGGATAGGGTATAGAAATCAGAGAGATTTGGCTAGAATAGGATATCATTTACCAGGACAATGATCAGTGGTATGAGGAAAGAGTTTTTTTGAAAATGACGAGGATAGGGTAGTGATTTTGAGTGTCTAGTCTAGAATAGCGTTCCGTCCCCAAAGAGGATTTTCAGAGGTACAGTAAAAAATGCGGACGCCAAACGGACCACGGAAACTGTCTGTATTAAAGAAAATCTACAGTAGATTATCACATCTAACCAACCTAAGACACAAAACAGTTATGATTAGACAAAAGTTTGTAGTGCTTCTTTCATTTAAACTGATAGTATATTTATAGCTTCCTGGGGTAGAACATTTAACGCTCACAATTGTCATTATCAACATGGTTTATTTTACATGGGATTGATTCTCAAACCAGGCTTACCAGGAAAGCCTGGGAAAACCAGCCTTAAACTTGGGTTTTTGGGTACGTTTGTAGATAGAAACCAGGCTTACCAGTCTTTTCAGGTGATAATTTCCAACCAGGCTTAATTACCAGGGAAGTCTGCAAAAAACAGGCTTACCAGGCTTTTTGGGTGAATTTGAGCCAGGGTAACCAGCTTGGTAAGCCTTGTTCAACCCGGGTTTAAAAGGATTATCAGGCTAACCTGGCTTTTGGTTTGATTTTTTTTTATTTCATTCCTTGCAGCACAGAGTCCGTGTACTGATGGTTCTTGTCCTGATGGCCAGTCTTGTATCCTCACGAATAATGGCTTTAATAAATATTGTGGTAAGGATTTCACGAATAGGAGAATCTTTGCTGACGTCATTGTTTTACATTTTTTTTATTGCCATACGAATTTTAGGAAAGAGAATCCTATCACAAATAACAAAAATATGAATGATTTAATCATGTCCTAGTGTAGGTATATATGTATGTGTATAACATTTAAAAAAATAAATAAGAAGAGACTTATATAGCGCACATATCACATGTCTCATGGCGCTTTACATACACTTATGTATGAGAATGAGATCGGACGTCAGCTTATGAAGGCGCCTCAGGCAGCCGCTATCGGTCCATTGTTGATATCATCACTCCCACCCCACTATGAACAATGTATGACACTGAGGGTGGTCACAGTCAAGGTTTTGTTACGTCCTCAGTGGTTCTGTTACGTCCCCAACGGAGACGGGACCGCCAACTAACCAGGAGGCGGTTAGTATATTATATTATATGACAATTTATATCGCTTTTACGCAGACGAGTTGTGTCCAGGGAAAAAATACAGTTGAATTCCACCAACACAAGATCTTGAAACACAACTTTAGTTCCGAGGCGCACACGTCATCATATTTTCACAAACTCCACGTTTCACTTTCGAGGGCCCATCGCAGGCTTACTGCACGTCACCATGCAGTAACATCTACGCGGAAATACACTCGTATCATGGACTGCAAAAAATTCTGGAAAACGACATCTTAAAGCTTAACATATGACGAGACCACCGGCATTTTAGTTGCACATAGACGTCTTATTTTAGATTTTATTGCAATCACTACTTAATTAATTGTTGATCTTTCCTCAGACGCATGTTCGACCAACCCTTGTCAAAATGGCGGTACGTGTTCATCAGGATCCGGCGGTTACAGTTGCAGTTGCCCTTCAAAATTCACCGGACAACACTGTGAAACGCCCGAAGCAAACGAACAAGGTGATAAACTTTGTTAGTAAACAGGGCTCGGTTGCGTAAAGCAACTTAGGATTAAGTGGGGTTTTCAACAATCTTCTCTCGCTTCACAGCAACGTAACTGAAGGAGTTGCATATAAGAACTTGACAAAAAAAATATTTCAAGCTTCGACGGGATTCAAACCTATGACATATTTTGCCATTCCGGTGAACACGCCCCATCACTGAGCTACAAGGCCAGATAACAGCTTGTTCAGACAATTGTGAGTTCTATTAAACCCACGAAATCGTGAACGTTAATTAGTTGTAATCGTTGGTATAATTAATAATGTGCAGCGCCACCGAGAATGTGCACAGGACACCCAATCAAGGGGTTTGGCTGAAGCTGTTCAGAAACCCATATTCATCTAAACTATAGTAATAAATTACATACATACATACATACATACTTTATTATCTTTCCCCAAGGGGGCTTTTCAAAGATAATTACAACTAACTAACAAGAATTATCGCAAATATAACTAATTACATTACAATCATAAATATAAGTCGTATTTACAAAAGATAAATTGAATTAATTAAGTTAAGATTCTAAAAATTCTTTAAGAAGCTTGCGCTTTAAAACTTTCAAGAAGTTTCCAGAAGCAGTTCTATAGATTATAAACTAGAGTTTCATTAAGTAGGATGTCACCTCTAACTTTCGTAACATCAGGAAATTTAACGCCTTTTGTTTTCAGATGCAAATGTTGTTTTGGGTACCAAATAAGGTCAGCTGGGATTTTCGAAAAGATCAAAGAATCTCGTTAAATTTTCTGCCGTTGAAATATTCAGCACAAAGAACCGAAAAGCTGAAACTGTATTAGATTTCACATAGTTTTCCTTTAAAGGCACTAAAATGATATGGAAAAACAGTACAACGCCATTCCAAGAGTTTTATTTAACATTCCTTGTTGTGTTCCCTGTAAAGGCACTAAAATGATATGGAAAAACAGTACAACGCCATATTCGAAGCGTTTTATTTAGCATTCCTTGTTGTGTTCCCTGTAAAGGCACAAAAATGATATGAAAAACAGTACAACGCCATTCCAAGCGTTTTCTGTAGCATTCCTTGTTGGGTTCCCTGTAAAGGCACTAAAATGATATGGAAAAACAGTACAACGCCATTCCAAGCGTTTTCTATAACATTCCTTGTTGGGTTCCCTGTAAAGGCACTAAAATGATATGAAAAACAGTACAACGCCATTCCAAGCGTTTTCTGTAACATTCCTTGTTGTGTTCCCTGTAAAGGCACTAAAATGATATGGAAACTTTCCATATCATTTTAGACCCTTTACAGGGAACCCAACAAGGAATGTTATAGAAAACGCACTAAAATGATATGAAAAACAGTACAACGCCATTCCAAGCGTTTTCTGTAACATTCCTTGTTGTGTTCCCTGTAAAGGCACCAAAATGATATGGAAACTTTCCATATCATTTTAGACCCTTTACAGGGAACCCAACAAGGAATGTTATAGAAAACGCTTGGAATGACGTTGTACTGTTTGAAACAGTACAACGTCATTCCAAGCGTTTTATTTAGCATTCCTTGTTGGGTTCCCTGTAAAGGCACTTAAATGATATGGAAAACAGTACAACGCTATTCCAAGCGTTTTATTTAGCATTTCTTTGTTGGGTTCCCTGTAAAGGCACTAAAATGATATGAAAAACGGTACAACGCCATTCCAAGCGTTTTCTTTAACATTCCTTGTTGTGCTACTTGTAAAGGCACAAAAATGATATGGAAAAACAGTACAATGCCATTCCACCAAGCGTTTTCTTTATTATTCCTTGTTGTGTTCCCTGTAAAGGCACTAAAATGATATGGAAAAGAGTACAACGCCATT
The DNA here is from genome assembly GCA_024195265.1 of Dendrophyllia cribrosa. Classification (NCBI taxonomy): domain Eukaryota; kingdom Metazoa; phylum Cnidaria; class Anthozoa; order Scleractinia; family Dendrophylliidae; genus Dendrophyllia; species Dendrophyllia cribrosa. The sequence continues at coordinate 16,303,688 of JAJLRJ010000012.1, read as the reverse complement.
CCAAGCGTTTTCTTTAACATTCCTTGTTGGGTTCCATGTAAAAGCCCTAAAATGATATGGAAAAACAGTACAATGCCATTCCACCAAGCGTTTTCTTTATCATTCCTTGTTGGGTTCCCTGTAAAGGCACTAAAATGATAAGGGAAAACAGTACAACACCATACCAAGCGTTTTCTTTAACATTCCTCGTTTTGTGTCCCTGAGAGAATGAGTTGAAAATCGAAATTGATTGTGTTTTGGGGCGCTGTTGATGTCACAAACATCCAGACGATTTCGGACTGCTGTCCGGTCATCAGTGAAATAGCTGTTAACCGAAACGCGCTCATGTCACCTTTCTCTGTCACCATCCACGATGCAAGACCTGCACCTATAACATCCCAGTGGTCCAGATCAACACCCCTGTAGGGACCGTTGACGATATGACGAGCAACGTCGTTTACATTATTAGATTTTTTTTAGGTTTTTCTCAGTTTTTTTCAACAGCATGCGCATTTATTGTTAGTACATGTGTCTTAAGAATGCTCGAAGTTAATCTTCCATGGTAGATGATACTAGAAACATAACAATTGAATTAAGCAGGAAGATGACGTATCTTGACAGAAATGACGATGACGACAACCACGAAAAACGACGACGATTTTATGATAGTAGTAATAAAGATAACAACAATAGCGATGATGATTATGGATCAGATGATGATGATGATGATGATGGCGACGAGGATGATTATGATGTCCACTTTTCCAAATTCCAATTCTATCTGGAAACATTGGAAGTAAGAGCCGACCTCATAGTTTCCACTAAAATTCCTACTTATTTATTAATCCAGCTGTTATCTAAACGTTATAGCTTTAATACTCTTGAAGTTTGCCCCCCCCCCCCCCCCCCAAGCTCAGAAACTCCAATGGAGCCCAGGCTAAATAGGTTTAAGGGATGTTTATACATATTATTTTCATAAAGTTGTCAAAAATGACGAGTGCGATCGCGGTGACTATGATGGTGGGTGATGGTTATTTCGGTCATGACGTTGATATTGATTCTAAGAATGATGATCGATGGTTTGGTCTCTGTGTTCACTTTATCAGGTTGTGATTACTGCTGACGTTGTTAGAATTATGTTGGTGTTCCGGGATAAATAAAACTCACTTCCTTCCAAACGGGATGTCCTCTGGAACGGCAGAGGCCTGTGTACTTGCGAGTAGTTTAACCTGCCTTCATTCATGTCGCCTTTTTGATATCTTTGTTTCACACTGATTGTTTTACACTGATTTCCTTGCTTCATGTGCAATTTTCAATCGTTAATGTTTTAAGTCGGTTTATGGCTGGGCCAAATTTCTTCTGTGCAATGAAATGTATCAATTAATCTGAAATATTTGAAATCACTATCTGCCCCTTTTGTGTTTCCTTTAAATAGCTATGGAATGTTTCGTTTGGTATGGAATTTAGTTTGGTTCGAAGCATCCATTCCAGTAACTAACGCGTTACTCTGTTTTTGCAATTTTCCTAAACGTTATGCCGCACTATTTTTGGATAGAAAATACAAACGTGGCTTTGGACTGAACTAAAAAATGAATATTTTTCAATTGAATGTTAATATTTATTAGTGATTTTATTAAACTATTATTTATTTAAACCCTAGCTTCCTCGTCCCCGTCTCCATCCACGAATTTACCCCAATCTTCTTCTGTGACACCATCAAGCAGTCCTCCAGGTAACATTTTGTAACTAGATTTGTTATTTTGTTATTTTGCCATTCTTCTTCACAGTGTCCCGCCGAAATATAAAAATTTCGCTTATTTAATGTCTATGTTATATCGCCAAATGCCACCAAATATACAACTAAATTGGATTGTTGAGAGCAAAACAGTCAAGAATGGAAGTTAATCAAATTTGATTTCGTGCCAGGCGTTCATGAAATCAAAATTGCCATTATTGTGGACTTTGGACTTTTCAAGCCGTTATTTGTCTCTTTTGTATATTGTGGACTTTGGACTTTTTAAGCCGTTATTTGTCTCTTTTGTTATATTGTGGACTTTGGACTTTTTAAGCCGTTATTTGTCTCTTTTGTTATATTGTGGACTTTGGACTTTTTAAGCCGTTATTTGTCTCTTTTGTTATATTGTGGACTTTGGACTTTTCAAGCCGTTATTTGTCTCTTTTGTTATATTGTGGACTTTGGACTTTTCAAGCCGTTATTTGTCTCTTTTGTTATATTTCTTGGCTTTCATCACTTTTGTCTTTTTCAAAATAATTAAACAAGCTCAAAGCACGCACCCCGGGCACGCACCTGGATAATAATCGTAACAACACGAAATATCTATTTAACAAATTGACGTCAGTTTTTTATGCGTCTGTCCTCTTATTGATGATAAAATTCGTCATAACATTGTCAAAGTGCTGTGGTGCAAACTTTGACAATGTTATGACGAATTTTATCATCAACAAGAGGACAGACGCATAAAAAAACTGACGTCAATTTGTTTTTTACAATAACAAAACGCCAAAACTGATGTTGAAACGAAGGAAGGAAATGCAAGATGCGATCGCCACAAAACCAGAATTTCATAGCCATAAATTCGGAGAAACACAGGCTCGTAAATTAAAAGTTTGAGTAGAGTAAGTCAGAAACACATAGAAAAATTGGAATTTTGAAACTAACCTTTATTCCGGTTAAAATTGTTCTCAAATAATCCGTTGAAACACGGTTCAGTTCACCTCCGGTAAAGCTTTCAGCGACAGCACTATAATCCTGCTCACCGCCAATTTTCAGGTCTGGATTCTCAACAAACATCTTCATCTTTCCGCTTTAAGGTTGTGTTTTAGTTTCTTGAGGTTCATCTCATCTATTTTGGACGATTTTCTCATTGAATGATTCTGGATTTGTGAAAGAGTTCTCGCCACGAAAAACGCAGCGCTGACAAGTTTGGAAAAAACTTTCGCTGATGGCGTCAGTTTTATCGTTTTATCCGTCTGTACTCTTATTGATAATAAAAATTAGCCAATCAGCGCGCGAGAATTCGCACAGTTATTGTAAAAATTATTATAGATGTTTTTTTAACGCGATGGAATGTTACAAAAAATGAGATAGGTCAGGGATTCGTCAAAGTATCTCGCTCACGCCTAACAAATGTCGTATCCAAACATTTTACCGTTAAGAATTCGAATTAAAAGTTCGAAACGTCGGGGGCAATCCCCCAGCCAGTTACATCCGTGGAGAGCTGAAATTTGAGGTTTTCTAAATCAAACTTGTTTTCAAGCCTGCATTTAGAAAGAGTAGTTTTAGCCGAGTGTTTCTAGCGATTGATTATAATTATTGTTGATTATCGTTTATTATTATGGTTGGGGGATTTCCCCGACGTTTCGAACTTGTAATACAAATTCTTAACGGTAAAATGTTCGCGTACGACATTTGTTAGGCGCCCGCGAGTAACGAATAACTCAGGGGACCTTATTTTTTCTGCTGATCGCCACCGAGCGTACAACTCGAGTTACTATTTTGTAACATCCCATCGTGTTAAAAATCAAATAATTGACGACGATGGAGATTTGCTGCCCCCTCACCAAAAACTAGCATGCCCTTCCCCGGGTTAGCGGTATGAGGTCATGTGATCAATTTACCAGCAGTTGCTGCAGAACTGATCTTAGACTTGCAAGAGGCCACCTGAATTACTTTTCTGTCTGTATACAGTATGTTCAAACCCTCTCGGGATGGAAAACAAAGACATACCCGATTCCCAGATCACAGCTTCGAGTGAGTACAGCGCTATGTATGGCGCCTCCAATGGCAGACTGAATTTCACGGCTGGAGGAGGAAAAAGTGGCTCATGGACCGCCAGGGCCAATGACAGCAATCCATGGCTGCAGGTGGATCTTGGGCAAAGCACAATGATAACAGGAATAAAGACCCAGGGACGACAAGATATTGACCAATGGGTTACAAGCTATACTGTATCCTACGGCAAAGACGGTATTACCTACACAAGTTATAACCAAAATGTGGTATGAAGTCGATTTAAATTTATGTAGAAGGATGATGTTCTATAACCTTTTTCAAACCCAACCACAGTACTTTTCATTTTGCGAATTCCAGTAACAGCAAATCATGCAATTAACGAATCGGTTCAAAACGAAGGAAAGATGGATTTCATTTTAACTACTGCGTAGACCAAATAAAAAGTATTTTCAATATTCCTAAACAGAAACCACAGGAACCAACAAATGGTTGGTGACTCGCGAAGAGTCAGAGCTTTATTCCACCCATTTTTCATAATTACACAACTACGTATTGAAAAACAATCCAACTGTTATTGGTGATCAGTAAACTATTATAACGCATAACAACATAAATCCAAGTATTACAAGATACCGCTCCTCTAACAGAGCTTACAGTAAGTAGCAAACCGTATGGTTGAACAGTCATTAGATGAACATTACATAGGCGATTCCAGCCATTTTACATAATTACAAAGCTACGTATTGAAAAACAATCCAACTGAACTTGGTGATCAAAAACCTACTATAACGCATTACAACTTAAATCCAAGTATTACAGGATACCGCTCCGCTAACTGAGCTTACAGTAAGTAGCAAACCGTATGGTTGAACAGTCACTGGATAAATATTACATAGAAACGCTAATGAAAAAGAACATTAGCAGGAAATAGAGTAAGGGACTTGGACTATAATCCTAGCCTTTTGGAAACTAGTTTTGCGTTTAAATCCCCTTGTATATACAGATCTTTCTCGTGATCTGATATTCACCTGCCATGAAGTTTTAACAACCTTTTGGATATGGATCCGTTAGCTGCATTAGCAGCGGCGGTTTCTCCGCCAGATCAAAGACTATGGATCCCATATAACTTAGGGTCAAGACCCAACTCTTTTAAGGCATCCAGAAATAACTCTCTAGATCTAGTATACGAGATACCCTTTTCCCCAGTGAGTAACTATTGGTCCTTTGGTGGAAGACCAACTGTCTGAAAATCAGGTCAGGGGAAATTAAGTGGTAAAACCAGGAAGGGGCAAATATCTACGAAGCATACTAGCTGGACATACAACACTGTCAGTTTTTGCAATAATGGCGATGTTAACTTCCTTGTAAACATCCGTTTTGCTGTTGGGTATAAGGATACGAACGTGATCTTCCTCAAATACAATATGGTAGGCCCTAATATTCGCTATCTCGTTAAACCTGAAAAAGCACGCGAAACCTATCAAGACATTTAATGGTCACAATTCGTAAATCTTTAAGAATAGCATGGGTTTTCCCATATACTTCAATTGTTTGTTTCACTATATCACAAGAGTGAAACAGCTTCTTATTCCTTCTTGGTGTAACACTACGTTTAGCGGCCTCGACTACTTTTCTACACAACCCTGATTTTAGGGGGTTACTATTGTTAATATCCGCCGAATCGCGTAACCAGTAAATTACTTCCTTAACAACGCTGATTGTGCTACTGCGACAAATAAACCACTAGAACTGTAGAGTCTAAAGGCAACAAGAATGTAATGCCAAAATTATTACACCAATTAATGAGCTTCCTGCACTGTAGTTGAATGACTTAAGACTTAAACTGATCTAAAATAAGCTGTAACTTAAATTGTGTCAAGGAACTTGGTAAGTTCTTCCAACAAGGTTGCTCTATGATTATCAAAGCAAAGAAAAAAACCCAGCAGTACTCAACCTTTAGATAACAACTATTCAACTCCTTGATCAATCGAGGCCAATGAAAGCGTCCGTTTGTTTGGCAAAATACTCAAAAAATTCCTTCTTTCTTAGTCAAAAATACTCTTTGTTGAGCTACATACTTATTCTTTCCTTTTCTTTTCTTTTCTTTTTAAAATAATACATTTTATATTTTATGCTGTCCTCATAATTCGTATGATGTATTCTATATTGTCATGAAGCCTATAGTTCATAAGTCCCCGGCTTCTATATAGGCTTCCTTGTCACTACCACCTTAAACATTTTGTAGTCTATCGTCTTTTAAGTTATTATAAATTTCTAGTGTATTGTATTATTATTATTATTATTATTATTATTATTATTATTATATATTTTTTAATGTGGTTAATGGCAAAATAAAACGAATGAATGAATGTATGAAAGAAAGGCCCCGCCCGCTTGGAGGCACAATCACTTAATGATGCTGTAAATATTAATCTCCCAGTTCTTGTCCATAACAACAGCTCGTATGCCTCAGCCAAGCGGCTGTCGGGCAAACAATCTCTCAAGCGCTTATCCAAAAGCACTCAAGTTCATCTTCAAAATTAACACATAGCCTGGAGCGCTGGGAGCACCAAGCACTGAATTAACGTTTCGACCATGAACCAAGGCCGCCTTTATCACCAGAACTCTAGACGCTTCAATAGGGTCATAATAAACACTTTTTAGCAATGGCCAAATGGCAACGGATTTCCACAATGAAACAACAAGGGTGCCCTTGGCTCCCTGATTGCGCATATGTCGGAATCAGACAGACTGGCGGAACGAGCCAGCAATTTTCATCACTTCAATTCTGCAAAAAATGCATCTATACCAGAGGAACCAGGATTCCAGAATCTAGAGAAAAACCTCGGGATTTTCGTATTGTAGAAATCAGCGAAACCATGTGTGGATCCCAGAGGGAATTAAAAGCTTCAAAGACGACTGGCTGTACCTGCCAATCGTCAATATAAAGTAGAAATACGTGTCTCGCAGAACCTCGCGAAGCTCGGGGGAGGATGCACTGCAAAATTTTAGCGATGTGGGAGGGAGAGATGGGATTTCTGATTTAAATGAAGAGGTTGTGTTGCTTGCTGGCAATGACGTCATTTAAAGTTGAGACATTTTCGTTCTCAGTCTCTTCAATTTAACTTGTCCTTTGTGCCCTGTCTTCCTAAAATAAAATAAATGGGAACTGGTGTTGGTCAGTGTTGGGTTTTGTCGCTGTAACTGCCATGGGACTCCCACCCCCCCCCCCCCCCCCCCCCTATCTTCATTAATTTTTGTCAGAAAGAAAATTGGTCTGAAAGTGGATGTATTAAGTACTGTTGTGGGACATGGGTCCAGGATAATATGCAGTGGTGTTCTGTTTATTTTGATTGTCTCAATTAAATTCCATTTTTGAAAGTTGTGAGTGAAATATCCTGTTCCCTTTACATACTGCTATAGTTTTTGTTCTATATACTGGGAATCAAACAATTGGGAATGCAATTCTCTATTCATTTGAATGGTTCAGATCACAGGAGGTTACTGCTGCTGAAAAGTGATGTTGCCCCAAAAATAACAACTCAATGTTGAAAGTGGCATGAGATTCTCCCAGCAATAACTGCAATACTATACTTTGGATACAGGTCATGGGAATTACAAAATTGATTACAAAACATGAATATTCAAGATGAAGCAACAGATTCTCTGCAAATACCATAAGCAATGTATAGAGACCTGGATGTAGAATTCGTAGGTTAAGACCAGAACTTAGGCCTTCATGACCAGTTAGCGACTTTAAAAATCTTGAAATCAAAATTAATTTGTTGATGTACACATTCTCCTTTCTGGTGTCAATGCAGTTCACATAGCCATATAACTACAGTGAATTTGTATTCAATTTCCACAGACAACTTATGTTGAAGGTGATCAGGTTCTCAATTTGTATAATCTATATGTACTTGCTCGTGCACTGATATTGTGAGGAGATTTAAGATACTGATCACCGTTCCAAGAATAAATGTGAAGCAGTAATGTTGATGTGTCATGTGTTTAGCTACATGTATACAGTTGCTACACATTGACATTAGCTGGTCATGATAGCTAACAGAAAATTGTTTTTTCCTAACAAAATGTTTTTATCCAAATTGTAAACACTAATTCTCCTTACTAAACCATTCGAATGTTATTTCTAATTGAACTATTTTATGAATAATGCTGTAAACTGAAGATCACTGTTTCATTCACAAACAATGCTACATCATGTAAATGTTGTATATTTGGGAAATAATTTCCACCTGTGTGATCTGTAGTTTTGATCACTTAGCTGTAGTTTCGATCATTTAAAAAGTTCCTTAGTGACGTTAGTGAGGATACCAATAAAAAACAAATTACAGTGTGTAGTAAGATAATTATTTTTCAGTGTTTGATTATCCTCTCAGTAGTTTAGCCGGTGATTTGAGCTTAATCGCTCTTCTTCTCTGAGCCTTTCCTGTATAAATCAGTGTTTGCTTTTCCCTACCGTATCAGGTATGAAAGATATTCGTCACGAGTATTTAGCTGATCGTGTAATTCTTGCCGCCTCTCGTTGCGTCTACCAACAGAATCATTTTGTCCAACACTTCCAGTCGGTGTCGCCTCTCCTGATCGGTTTCGTTCAGAATTCTAATGGCGGCATTTTGTCAAGGCGTTTGAACCTAGTCAAACGGTGTGCCTAGGCTGTTCGAAGTCTTTGTAATCTATGCTCTTCTCGTTGTCTCTTCGTTGCTCGATCGCGATCGCGCTGAATTTCAAGTCACCGTTCAGCGGAGTTTCGGTGGTTAATTTTCTCGGACAAGGATTTCCAGCCACTTGTGGAATCCAGCGTTGTTGTGTTCGCTGTTCTTTCTCATTTGCATCAGAAATTGGTTGTGTTTCACCGAGAGTAAACATTTTTTCACAGACTATGAGTAGTAGGGGTAAACGGCCGCTTCGGCCCTCGCTTCACGAGGAATCAATTTGCTTACGAAATCCGTAAAAAGTTTTAGGGCGATGATATGTGGGTCAAACTTCATACTACCAACTCTAACTATTTTTTTATTGAGCAAATAAGAGAACATACAGCAACAACAACAACAATAACAAAAGGCAACATCAAAAGAGATACTGAAGAGTCGATTAATTTACAAATGTTTCAAACACTATGAATAGCGGGTGTTACACTTGAAAGCGGGATTTTCTATGTCATATTTCCAGTAAAGTTTAACTAAGAATTCGTTAAAGGATATTTTTTTGTGATAGTTTTTGTAAATATAGGTAGTATTTAGCAAATACAAGAGTAAAGTTAAGTTTTCTGACAATCCTGGATGACCCTTTGTTTTCATATTCGGTTTTTACACCAAAGAGTACTTCGATTGGAGATAACAAGAAGGAGGTGGCATTTTCTTCATTGAATCATTTAATTACTTCTAGAAAGAATAGTTTAGTCCAGTGGTAGTTGTAAAAAGTATGGATTTTTGAAGCATTCTGTTGACAGTATATACAAAGCATATTGCTTTCCATACCATAGGTGAATAATTCTTTTTTCGTGGTTAGGATACTGTAGAGAAGCTTAAAATAGAATTCTTTGAGCTTATTTTCTTTACAGATATTTTTCACTCTGCTAAGAAAAGTTTCCAAGAGCATTTCATCTGATTGCAAGTCTCTTGACCATTTTGGGCTTGCGTTAAATTTTTGTTTGCCGTTGTTTATTAGAAGCCAGTAGTAATCTTTATTTTTCATTTTAAGCAGATTTATGGAAGCATCAGGTGAGAACTGAAGCGAATTTTCCGAAAGAAAACCTTTTTTGTCTATATGATCTTGTCTTTCCATTTCGATAAGATGTCTCAGGACTGCAGAAAGAACTTGCATATATATTAAAAAGTTACACTTTATCTGGTATTTTCTAATAAACTCAGTGTAAGAGAGAGTTTTTCCATCTTCCCTCAGAAGATCTTGTATAAAAAAATACTTTTATTGAACCAGTTTTTATAGAAGATAGTTTGACCATCGATTAAAATGTCTTTATTGTTGAATAGAACAAGCTGGCCGGAATGCACTCAAACTATATTAGCGGCAGCCTGATTATCTGTATACCATATAACATGAGACGAACTTAATACTGGTAGAAATGATAATAGTGCAAATTCAATGGCTGTCAGAACTCTCCATGTGGATCTATTTGCTTTTAAATCCATGTCCACATTTTGTGGCAAAAATGCCGACCCCCCCCCCTCCATCATTAATGTAGATGACTGCACCACAAGCCTTAAAATTACGCGCATGGACATGACGTTTCCAAAACATAATCTCATCCATAGAATATTGGTCTAAAACCACAGGAGTAGCCCACTGCTCTGCAATAGCAACTATCATTTGACAATGCATGTTGGTAATTCTGGGTAACGTCCCTGTAACCGGACTCGACGACATAACCTTACCGACAAAGGAAGCCATTTGCCTAGGTGAAACTAAAACCTTTTGACATTCCAGCTGAGCAGCTGTATCTTCGATACTCTGAGCTCTCGCATGAGTCACACTGATAGTGCCGTTCACACTGTTCTAATTGACACCGACCCAAGTAATACACTGAGTGGGTTCCCAAACTGACTTCGCATGATTTATTATAAAACCCACTTTAGTAATATCAGAATAAATATTCGCGGTCATAGTTTTAGCGTCGCAAACCACTGGTGATGACCCAACCATAATCTAAGAATACAGTTATATTAATGCTATTCACCCTCCACCATTTTACTAGGGGACGTAACACTTTCGTGAATTTGTATGGGGCAGTGGAAAGCCCAAATGGTAAGACGGTAACTGATGGGAATGGAAAATATCCACATGATGGTAACCGCTCTTGAGATCGAAGGAAATCATAAAACCATTCTTGCGAAACATCGTCAAAGCGACCTTCCAATCTTCGTATTTAAATTTATACTTATGCAGAAAGTAATTGACATATCTTAAGTCTAGAATAAGTCTTTTCTTCCCATTGTTATGAACCGAAACGGACAATGGATTGACGACCGTAGGCCTACAGGGAATTTCCTTAACCCGACCCGATTGAAGAAGCTCCTTGATTGAACTATACACGAAATCCGAGTGTTTATCAGCTAAATTACTGTTTCCGAGATAACAAGGGGGCGGAAGGGCCATGAAATCCAAACGATAGCCGTAGCTCATGACATTAATGATAAACGAAGAGGCACCTATTGCTTCCCAGAACGCTATTTAGTGTTTCTTTAAGTTTCCCTTGACGTTTGCGTTTGTAGAACTGTCCTCTCCCAGTTTAAAATTCTCCCCTACCTGAATCACATTGTCGTATTTTTGGAATTCGTCAGGAACCTGATTAACTGGCATCCCTGTATCCTGAGCTAGAGGTTGAAGCTGAGGCTCCAACTACGGTTCCGCGGGCGGCAAAACCGCGCGGAAAGAAGCTTGCCCCACTTGCTCTGCAATCCCTCGAACAAGCCTTCCGCACTTGAAACATTCACTAGTGTTTGGACGGCCTGTCAATTATAATTCAAGAACTAATCTTAAAACTTTATCACAGGAACTAGGGTCAGGCGGGAGGAGAAATAAACAAGTCAAGCATGGACTGAAAATTCAGTTCTGAATAAACGCGAGAAGTGAATAACTGACCTCGTATAATACACTATATATACGGCAGCGGTTACCGTCGATTAACTTCAAAGTTCAATGTTATGATTATTTTTCAAACCCGCAGGTATTACAGGGAAACAAAGACCGCAACACCGTGGTCTTGCACGTTTTGTCAGCAACCATTGATGCACGCTACATTCGAGTGCATCCCAAAACTTGGTATGGCCGTTCTTCCATGAGGATGGAACTCTTGGGTTGTCCGTCAGGTAACGGTTATTTTCCTTACTTTGCCATTGACAAACAGGGTCTCAGACATTGACACAAATGCAGTCGATCATACTGCGTGCATATCAAAATACAAATGGGCGTTAACTCATTTCGAAGCCGAAGTTAACGTTTTAATCACATACATACTGCGCAATCGCGGTTTGACGGGCATCTTCACAGACCGGACACATTATCTCCACTATAGCATATTAAAATGCCTTGAGTGGATTTTATTTTCAGACGAAATACGAACTGAAAAAAGAAACACATTTGGCGCGTTGTATAGTTGGAAGTCTCTTGGCTAAGTGAGGCTCGTTAGATTTGACTTCATAATCACCTGTACAAGGAAAACCACGATAAAGGAAAGTGGCTGAAATAGAATAGTTTTCTCCGAACGCCTTGTTTTCAAGTTAAAGACTACTTTTTCCATCGTCAGTGCGCAATTCTAATATTTGGCAAATGCCTCTCTCCATGTATCGAGCACTCTCTATCTCAGTGACGACAACCACAAAGTATATTATTATAGATCTATTTTTGTTTGTTTTGTGCCTAGTTATATTCATTTTTATACATTATATGTAAGTGTTATATATGTACCAGATACAATATGAGCGACCGTATTGTATCGGATATGCAATGTCGAGCCGAAGGCTGGACATTATATATCCAATACAATACGGGCGCGAATATTGTATTGTACTTACGAAATGAAAAGCACGCTTTGTTTTACCCTGATTAGAAAATTCTCATGGGATGAAATGATCAGGGAATGCAAATCAAAATTATTCGTCAGTGATTGCGAATATGGAAGGATGTCGTTTTCGAAGCCCGAAAAATGCAGACGAAGAGGCAGCTTAGTTGGAAGAGACTACTCCCAAAAATACAAGAAATGGTACTGAATGGAGTATTAGGATTTTCGAGGAGTGGCAAAGTACTCGCTCAAATTAGGTAGCTGCAAACGAGGCGCTGGGCTTTGGCTACGCGAAGGTGGACGAAGTTCAAGATTTAACTAGCGATATCGCGTAAATGTCGCCTGTGTCTTTAAATTTCTGGATGACGAAGTTCGTGGGCGAAATTGTAAATCGTTCCGGTGGTCGGTACCCTCCAAGATCATTTTATCACATTGTTTGTGGGATAAATAGACATATATCTAACGTGAATGGCGAAGATGGCGTAAACATTGTAGCAAGGGGTGACCGAAGGGAAGATTGAGAAATTGGTTCTCGGCTGTTGAAATACACATTTTAAAGATTTTAATAGCCAATTCTGACTCTTGGTTGTTCATTAATTCATTGCGTCCCTGTTTTGCTTTAATGCGGGGGTTTTGGTATTCTGTATGAAATTGGTGACAGAATAATGAGCGACCTATTAGTATTCTGTATCAATTTCATACAGAATAATATATATAGATAGGCAGAGCCTAACAGCGAAGCACTATGAACAAGCTTAACTAAGGTGAAACTTAACTAAGGTGAAAGGTCGGAAGCACAAGAATTAAGATTGACGACCGGGCTATTTTTCAATTTTAGCAATCCTCAAAAAACAGTAAGCTTATTACCCGACCGTCTGCACAGTACATTTAGACCGTAGAAAAGTTCACAAAAACAACTTTTCTCCGTCTAGAATTACAGGTACGACTACCTTCCGAATAAAATACAGTTTTTGTTTGCCAAAAATTGCCCGAGAAACTGATTTGGAAATCAAAATTGCAAAAATACACAAACATATTTGCATAAGGCGATGTGAGTGAACTGTACTATAAAATCAAAGTCTTGTTTTGTTTATAAAATCGCTTTTCAATCTATCTAATGAATGAACAAACACATAAAAATGGACAACACAATCTTCTTTCGAAAAATTTTATTCAAATCTTCATTAGTTTATGTATAAAAGTAAAACACGTACGATTTACAGCGCATTAAGGCAAAGCTGTCCTCGATGAAATTCAAGATAACAGCACGACTTAATTTGAGCACGTTTCATAAACATGTCTCCAAAACACAAAGGAAAAGTCAATCAAAAATTGATATCAACATAAATTCCCATCGAAAAATGTGATTTATTTTACCTTTAAGTCACTGGACTGCTTGGAAATTCATTAAAACTCCGCTTCTTCAGTTCTGAAATCCGTAATAAAAACAAGGCATCCCCCGCATTACTCCTGCATTGATAAAAACGTATGAGGGTTCCTCGAAGCAAGATTTTATCCCCGAAAGCTGTTCTTTTTCCACTAAAGCGGCTTCTGAGTATCCCTTAATTAGTATCCCTGTCTTGAGTAGCAAACCGCGAAAAAATGCAGGGAAGTAACGACTTCACTGCTCCGCTAAACACTGCAAAAGATCCAACTTTTTTAAAACTTTAAAAAGTGATTACAGAGCTGACGACTGTGTAGCCGCGCCACACTTGCGCGACCGACTGACACATGTCACGGAGGCGCGCCCGCGAAACATTTCGCTAGCCATGACCATGAAAAATGACGGACACAGGTTCTATGAGTATGGTGCTGCGCAGCCAGGCCTTTGGCCCGGCAAGTGCTCCGCTACTAATAGTTAATTAGTATTCTGTATCAATTTCTTACAGAATACTAATAGGTTAATTAGTATTCTGTATCAATTGGTCAACAATTCATTATAATTCATAAACCCCAGTTTTTCCCTGCTATCTTTTCAAGCCCTCCCCGAGCTTTCAGACAGTTGGAATTTGTATTGGGTTTACAGTGGTGTCCATGTGACTTAAATTACATGTTTGGATTGGTTTACTTGCTCATGAATTATTAATGAATTTTGTAAATAAATAAATAAATATATATATATATATATATATATATATATATATATTTAAAACAGGAAAAAGACTACACTTGTATCCCTACAAGCCTGTTTCGTGATTGCTCACTCTTCAGGGGATTTTATTAAAGAATAAACATAACCATCGCTTATATACAAAATTTGAATGCTTGGATGTTTAGTTGTTACATAGCAACGCTTTGTTACGGTGACGGCAAGAGGATACAAGTTCGTTACGTTTATTAAGTGATGATAGGTCAGGGCGGCAAATGATTAAGAATTTTTCCTTAAGACAGAGATTACATCTTTTGCTTGAGCTACTATATGAGGAGCTATTAAAAATTACACGCCATGAGATAGAATGTTCGATGTTGTTGTCTTTAAGTGACCAGATGTGCTTGCTAAGTTCGGTGGAGTTTCTGTGTTTTGCGTGACGAAAAGATGAAGTATGGTTTCTATATCTTGCCTTGAAGTCGTTTTCCGTAAGTCCGATGTATAATTGAGAAGTGTTGTTGTCGGTTCGCGTGACGTTAGCTTGATAGATGACAGATGATTGAAGGCAGTTTCCGTTTAGAGGGCATAAGCTCTTTTGACGGCAGTTGCATGATTTGGTGTGAGTAGTGTTATATGCGGTATTATCAGTGACTTTGGATGAATTTAGAACACGTTTGTTGTGATTGTCAATAATTTGTTTGGTGTTATTCATGCAGCTGTAACTGATCTTGACGGTGTTTCGATTGAAGATTTTACTGAGTTTGTTGTCTTTAGGAAAGTGTTTGTCTACTAAGGCAAGGAATCTGTGACCGATGTTTGTGCTGACGTTTTTGCTGAACGGGGGGTTATACCAAAGGATGTTGTTACGTTGTCTGTTTCTGCGATTAGGGGTCGTGATCGGTTCGTAGTGTAGAGTGTAGCTGTATCCACTTTCGTCTAGTGCTTTTTGGTATGGTGGCGCAGCTTGGTTTTTTCCTGTTTTAAAATATTTATCACGCTCTACTTTTTGTATTGAGCACTCTACTACGGAAAAGTCGAAACACAAATTTATTTATTTATTTATTTATATATATATATATATATATATATATATATATATATATATATCACAAGCTCCGAAAAATCTTCAACCGCAACACCATAAAAATAAGTTACAGCTACATGAATAACGCCAAACAGATAATTGATGACCATAATAAGCAGATTCTAAAGTCATCCACGCAAGCCAACGACGCCGCCACAGCTAACTCTAATACCAATCAAGACAAGAAGACATTCAACTGCCGACAAAAGAACACATGCCCACTCGACAGAAACTGCCTACAATCATCAGTCATCTACCAAGCTACAGTCACGCGCAACGACAACAACCCAACAGAAACATACATCGGACTCACGGAAAACGACTTCAAAACAAGATACCGAAACCACACCGCATCATTCCGCCACTCTAAACACAGAAACTCAACTGAACTAAGCAAGTACATCTGGACTCTCAAAGACAACAACATCGAACACTATATTTCATGGCGCATCCTGTCTTCGCATTCACCGTACAACAGCTCAAGCAAAAGATGCAACCTCTGCCTAAAGGAAAAATTTCTAATCATTTGCCGACCGAAACTTTCTACACTTAACAAACGTAATGAACTCGTGCCTTCTTGCCGCCATAGAAACAAAGCCCTTTTATGCAACAGCTGAACTGTTAAACTTCGCGCCGCATAGATTTGTTATTGTTATTATGTAAATTATTTTGTATATAAGAAGCGATGGTAAAGAATATTCTTACTGAATCCCCTGATGAGTGGGCAACCACGAAACAGGCTTGTCGGGATGAAAGCATAGTTTATTTGTTTCTTTCCTCCATAAACATGCATAAACACGCATTTAGCCCAAAAGGTGAAAGGGAAAATAGTTGCGCACTCCAATACGCTTCTTTCGTGACAAGTAATTTTTCTGTCTTGATTTGTGTTTGTATAAATTTGGTCTATGCATTGAAAAGTGAAATCTGTTAGAATGTGTGGCGTTTTGTTGAAGTGTATCGCGACCTCGCACCTTTTGGGCTAAATAAAAGACAATAATTTCATTCAAAAAATCGTATTCATTAAAATTAAATTCAGGGAGGTTTCATCACTAGGTTGTGATTTTCTTATAGTGAATTTTTAGCAAAAAAAATTTTATCGCCTTTTGTAATTGTCTTAACGTTCAAGGGCCTCGTTCGGGAATTTGTTTTTTTTTGTGCTGGCCTCGTCACTCAAAGGCTCTAAGTGTGGAATTTATTACTCATTGTTTAAGGACCCTGCTCAGGGATTTTGTTGTGGCATTGGCCTGTATGATTGTTCAGAGCACTGAATGGGAAACTTATTAAGTTAGGGCTATTGCATAACTTTTATTTATTTTTGATTGTTTTTCTTAATTATTATACCTTTTGTTAGGTTAATGTAGTTCATTAGTATTATTTGTGGCAATTGTGGTTTTCCTTTGGTTTAGTCTCGTTATCATTTCTATTATTGTATTATTGTTGTAATTTTTGCTTTTATTTTTGTTACGTAATTTATCAGTAGTTTAACATTAAGTCATTGTTGTAACCGTATTTAGGTCTCATGTGTAACTTGTCTGTATAACTGATGAAGGTCGAGAGACCGAAACGTTTTTAAACTAAATTTTTATATTTTTTATACCAAAAGTTGTCCATTTTCGGTCTTTTTAACTAGTTTTTTATCATATCCACCCTATCCGGACTGTGAATCCATTATTGTGATCCTTTTGGTATGACATCTTTCGTTGGCTCAGGCAGCACCTTCAAAACCGTCTATATATATATATATCAAATGAAGAATGATCCTCGCAGTTGTGAACGCAATTTAAGCAATTGCGAAAAGAAGCCTGAAAAAAAAAAATTCAGGACTTCAACGGGGTTCGAACCCGTGACCTCGCGATACCGGTGCGATGCTCTACCAACTGAGCTTTTTTTTATTTCTGGCGTTCCGCAGGGCGGTAGTGCAATGCTCCGCGATCATGTAAAACGGGGGGATAAAAACGAGGAAGAGGAGAACGCCAGGGTGAGGGAGCACCAGCTCGCCAAACTCGCTAGGGAATCGAACCCCACCTCACCGGGAATCTAAAAAGCAGAGCACCAGCAACTACCTACGTAACTAGACTATATACGTAAAAAAGGAGGTAAAACAATTGGATAAGACAACTAAAAAAACAGTTAAAATTAAATATAACATACTAAAAGCCAAGTGGTACAAACTAAGAAGAAACACGTACAATGCTTATGTAAGGAAAACCCGGGAAGAGGTTCGAGCAGTACAACCAACTAAGGCGACCGCACTAGCCAGGACCAGAAAACAACGCCGTGACGAGACCCAGACCGCACAAAAGGATCACGCAGTACAACCACTAAAGGCGACCACGATCACCAGAAACAACAAAAACAAGCCGGAACAAGTACAGCAAAGGGTCACGCAGTGCAACCAATCAAGGCGACCACGATCACCGGAACAAGAAAAGCAGGGGGGATCATGCAGCGCAACCAATGAAGGCGACCGCAATCACCCAAGGCAGTAGGGGAATAAGTAGAGACCGGAATAAGCAGAGAAAGAGGAGGGATCACGCAGTACAACTGAGATAGGACACAGTCACAGACAAACAGAAAAAGTCTCGTCACACACCGTACCAACTAAGCCCCGAGCGCCCCACTGGCGTGCAAAAAAACGGCGACGCTGGGCAGATTGAAAACGCTTGAAAAAAACAGGTAAGAAGAAAGAAACCCTGGCTCTAAACTGGGCAAGCAACCTAGGGCCTGAGGGTCGCACGTCGCGGAAACGAAAATCATTCCGCTGCTTCCAGACCAGAAATTTCAAGACATTCAACAAATACGCAAAAACAAGAGGAACGCAACGGAAGTCATCAGAGGAAAAGCCAAACAACATAACCTTGGCATCAATAGGGGGAGCCAAGGGGGAAGCAGCGGACAACAACGTCTGAACACGGGCAATGCCCTGCTGAATAAAAGGGCACGAAAAGAAAAGGTGCTCTAAAGACTCGTTGCCAGAACCACAAAAACAAACAGGATCAAAATTGTAACCAAAAGAAATCAAACGGTCCGCAGTAAAAAGAACCCCGTGGGCAACCTGCCAATTCACATCAAAGACATGATGGTCAAGCGGCATGCACGAAAGACTAGACCACGTAGAAAGCCAATCAACATTACCATAAATAGGAAGAAACTTGGATATACACCTAGGAACACACGCCAAAGAAGAGAGATACGACACGTAAACCACCTTAGAGGTGATGGTCTCCACCGGCAAAGGCCCAGATGGAAATGAGGCACCAACAGCTAAGCCGGAAGTGAGAGCCACCCCTCTCAGAAAACGCCACGCGTAGAACAGAGAGCGATAAAACGAAGGAAAAACGTCAGGTGAAAAGAAAGAAGGATTAGCAAAGACGACAGAGGGACCCACACCATAACGATCAAAACACCAATACGTCAAAAGAGAGACCCAACCACCAGGCGAAACACGATACCGCTTGACCCATTGTACAAGTAAAGCAAACATTTTAGCCTCTACGGAAACCATGGAGAGACCTCCACGAAGACGGGGGTGGATTACGATGTTACGAGCAACCTTATCAGATTTCCCACCCCAAAGAAAAGAAAAGGCCAGCTTATCAAGCTGCAGGCGGACCCACGGGGGCATCCCCACCAGAGACCCCACATACCAAACTTTAGAGAGAGCCAGGGCATTAATGACAAGGACCTTGCCTTGGAAGGACAACACACGATGACGCCAAAAATTTAAAACCCGCCGCACGGCCTCAATACGGAGCAACCAATTTGCTTCATCCACATCACTATTACCAATAAAAACCCCCAGCACTTTTATCTTGGAGTCTGTCCACTGGATGGCAACAGGGGCATCGGAACGACCGCGCCACCCACCCAACCACAACCCTTCACACTTCTCCAGATTTAGCTTAGCGCCAGAACCCTTTTCGAAATCTTCGTACACATCAAAGACAGAGACCAAGGCAAGGTCGGAAAGAACGATAACAGAGGTATCATCGGCATATAGGGACAGAACAGGGAGGGGCCGTGGCACACGAGGGAGGGAAAGACCAACAATATATGGATTGGCCCTAATATTGGCCGCCAAAACCTCCATGGATAGTACATAAAGGAGGGGAGATAGGGGGCACCCCTGCCTCACACCGCGAGAAGGTTTAAGCCGGTCCGAGGTATAACCATTGACCAAAACCGCACTAGAAATGTCAGTGTAAAGCAGCCGAATCCACCGGACAAAGTCCGGGCCAAAACCCAGGTGTGCCAAAACCGCAAAAAGAAAATCCCAGTCTACTCGATCGAATGCCTTTTCCTGATCTAGGGCCAAGATGGCGGCACAGCAACCCGTCTCCTTAGTATATTCCACCACATCCCGAAGTAAAGCCACATTCTCCCCGATATACCGCCCCTTGACCCCGCACGTCTGGTCCGGAGCCACCACCAACTGAAGAACCTTCAACAGACGACCAGCCAGAGCCCGAGCACACATCTTGTAATCTGAATTTAGCAGACTAATAGGCCGCCAATTCCTGTGAAGAAGACGGTCCCCCTTCTTAAAAATTAAAGAGATCAGAGCCAGCCGCTGCGACGGAGAAAGAAGCCCGGAGGCGAAGGATGCATTGAAGACCTCAACAAGGTCGTTACCAAGAACGTCCCAAAAGGTAAGATAGAACTCAGGGGGGAGCCCGTCAGAACCAGGGGCTTTCCCTTTGGCCATCCCTCGAAGAGCAAGCAAAACTTCTTGGTTCGATAAGAGACCCTCGCACAGGGGAACCTGGTCGGGGGGGAGACGAGCAGTGAGATTGTCCAAAAGACGGGACTGAACTTCAGAGTCGGTAGCAGAAGCAGTAAACAGCGACGAATAGAAACCGCGCCAAGAATCCAGGATATCATTCAGATTAGTCACCGTGGTACCATCAGACAAACGCATGGCCGAGATCCAGGACTCAGCCCCCCTTTTCTTCTCCGAACGTAAAAAGAATTTGGACGAGGACTCACCCTCCTCAGCCCACTGGATGCGAGAACGAACCCTGGCCCCCTCGGCCGCAATTTGATCAATAGATGCCAATTGAATGAGAGTGGACTCATAGACGCCAAACAAATGGGAAGCCCCATTGTCAATTTGTTTTTTCAAATGCGAAGCCAAATTGGTCAGCAACAATTTGCGTTGCTCCCTTCCTTGTGCCAAGCGACGACAATGTTGTACAGCAATACCCCTGATCTTTTCCTTCCCGCGGTCCCACCAGGTAGCAACCGACGAGAAGGAGGCCTTCTTACTACGCCAGTGGTACCAAAACTCCTTCACAGCCACCACAAAGTCAGAATCACATAAAACAGAACAATTTAGCTTCCAACGTCCAGGACCACGCGGAAGAAAGGAAGGCGGGGGACACACAAAAACAACGGCTGAATGGTCAGAGAAAGGACAGGGAACTATAGAGGAGGACTGGGCCGAGGCCAACCAAGAGGTGGGACAACCAAAGAGATCAATGCGGCTGGAGACAGAACCATTCCATCTCATCCAGGAATAGCCTCTCTGGGTGGGATTAAGATGACGCCAGATATCCGTAATACAGCAGTACCTGAAAAGAGCCCTCAACGAAGCACAACTGTCATGGGAATGGTCCAAAGGGTTCGAACCACGACGGTCAATAGAACGGTTAAAAACGGCATTAAAGTCTCCTCCCACCACCGTGGGGACTGCAGGATCAACCATATCCTCAACGTAAGCATAGAAATCCTCCCTCTCCGGGTTACGATTGGGAGCGTAAACAGACGCCACCCGAAAAACAACATCCCGACATTCAAATTCTGCAAGTACGAAACGCCCCTCCCTATCGGCCCAAGAGTTGACTAATCGGACCTGAGGGCGAAAGAGGATGACCGTACCGCACGCATGGGCCGACCCAGGCGAAGAGACAACTTGATAGCCCGCCGCTAAAAACCATGCCGACCCCTCCGCGCAAGACAAGACATGCGTCTCCTGTAGACAAACAAAATCGGCCCGCAGACCGAGCAGCCATTGAATGAAAGGAGCCCTTTTACTGGCATCACGGATGCCATTAGTATTCACCGTTACAAAATTGAATTTACCAATTGGGGGCCAAAATAACTACGACGACGCACCCAAAGGGGCCCTAGAAGCACGCCGGGCCCTCTGTGGCCGAGGGGGCACATTGGGTTTAATGGCATGTTTAACACGGGAACCGATCTTTTTGAATTTGCCAGAGAGGCCACGCTCCTCGTAAGCCTCCCCCACTTCAGAAACAATACAGGAGGGCTGAGCAGGCCCAGAGCCCTCCGACTCCTCCATCAATTCTGGACTTTCAATTTGGCCAACTACAGCATCCTGGACAACAACACTATCAGCAATTTGGGCAACATCATTTGCAACATTTTGGTCAACTACATTATTTTGCACGTTACTTAATATACTTTGACTATTTCCACTACTTTCAACATTATTCTCATTATGAAGTAAATTTCCACTTTCATTGTTTACAACTTCATTAGTATTACTTTCATAACTTTCATTATTTCCATTGTTTACGCTTATTACACTGTTTGCAGTGCTCACTACATTACTTTCAATATTTACAGTACTCACTGTATCACTTTCAATGTTTACACTAACATTACGTTCACTATGAACAGTATTTACAACATTACTTTCACTGCTTACAGCGCTCGCTGTACCACTATCGCTAATTACATTATTGATAGGAGTTTGGGCGCTACTCCCCTGCACAGTGCCACTGTCAACATCACGTTCAACAATTCTACCATTGACAATCACCCGGGTGTCATTGGGGTCACTGGTGACGTCCCCCTCCGCACCCGCCAAAAACCCCTGACTATTTAGCACACCACCATGCGCATACTCAAAAATTACCACCCTGTTACTGGGATCGCTTGTGGCATCCCCCGCTATCGCAGTTTGCGCCTGCACCTGACTATTCAAAACAACCTCAGCCGACGCCGCGGGCCCAGAGGAGTCCTCAAACTGGCCCGCATCAGCTCCCTCCACCCCTACACCCTCTACACCCTCAACACCCTCCATACCTTCCACCACACCCTCAACCGACTCCGCAGCAGCCTCGCCGGTGGAAAGTGGTACTCTCGCAGCGTCACCGGGCTCAGATCCAGGGGGAACAGACCCAGCACCCTCACCCGGCAGAGAGGGAAACTGGGCCTCATCAGGATAATGGACTTGAACATCCAAGACATTCCATGGGTTGGGACAATTACGCGCGAAGTGCCCCTCCTGATGGCAACGCCGACAGCGGTCCTTATTAGGACAGTTAGCTGATTTATGCCCTTGGACAGCGCAGAGATTGCAGACTAGCGGCTGGCCGCGATACCATAGGCGGCAGAGATACCCGTCAACAGTAACCTGACGCGGTGGAGTCGATTCCAGGGCGATCGACACCAACCGCGTCCCCGTGTAAATATTCGGGCAGGAGACATAAGCCTGTTTTTTGACCCGCTTAACGTCCCCATAGCTTGCGAGAACCTCCTTAAGAACTGCATCCGATTCCTCGAAAGGATAATCAAATATATGAATCACGGTGAGAGGGGGGCCCCCGCCAAGAATCGGGCACCATAGACCAAAAAGACGCACCCCTGCTTGTTCCTTCGCCACTTTAAAGTCATCCTTTAACCGGAATGTGACCCGAATGACTTCAAAGGCGACTTGCACGCATTCAACACCCTTAAAAACCTTCAGAATTTCTTTCAAGATATCTTCTTTGGTGTTGCCGCTCAATTTTCGGCCGCACTGCACGTTAAGCGTGCGAGGAAGACGCATAATAGCAAATAAGAGAAATAAATAAATAAACAAAGGCCAAAAAGACCCGAGGAAAAAAAAAAAAAAACACGCGAGAAAAGGCGCGCGAAGCACGCCCGAAAAAAACCCGAATACACGCGAGGAAAAAGGCGCGCGAAACACGCCCCAAGCCGCGAATGCGAAAAAAGAAGCCGAAATAAGCCGACAAAAAAACAGCGGGCCGAAGAGAAAATAAACCACAATAACAAAGTGTTATTGCAGTACAAAAATATGGAAAACAATAACCAGAGGTTATCAGTGATAATTGCGAAAATTAAGAAAACAACAAAAGCCAAGCGCTTTTGATATAAACACACAAAGCACAATAGCCAAGCTAAAAGTGCTAATTACAAACTAATATAACAAAAGCCTAACGCTTTCGTTATATCTACAAAATGGAAAAAGCAAACACAATGGCCGAACGGCCAAAGTGCAAATTACAAAGTTAAACCACAAGTTGCAAAACAGAATATTTAATGACCCAAACGAAAATCCAAATCCCCCAAAAACACACTCAATTTAGGGCCAAAACCCAAACCAAAACGATACCAAAAAGAAAAAAAAACACACCACCCAAGTATCGAAAACGAAACCCCAAGAAAACCCGAAAAAAAGCCCCAAAACCACACCCGAAAGCCCCGAACAGAAACAACAAAGGGAAACAAAGAAAATAACACCACGGATCTCAACTAAACCACCCGAAAAGTTTTGAACCCAAAAAACAACCAGAAAAACCGCAAAATCCAGAAACAAAAACACCAGCTAAGGAACACGAACCCTTAGCTGAAAGAATAGAGGAAAATTTAGGACTTACTGCCTCGATTAACGCAAGAAATAGCCGAAAGAGACACAGCTCCAAAAGACGTGTCTATTCCCAATGCTCTACCAACTGAGCTATGAAGCCACTGACGTTGGGAGCAGGTCAATTGTAGGTTCATGTGTCCCGTGAAAGGAATGAGTGTGAAATAATATATATGAAATAAATCATATATGAACTGCGGAAATGAAATCAAATGAAGAATGACTGGAAGACCTATGCAAGACAGAATAAAAGAGCATGACCGAGACATCCGATTCGCCCGTACCCAGACCTCCGCCGTTTCAGAGCACGCCAACAACACCGGACACCACCCGCTTTGGAATGAAGTAAAGTTTATTGATCGTGATCCTCATTGGTACACACGCAGGGTCAAAGAGGCGATCCACATTAGACTTAACCCTAACAACATCAACAGGGACAGTGGAATAGAAATTCCAGAAGCATGGATGCCCACGATCAAGAAACACAACAACAGGAGAGCTGTACGACTACGGACCGCCGAAGGAACAATTCGCCGAAACAACGAGGATCAAAAATGCGCCAATCACAGCTGTTGAAAACCAACCAATCACAGCAGAACATCGTGCTTCATAAGGTGACACGTAACCAGTCGACCCCATCGCCTGAAGAAGACTAGCAGTATGCAGTCGAAACGTCGCGATCCACATCGGAAGTGACTACATCGTGAGACAAACGAAAAAAAATACTTCTTTACTAGTGTGTTCACCACGATGAACAACAACAACCCTTTTTACGATAAAGAAACCTTTGTTAACAACTTTTGTCCCTTTTTTCGTACTGATTCCGAAATCTCGTTTAATGCGCATGCGCATTAACGAGATAAAAAGCACAAATAAAGATTCCCACCACCAGCTGCATTCCTCAGATTTAGTTTTTTCTTTATAAAAACATTCAGCATGGGCAGGGATTAGGAAACCCGGCTGGAATGGTTCGGATCGTTGCACTGCTCAAGTGTTATTTCTTTTTTTATCTAGTGCCAGTCCTACTCCAACTTGAAATCGGTTCAAACGAAAACCGTTAAATGGTTTCCTCTCATTCCACCTGCTGTTCCAAGAACAATACTGATAGCCATAGTTAGGACGTAAAATTTGTTAAGAAAACTTTTGCTTACTGGTGGGAATTTTGAGTCAATGGATTTCTTACAAAATTGGGAGTGAATGGTCACGTGATGAAAAAAATCCACAATATTATATATACATTTTAAACAGTTTATGTTTGCGGTTTGGCCTAAATTGTTATCTAAGAGATACCTCTGAATCCGTTTAGACCACCCTCTCTTAAATCGACAGGGACCCAGGCCTTAACCCTCGGACGTACACGCAAACGTATACCCCAACCATGGTACAAGGGGGGGGGGGGGGGGGGGTTGTTGCAACCCCCCTCCCCTTGGGTTTTTCCTATGTTGCGATATTTCGGATATTGCATTTACATAGCCCGCGATGTTCTCTACAAGATAAGGTAAATATTATGGGTAGGGACGCTTCTGGGGGTCCGTGACGTCATCCAAAGTGGCCGCCAAGACGGCCGCCATCTTGAATTTTACTAAAAATTCAAATTTATCAGAAAAATGCGGAAATTGCAAATATTGTTTGCTAGAGTGGCAAAATAACATCAAATTAAACATTTTGATGCTTTTGGTAGCATTTTATATGTTTTTTTTTCGCTGAAAAAAGGTGAAAAACAAGCATTTTTCTTAAAAAAAATGGGTTGAACACATGTTACTTATGACGTCATATCTCGTCACCATAGCAACGGGTTGTCGCCAAACTTTACAAAAATGTGTCTCAAGGATAAATGAACAGCTACTGTAAACGGCATGTGCTAATCTTAAATAGTCTTTAAAATATCGGAGAAAAACCTTAAGGGGGTGGCAACCACCCCCCTTGTACGTCTGAGGGTTAATTCACTTGAAGGTCCTCGAAGTAAGATTTCATCGCTTAAATCTCTTCTTTTTTCTGAGTATTCTTTAAAGCTTTCTTTTTTCTAGTTTGAATCTTTTAAATGTGTGTTATTTATTGCAAAATCACGGCCGGTTTTTTTCTAGCACGGCCGTCAATGGGCTAAAGGAGTTTAGCGCTAAACAAGAGCTTCGACAATCTACTAGTTCCAATTAAACTGTCCTAAAACGAAATCAGGTTTAAAAATAAGCACTTAGCTCTGTATTCCTCCAAAAGCGCTTGACTTGCAGAGTTACGAAGGCTCAAATTTGCGGTCTTGACTACCGTTTGAAAAGTGAATCCTGTCTTGAGTAACAAACAGCTAAAAAAATGAAGGGAAAATCGATTTTTAAACTACCATTTTCTCCGCTAAATATACAAAAGTGCTTGCTGCAGCTGACCGACGTGACATCGGCCGTATAGCCGCGCGAAAAACAAAGCCTCGCTTTGGTTTCAAATTTACTAATATCTCGGATGTTGCGTGACGTCATATGCGCATGTTTTGCGACGTCATACGCGCCCGCAAGTCAGCCCTGTGCAACGTTCGGACGGACACCCCGGGTAGTCCAGGACTTGTCCAAACGATGTATGCAATTCGCTAAGAAAACAATAGATTTGTCCCGCTAGGATAGGGATTACGGATAGGGGCATTGTTCAAGTGATATACCAATTGTATCGTTCGCTAATCACAGACATCGTTTGGACAGCTACGGGGTCGCCCACGGACACACGCACGGACGCGCCCGCGAAAAATTCTGCTAGCCATGACCATGAAAAATGACGGGCATAGGTTCTTTGAGTATGGAGCTCCGCGAGCTGAGCTTCGGCCCGCGAGAGCTCCGCTATGAATGATTTTATTAGGACCTAGTGTAGGTATATGTGTATAGCATTTTGTATATCACAATTTGTATCCCTTTCAAACAGACGAGTTGTTTCCAGGTGACAAATACAGTTGAATTCCACCAACACAAAATCTTTAAAAACAGCTTTAATTTCGAGGCGTACGCGTCGTTATATTTTCACAAACTCCACGTCTCACTTTTGAAGTCCCATCTTAGGCTTACTGGACGTCACCATGCCGTAAAACGCGAAAATACACTCGTATCATGGACTGCAAAAAATTCTGAAGAAACGACATCCTAAATGTTTAAAACATATGACGAGACCACCGGAAGTTTAGTTGTCTCAAATAAAAGCACATGGTCGTCTTATTTTAGATTTCATTGCAATCACTACTTAATTATATTGATTGATCCTTCCGCAGACGCATGTTCGACCAACCCTTGTCAAAATGGCGGTACGTGTTCATTAGGATCCGGTGGTTACAGTTGTAGCTGTCCTTCAGAATTCACCGGACAACACTGTGAAACACCCGAAGCAAACAATCAAGGTGATAAACTTTGCTAGTAAACAGGGCTTGGTTGCGTAAAACAACTTACGATTAAGTTCCATTATACCCATAAAAATTATGAATAAGATAATTGTATAATGTATTCTATATCAAAATAAATTCATATCAAAATGAAATAAGATCACATGGTTTACGAAAACGTTTTCACAGCACACCAAAAAGAATGAGCGCGCGAAGCGTGCTGGGTTTTACAAGAATAATATGGATTGGAACGGACTTTAAACACAAAAACGATTGTTGTGTATTAACTTCAACAAGTTTTATCTCTGTAGTTGTATACGGCTTAACGTAAAATGAACATCTTTTGAGTGCAAGCAGCGAGCACAATGCGAAATTAAACCTGTTGCAGAGTTTTGAATACATTTTTTTTATAATTACCATTAACCCGCCTTAGCCCGCTTAGTGAAAATCCGTGATAAATTAATAAAAAAAATACCACCTCGATTGTCCTCCTACAGTTTGAAAAAAAAAACGCTAATAAGCTTTTTGCACAGGAGCACCAAACCAAAGGTTTCGGCGGAAAACTCTTCAGAAAACATCAGTCATCTAAAATATAGTAATAAATTATATTATAAACTAGAGGTTCTTAAGTAAGATGTCGCCTCTAACTTTCTTTACATCAGGAAATTTAACGCCTTTTGTTTTCGGATACAAATGTTGTTTTGGGTACGAAAGAAGGTCAGCTAGGATTTTCGAAAAGATGAAAGAATCTTGGACAATTTACTGCCCCTGAAATATTCAGCTCAAAGAACCGAAAAGCTCAAACTGTATTAGATGTCACACATTTTCCTTTAAAGTGCCCCTATGATCAAAGTATTGATTTTCATTTTTTTAATTTTCGTGTACTATTAGACTTTCTTACTCATCTTGCCAAATTTCAAACCATTACGAACATAAGAAGTCATTTTATTTTAACATTCATTTCCGAGAATTTACGGCCGCTATTAATCAACCTTGTTCCAAGGCTTGGTTGCGAATGGGAGAAAGTGACGTCAAAGACTCAAACATACCTCACGGGTTGAAATTATAATAACAATCATCAAAGAAAATTGCGCGAAAAACAAGTCCAAAGTTTTTGTTGCTTTTCGCGTGATTTTCAATACTTACTGTTATAACTTTAACCCGTGTTTGAATGTTTATGCATATAAGTTGATAAAACTGACGAGTGCGATCGCGGTGACTGTGATGGTGGGTGATGGTTATTTCGGTCATGACGTTGATATTGATTCTAAGAATGATGATCGATGGTTTGGTCTCTGTGTTCACTTTATCAGATCGTGATTGCTGCTGAAGTTGTTAGAATGATGTTGTTGTTCCGGGATAAATAAAGCTCACTTCCATTCAAACGGGACGTCCTCTGGAACGGCAGAGGCCTGGGCACTTTCGAGTGGTAGGTTTAGCCTGCCTTCATTCTTGCCGCCTTCTTGATATATTTATTTTACACTGATTTTTTTTACACTGATTTAATTTCTTCACGTACAGTTTTCAGTGTTAAAGGCTGGGCCAAATTTCTTATGTGCAATGAAATGTATCAACTAATCTGAAATATTTTAAAGTGCCCCTGTGATCAAATTTTTGATTTTGATTTTTTTACATTTTCGTGTGCAATTAGACTTTCTTACTCATCTTGCCAAATTTCAATTCATTACGAACATCCGAAGTCATTTTATTTTAACATTTATTTCCGAGAATTTACGGCCGCCATTAATCAACCTTGTTCCAAGACTTGGTTGTGAATGGGAGAAGGTGACGTCAAAGACTCAAACATACCTCACGGGTTGAAATTATAATAACAATAAGTATTGAAAATCACGCGAAAAGCAACAAAAACTTTGGACTTGTTCTTCGTGCAAAAACGTTTGGGTCAAAGTATATCCGTTCAACATGAATGTCCTCTGCTCCTGAGGTATAGGTGTAAACTACAAAGTCGCACCATTGCAATTTTCTTATTGCCATCCCTCCCTGCACTTCTGCGTAGAAGGGATGTTTTCTCTTTAGTCTGAGGCCAGAGTCAGTTAATTCTAAACAAAAATTATTTGTTTTAGTTGCAAGGGTGACTAATAATCTGGTACTGTTGTTTTCAGGAATAACCTTCTGTGGAAATAACTTGTATTTCAACTCCAGGTTTCCAACTGGACTGCTTGTGTTGCTGGGGTCACTCACTTCACCATCAACACTTGCTGCTAAGAATGCATTGTCCTGGTCAATAACAACACCCTTCTCTTCTACGCACAGCCCATGGTGACCATGGTTGAGCTGATATTCAACATATTCACACTGAAATGGTGTGGTTGTCCTTGTTTTGTATTGGAATAGATCTCTGACAAGACGATCTGGCATGGTTGTTGACCTGCTGTTGTTGATTTCACCAAACTTTGATGCTGTGATTCTTCCAGACCTATACTTAAAGCATTCAGGGTTAGAGGATTGCCCTCTTGTTCTCTCCTCAACATCTTCAACCTCTGAATTGCTTATTTTAATTTGAATGAGAAAATCTCGACATTCCTCTCTAAAGGTGGGATTTGATAAGTCAAATTCATCTGAGACTACTTGGCCTTTATAAGGTATTACCACAAAACTAACATTTCCATTTTGTACAGTTTCAGATATGTCATTAGCAGTTTTTGTCGTAGGCTGTTCCTGACAATCTACTGCAAATTGTTTTTCTTGGTCACCATTCGGAATGTCTTCTGGGGCAATCAAAACAGAATGTGAAACGAGAAGGTGTGAATCATTTGAGAAATTGCTGTCAAAAGGTTCACATTCATTCCCATCGATTAAGTTAAGTTTTGGCTTCTTACAAGGTGAAGAGTGATCCACTTCCGCTGGTACTTCCGGCCAAGTGTTTCGCTTCCCTTGCAAATAGTCGTGATCCATGGCAACTTGACATATGGTGATCTTATTTTCAAGTTCTTTCACAATTACTGGCTTGTAATCATTTCCCTCAAGTAAATCTATTACCATTGGTTTTGATTCATCAGAATTTCCTTTTAAGTCATGACAAAACGAATAAATCTGCTCACCTGTCACTTTCATGGCATAAGAAGGACAAGCAGTATATGAAAGTTTTCTCTTTTTCTTGGTATTCTCTTGTCCGTTTTGTTATTTTTGTCTGCATCATAATCATGATGGATCATGAGAATGTCATTGAAATGAACGGGTGTATGATTGGGGGTTTGTGTTCGTGGTTTGTGCCACTCCTGCGGTTTCTCTGTACATGACTTGTTGGGTGGAATTTCCTGAAAACCACTCTCAACAAAGTCAAGAATTGTGTAAAGCACAGCCCCTACGTGCTTACAATATCTGTTAATGAAATAATCAAATTCTGTCAGTTCTGTTGTGCGAATCTCAAGAGTAGTTACGCAACCGGCAATTGCATAATCGTCTAGGGACCTGCAATAATAAGTGAACGAGAATTGTATTTGCATAGGCAGTTTTTTGCTTTTTCCCGTCCTCGAGCAGAATGTTGTAAACAAGTTCAACTTAGCTGAGACATTAAAGGCGTTGTGTTGAAACTCAAGCTGGCGGTTTTCCAGCACAAATTGTTGGTCCTTCGAGCCGGATGAGCGACCTAAGGATTAGAGCTGTTAACAAGGGAGAATTTGGATCGAACGCCTGCCGTTTGAAATTGGAATCTCTCTTCAACTCGCTCTAGAGGAAAGATGATTAACGCAGGAATCTCTCAAGCTCAGAAGCAAGGCTCCTTGCCTGACACGAATAAGGATGATCACTCGCCGACGGAGCGCGAGTTACGGTGGCAGAGACGCCATCAAAACGACGAATTACGCCATGAGCTAGAAAATATCGATCGACTAATTCAAGGACGAGGAAGCCGGACTCTTCTCAAATACATCATGGAAAATGCGAAGCGACTTTGCGAAGAGTTAAAGACTACCAACAATAAACTTGTTGAAGCTCTCGGCGCAAGAGAAACAGTAGCGGACGTTGACTGGGCTTGTAAAATGGACGAAAACGTCACTTTAAAACTTCAGGCAGCGATAGAATACCTTGATGCTAGAAAGGATGATTCACCGAGTTCTATTCATTCTCCTCGTCCATCGGAAGTTAAAGGCCCGTCATTGCTTTTCAAAGGAGCACCGGAATCCCTTGAAGACCTTGGTACTGAAACGTCTCTTCAGCAAACGCCGTCTCTCTTGCGCTCGAAAACAAGATTGGAAATAGAACTTACACAAAGGAAAAGGGATATAAAGCGGCAAATGGATGAGCAAAAAAGGATGCTAGAAGAAGAAGAGCTGCAGTTACTACAAAGATACGAGAGCGAAAGACAGCGTTTGCAGCAAGAACGGAGAAAACTTCAGCTAGAGGCCGAGGTTGAGATGGAGCTAGAAGAGTCTAAGGTAAAGCGGAAAATTGCAAAGGCAAACCTTTATGTGAAACAAAAATCATCGGATGAAGAAGAAAGCTTGCAAGAAAATTTAAAGGCTTTACCTCATGAAAGTAAGCAAGGGATCGTTGGTCGTTACATCGAAGGAATACCCGTAAACAGTGGCCATGTAGAGAAACCAGCTGATTGTGATCGGATAATTGGAGAATATTCAACAATAAAGTTAGCTGAAGCAATTCTGAAGACACGTGATCCCAGAATTAAGACCTTCGATGGAAACATCAAGAATTATCCAGCGTTTAAAGCATCGTTTAGCAAGCTTGAAAGGCAAGGCATTTATGCGGAAGATGAGCTGTTAGACCTCTTACTCACACACGTAGCAGGCAAAGGAGAAAAGGCTCTGCAAGGGATTTTACCTGGTAGTGGCAAGTACAAAAGGGCATGGGACATTCTCCAAGAACGATTTGGAGATCCAAATGGAATCATTTTGGCACACGATACTGACCTTAGGAAGCATTCAAACGTCAGCGAAAGAAACGTCGAGCAGCTGAGATCTCTTACAGAGACAGTCAGTATTCTCGTAGCAACATTCGAGTCGCTTGGTCAAGATCATGAGCTGAAATCTACTTCCCACGTTCGTGAGGCTTTAGTTAAGCTACCACCTTCCCTCAAGATCGCTTGGTCAAAACACACAAATGAGTCCCGAAATGCAGATTTGGATTCATTCAGAAAGTGGTTGGAGAAGCAAGCCGGAGTATGGGAACGTGCTCTTCTCGATACGGTACCTACCACAACGGAACGCAAGCCGTCGTCTAAAAAGCATTCGTTTACTGCGGATGCTCGTCTTGAGGTCTGCCCGTTTCATGGAAGTGGAAATCATCCTGTTGGTGACTGCCGAATGTTCAAAGGCCTCGACGTGGCTGGAAAGGAAAGGGTTTTGAGAGAGAAAGGACTTTGTTACAACTGTTTTGGACGTCATCTGAGAAGACATTGCAAGAGGAAGTTGAGCTGTACAGTGAGTGGTTGTAAACGCAATCGTCATCCCTTGCTTTACGAGTTAAATGAGGTCATAGCTAAAAGGAGAACACCTTCGGGCTCTTCAAATACGGCATCGAATCCAGGGGAAGAATTAAATACAACCTCAAATCCTCCTGTTGTTCCCAACTTCACGGCACAACAACCGAACACAACGTCACCAGTCAACCAGCTTCAACCGAACGCTAGTGGAGCGTTCTCAGGGCGAGTCGCCACTTGCGGCACACGTGTTATTCACCAGATAGTTCCAGTCTTTCTTTATGGTCCCAAGGGACGTTTGCAAACACATGCTCTTCTTGATGGAGGATCAAATGCCACTCTCATTGAGCAAGGTCTTGCCATGGACCTTGGTTTGTCAGGTCCCCAAAGTAAATTGGTTCTCGGAGGTGCTAATATGGATGGAGTCGTAGATTCATTTGAACTAAAAGACCTTGCAATCTCCGGAATAGGGAGAAGGAGAATGAAATACATTATTCCGAGAGTGCACACTGTGCCAAAAATGAACAATCCTCTATACAGTGTTGATTGGACAAAGGAGAAGATGCGATTTGATCACTTAAAGGATCTACCTTTACGGGCGGTCGACGCTTCTGCCATTAAACTGGTTATTGGAATAGATGCCTACATCTTGCAAGCCACGCCTGAAAGGCGGCTTGGCCCTCTTGGTACACCAATAGCTGTTAGAACACGTTTGGGATGGGTAGCATTTTCACACCTGCCTGGATCAGAGGAGGATAAAATTCATGTCTGCCGAATTGATGCTGAACTTCAAACTCAAAATGACATTGACTTGAGTCAACAACTCCAGCGATGGATAAATGTCGAGACGGCACCTACCTTGGGACCTAAGAGTGCTGTGCGGTCAATTGAAGATCAGAAAGCCTTTACGATTCTTAATCAGACTACTAAGCGAATCCCGAATGAAAATGCATTTGAATCTGGAATCCTGTGGAAAGATCCGAGCCCTGTCTTACCCAACAACAGAAAGGCGGCCGAGGCCCAACTACGTACCCTGGAGATCAGATTAGAGCGTGACCCTGAGCTAAAAAGGGTTTACAGTGCCTCCATAGAAAGTGATGCGAGGAATGGTTACATACGAAAGTTAACTGCTAATGAAGAAGTCAGAACTGTGAGTCAAAGAATCAATTATCTAACTCACCATCCTGTTCGTCATCCAAAGAAGCCAGAAAAGGTCGGCAGAGTTTACAACGCGGCAGCTAAATACGATGGAAAGAGCTTGAATGACTTCATCTTGGCTGGTCCTGATCTTTTGACGTCCTTTTATGGTGTTCTGCTTCGCTTCCGGCAAGGCCGTATCGCACTCTGTTCAGACAATATCGACATTAAGGACATGTTCTTACATCTACGAGTGACAGAGGCAGACATGCCTGCTCTTCGATTCCTTCACAGAGAGTCGCCAGCTAAGGATCCAGATGTTTATCAGTGTTTGAGGAGACCGTTTGGCGAAAGGTCAGCTCCTGCGTGCGCCAATTCAACGTGGTCAAGAGTAACGCTGAAGAAAATCGCGAAAGATATCCTGAAGCTGCGGAAGCTGTCAAACAAAACCTTTACGTTGACGATTCCCTTAATTCTGTAAATGACGAGATTGAAGCTGTACATCTTCGTCGAGACCTTACTGCACTTATGAAGCTTGGAGGTTTCACGTTGACAAAGTGGCTCAGCAACAGTGAAAGTGTTCTTAATGACATTCCTGAGTCTGAAAGAGCAGAGGTGAAACAGTTGACGCAGTCTGGGCTTCCCAACTCGAGAGCTTTGGGCGTTGTGTACTGCGCCAGTACAGATGCGTTCCACATTTCAATTTCAGCGAGTGAACCTGCGAAAACCCCGCGAGCAATTTTGAGCAGGGTGTCGTCAATTTGGGATTCTCATGGTTGGCTGAGTGCCCTCACGATTAAAGGGAGAATCTGCCAACGATCAATCTTCCTCAAAAAGTACAACTGGGACGAAGTCATCGACGAGGATAATTTAAAGGAGTGGAGAAAGTGGGAGACTGAAATAAAGGATTTAGAGACTATTGCCGTTCCCCGGTGCTTTCATCATCGAGAGGAAAAGCCTGTCAGTGTGGAACTCCACCTCTTCTCAGACAGTTCCCAGCAGGCTAAATGCGCCAATGTGTATTTGCGTTTTTCCTATGAAGACAGTGGCATTGAAGTCAGATTGGCCTTGTCAAGAGCGCGAGTGACACCCATGAAGAAAATGACCGTACCACGTTTAGAGCTGGATGCCGCGTGCATGGCCTCACAGCTTGCCTTGTCCCTTGTAGATGCTCTGGATTACACCATTAGTAGAGTTGTTTTCTGGACCGACTCGATGGTAGTTCTCCATGGGATTCACCAACTAAGTGTCAAGTATCGAGATTATGTGGCTCATAGAATTGTGGACATAACCAGTAATCTGGAAGCTCTAAGGTCTGAAGATCAACGCTCAGTCGAAGTTCGCCATGTTCCCATTACCTTGAATGTGGCAGACGCTGGCACTCGTGGACTACACCTTTCTGAAATGACCTCCCAAAGTTCCTGGCAACGAGGTCCCGATTTCCTTTCCTGCAGTGAAGATCATTGGCCTCCGAAGCATGACAAGGGGGAGGAAATTGAAGACGAAAGCGAAGTCCGCAAAGCAGTTCAAGTTAAGCTTGTTGATACTCAAGTGGAGGAGTTCAAGCCTATTGATTTGACCCGCTTCTCTTCCTTCGAGAAGGCAAAGAGAGTTACTGCATACGTCATGAAGTTTATCAGGTCTATGAAGAAACAATCACACCCAGACAGCGTTGTAAATGAGCTCACTGTTCAAGAATTGCGTAGCGCGGAGTTGGTGCTGATAAGAAAAGCCCAGAATGCTTCATTTCCGGACGAGATCAAGGCTCTGACTGAAGAAAGGCCAATCCCAAGTGGGTCGAGATTGAAACGTCTAATCCCGTATATGGACAGAGATGGTATGCTCAGAGTTGAAGGCCGAATTCGCAATGCTCCAGTCTGTTATGACACCAAGCACCCCATCATACTTGATGCAAAGTCGTTGATTGGCCGCTTGATCATTGCAGAATATCATCACAAGCTGGCTCATGGTCCCCCAGAGTACATCTTCAATTCAATTCGTATGAAGTATTGGTTAGTTGGTGGCAAATCAGTGGTGAAAAGATATGGTCTAGAGTGTCTGTACTGCAAAAGGCAACGGGCTAAACCCAATCCTCCTCGTATGGCCGCACTTCCAGAACGTCGAGTGACTCCGTTTCTCCCACCATTTACACACACCATTATTGATCTCTTCGGCCCGGTTTACGTGAAGCAGCAAAGAAGTGAGATTAAAAAATGGGCTATCCTCTTTTGTTGTGCGAATGTCCGAGCGCTTCATCTGGAAGTTGCAGATTCCCTTGAGACAGACGCCTTCCTGAACTGCCTGTCTCGCTTTGTCAATCGACGAGGTTACCCAAGAACCATTACCACAGACAGAGGGACAAACTTTGTTGGTGCTGCAAGAGAGCTGAAAGAGGGCTGGCAGCGACTGTCTCACGATCAAATTTCCAGGAGACCAGCGACCAACGGTACAGATTGGATTTTTAATCCTCCCAACTCACCACACATGAACGGAGCAGTTGAGCGACTTGTTAAATCATGTAAGCGTACTTTGTATGCTATACTTCAGGGGAGACGAGTAAGCTCTGATGTTCTGCACACGGCATTGGTAGAAGTAGAAGGAATTCTCAACTCGAGACCTATTGCCGCCAGCAGCAGCCATCCCGATGACTTCGAAGCTTTGACTCCGAACCACATTCTTCTTCACAGACCAAACGTGAATGCTCCATTTGACGTAGTAGAAGACCGTGAAATCAATTCAAGAAAGAAGTATCGACAAGCGCAAGTGTTGGCTAACATGTTTTGGAATCGTTGGCTAAAGGAGTATCTTCCATCGTTGAATCAAAGAAACAAGTGGATCACAGAGGCAAGAAATATGAGTCAGGGAGATTTAGTCCTCATAACGGATCCAAACGTTGCACGAGGTTTGTGGCAAGTTGAAAGAATTCTTAAAGTCTTTCCTGGAGAAGATGGCCGTGTGAGAACCGCTGAAGTGAAGACCAAATCCGGTATCTACGTACGACCCGTGGCAAGACTCTGTTTACTGGAAGAAGAGTGCTTCGACACATAGGATTATTCAGAAATGAACATTAATTGACTCTTGATAATTGCTTCAAAGGAACTGATTATTAACAAATTTCTAATTCGACAACACTCTCTTAAAGCGTGGTCGAATTGAGGGGGAGTGTTAATGAAATAATCAAATTCTGTCAGTTCTGTTGTGCGAATCTCAAGAGTAGTTACGCAACCGGCAATTGCATAATCGTCTAGGGACCTGCAATAATAAGTGAACGAGAATTGTATTTGCATAGGCAGTTTTTTGCTTTTTCCCGTCCTCGAGCAGAATGTTGTAAACAAGTTCAACTTAGCTGAGACATTAAAGGCGTTGTGTTGAAACTCAAGCTGGCGGTTTTCCTGCACAATATCCATTTGCTCCAGCTTTACAGTTACAGTAGGCTCCATCGACTTCAGCTGCGTTCTTTTTAAGTCTAACTTTCGTTCTGTAAGTCTTATTTCTTGTCATGGAGGCTTTCACCTTGGTTTCAAAAAACCAAAATTCCCTGTGACAGCTAAAATTGTGCTTGACATCTTGGACATGGCTAGCTTTAAAAAGGGTATATCCCTCCCTTTTGCATTTAAAAGCTCCTCGCCGTTTTTTCCCTTCTTTCGATGCGCCAGACAGATAAGAGAATATGTAACAATGCTGAAACTCTGGCAAATTCCCTCCTTTGGCCACTCAACACGACAGGTCGCCTGGTTTTGTTTTCCAATTATGTTTAGGTTTTCTTTCTCGGCTCGTAGCCTTCGGTAGTGAATTCCACCATCTGGATCTATAACTTTTTTATCCAGCCCTGTATTAGTGTAATCTTTTACGCTGTAAAAAAATTGAAGCTTTTTAGCAAGAGCTGGAGAAAAAGAAAACGCGAGTGATACTTACAGTTCAACGCGCTTACCGTTCGAGGAGTTGCACACGGTTTCCGCCAACCGAACCTCCTCTACATTTTAACCAACGTTTAAGCTCTTCATTTTTCAGACTTTCTGGCTTTCTGCTCTGTAGAGAGGCTCCTGGGATGTCATCTTCTGTCAAAATTACTCTGAAGGACCCCAAATGACCAAAATTATTCGCTTCGTCAACTTTGTTTACTTTTTTTAGCCGCCATTGTTATTCAAAACTTCCCGCGATAACTACAACTACCATAATTCTTTGCGCGCGTGACGTCATCGTGCAAATGAGCTATTGGAACAAGGTGAATTAATGGCGGCCGAAAATTCTCGGAAATAAATGTTAAAATAAAATAACTTCTGATGTTCATAATGGTTTGAAATTTGGCAAGATGAGTAAGAAAGTCTAACAATACACGAAAATGTAAAGAAAACAAATGAAAATCAAAAATTTGATCATAGGGACACTTTAGAACTCCACCTCTCGACGGATATAAAGTTCCTCGAAGCAAGATTTCATCGCTTAAAGCTCTTCTTTTTCTGAGTATTCTTTAAAGCTTTCTTTTTCTATTTTGAATATTTTAAGTGAGTGTTATTTATTGCAAAACCACGGCCGGTTTTTTTGCCGGCACGGCCGTCAATGGGTTAAGCCTGGTTTCCATATAACCGTGACTACCCCGTAACTGCCGTAAGCCGAACCGGCGGTAGCACTGGGGCACACCGGCGTTAGTTCTATTTTTAATGGAAACATTCTGTTCCGTCATCTGGGATGACCGGCGGCACGATGTCCCCGGTGCCGGAAAGTTGAGTTGAGTTCAACTTTTCCCGGCTTTACGGTACCGCAAGCTTGATAAGATTTTAATGGAAACACATGCCGGCGAGAGCCGGCGACATCCCGGGGAGTTGTATTGTATTTATGACAACACATGATTAGAACTGTCCAATCAAATCGCAGCCATTTCCGAGCTAAAAGCTCGTCACGGTCATGCGGTCACAAATGGAAACACACAACTGCGGCTGCCGGCGGTATGTATACGGTAGCATTCCTAGGTACTTGGTGTATCCCTGATCATAATGTATGGTACTTCATGTATCCCTTATTGTAATGTATTTAGATAAATGGCGGTGTAATTTAGGGTCGGATTACGGTATCTAGGGTTTAAGCACTGATTATAGTATTTAGGTTTAAGCACTGATTCCAGTATTTCCAGTGTATCGAAAGGGTTAGTTCTTATATATGGTCTGGGCTAGCAGCATATTATCTTATATCCCATAAAAATTACAATTTTCGGCAGCTAGTCCTCGGTGGTGTAGTGGATAGTGTGCATGGAGCAGATCATACGGCCTGGGTTCGATTCCCTATTCTGCTGTTTTTATCTTCTTTTTCTACTGAAATAAAAACTAAGTGTTTAAATACAAAATAATAAGGGATACACCATGTACATACCGTATTATCCCGGTCACTGCCACAGTGCTACCGGGGTCTCGCTTACGGCAGTTACGGGGTAGTTACGGTTATATGGAAACCATGCTTTAAAGGAGTTTAACGCTAAAAAATGCTTCGACAATCTACTAGTTCCAATTAAATTGTCCTAAGACGAAATCAGGTTTAAAAATAAGCACTTAGCTCTGTATTCCTCCAAAAACGCTTGACTTGCAGAGTTACGAAGCCTCAAATTTGCGGTGTTGACTACCGTTTGAGAAAAGTGAATCCTGTCTTGAGTAACAAACCGCGAAAAAAATGCAGGCAAAATCGATTTTTAAACTACCGTTTTCTCCGCTTAATACACAAAAGTGTTTGCTGCAGCTTACCGACGTGACATCGGCCGTGTAGTCGCGCGAAAAACAAAGCCTCGCTTTGGTTTCAAAGCTACTAAGATCTCGGATGTTGCGTGACGTTATACGCGCATGTTTTGCGGCGTCATACGCGCCTGCAAGCCAGCCCTGTGCAACGCTCGGACGGGCACCCCGGGTAGTCCAGGACTTGTCCAAACGATGTCTGTGATTCGCTAAGAAAACAATAGATTTGTCCCGCTAGGACAGGGATTACGGATGGGGGCATTGTTCAAGTGATATACCAATTGGATCGTTCGCTAATCACAGACATCGTTTGGACAGCTACGGGGTCGCCCACGGATACACGCACGGACGCGCCCGCAAAACATTCCGCTAGCCATGACCATGAAAAATGACGGGCATAGGTTCTTTGAGTATGGAGCTCCGCGAGCTGACCTTCGGCCCGCGAGAGCTAAGCTATGAACGAGTTTACTTTGTATTAGAACCTAGGTTAGGTATATATGTATGTGTATAGCATTTTGTATATGACAATTTGTATCGCTTTCAAAGAGACGAGTTATTTCTAGATGACAAATACAGTTGAATTCCACCAACACAAAATCTTGAAACACATCTTTAATTTCGAGGCGTACACTTCATTATATTTTCACAAACTCCATGTCTCACTTTCGCTTAGGCTTACTGGACGTCACCATGCCGTAAAACCTACGCGAAAATACACTTGAATCATGTACTGCAAAAAATTCTCAAGAAACGACATCTTAAATGTATAAAACATATGACGAGACCACTTGAAGTTTAGTTGTCTCAAATAAAAGCACATGGTCGTCTTATTGCGTTCGTCTGCGAACGCGATCCTAATTTTGTGTTGAATGTCCTGTATCATGTGTTGGGTGTCCTGTGCAATTCCTAACGGAAAAAATCGAGATTTTTTCTCATGCTTGGACATCCGATTAGCCCCCCCGAAGATTCTTTTGTGTTTTTCAGGGGCAAATTCACGGGCGGGAACTGGTATCTACTTTGGCCTCGCTGTCATAGAGCTCGTTACCGAAAGGAGAAGGACGCTTTCGCTGCGCTTATTAATGTGCAGCGCATAAAAGCAACTTTACGCTTTTCAACGGCCGGAAAAAAGTTGAGAATTGACCGATTTTTATCACATAGCAAGTGAAATGAAGCCTGGCAGAGGGTTGACGGCAAAATCAACCACGGACATTTCAGGGTCTGGTTACGAACACTGTCGATCCGCGTCGAATCTCTACACAATTCATCGGTCTCTGTCATACGGCAAGTGAAATAATGGTTGGCTGCGATTTTTTCTTCTGTTTGAATCCAACAATTCTTCCCCGTAACTTATGCCCGCATGTTTTTGCTCGCTGTTGTTGCTGTTTTTCAGGTATTAAAAATATAGACGGCTGCATCACGGTGTTCCTTTGTTTGCTTATCTTATCATTGCTATTTTACTAAATAACATTCGATTTCTTTATGATTTTGTTTAGTTTTATTGTAGATCGTGTAAGCTTATGTTTGAATCACATCATCTTAATTACATCTGTGCTGCTGTTTGTCAAATATTCAATGTTATTCACTTGATATATTTGCATGCATGTAAATGTAAACAAAAAGTAACGCAAATGTCACGCTTTTTTCTTCCTTGTCACAGCAAAATGTTTGCGAGTTCCTTGCACTCTCAAGTGGCGGTGAACAAAAACATTTAGCATGGTGTGAATCGACATCTATACTGCTTCTTTCATTTCAGCTTTTAACGAACATGTCGAACGCACTCTTAATCTCTGATTATTACTAGTTTTAGATGTCATTGCCATCACTACTTATTATTTATTGATCCTTCCGCAGACGCATGTTCGACCAACCCTTGTCAAAATGGCGGTACGTGTTCATTAGGATCCGGTGGTTACAGTTGTAGCTGTCCTTCAGAATTCACCGGACAACACTGTGAAACACCCGAAGCAAACAATCAAGGTGATAAACTTTGCTAGTAAACAGGGCTTGGTTGCGTAAAGTAACTTACGATTAAGTAGGGTTTTCTGCAACCTTCTCTCGCTTAACAGCAACGTAACTGATGGAGTTGCATATAAGAACCTGTAAAATAATATTTCAAGCTTCGACTTGATTCCAACCCATGACATATTTTGCGATTCTGGTGTAAACGCTCCAACGCTGAGCTGCATGGCCAGATAAAAGCTTGGCCAATTGTGAGTTCTATTATACCCATAAAATTATGAATATGATAATTGTATAATGTGCTTTATATAAAAATATATTCATATCAAAAATGAAATAAGAGAACATGGTCTTCGAAAACGTTTTCACAGCACACCAAAAAGAATGAGCGCGCGAAGCGTGCTGGGTTTTACAAGAATAATATGGATTGGAACGGAATTTAAACACAAAAACGATTGTTTTGTATTAACTTCAACAAGTTTTATCTTTGTAGTTGTATACGTCTTAACGTAAAATGAACATCTTTTGAGTGCAAGCAGCGAGCACAATGCGAAATTAAACCTGTTGCAGAGTTTTGAATACATTTTTTTATAATTACCATTAACCCGCCATAGCCCGCTTAGTGAAAATCCGTGATAAATTAATAAAAAAATACCACCTCGATTGTCCTCCTACAGTTGAAAAAAACGCTAATAAGCTTTTTGCACAGGAGCACCAAACCAAAGGTTTCGGCGGAAAACTCTTCAGAAAACATCAGTCATCTAAAATATAGTAATAAATTATATTATAAACTAGAGGTTCTTAAGTAAGATGTCGCCTCTAACTTTCTTTACATCAGGAAATTTAACGCCTTTTGTTTTCGGATACAAATGTTGTTTTGGGTACGAAAGAAGGTCAGCTAGGATTTTCGAAAAGATGAAAGAATCTTGGAAAATTTACTGCCCTTGAAATATTCA
Organism: Dendrophyllia cribrosa; assembly: GCA_024195265.1. Taxonomy (NCBI): domain Eukaryota; kingdom Metazoa; phylum Cnidaria; class Anthozoa; order Scleractinia; family Dendrophylliidae; genus Dendrophyllia; species Dendrophyllia cribrosa. The sequence continues at coordinate 16,261,107 of JAJLRJ010000012.1, read as the reverse complement.
GCTCAAAGAACCGAAAAGCTCAAACTGTATTAGATGTCACACATTTTCCTTTAAAGTGTCCCTATGATCAAATTTTTGATTTTGATTTTTTTTAATTTTCGTGTACTATTAGACTTTCTTACTCATCTTGCCAAATTTCAAACCATTACGAACATAAGTCATTTTATTTTAACATTCATTTCCGAGAATTTACGGCCGCTATTAATCAACCTTGTTCCAAGGCTTGGTTGCGAATGGGAGAAAGTGACGTCAAAGACTCAAACATACCTCACGGGTTGAAATTATAATAACAATCATCAAAGAAAATTGCGCGAAGAACAAGTCAAAATTTTTTGTTGCTTTTCGCCTGATTTTCAATACTTATTGTTATAACTTTAACCCGTTTTTGAATGTTTATGCATATAAGTTGATAAAAATGACGAGTGCGATCACGGTGACTATGATGGTGGATGATGGTTATTTCGGTCATGACGTTGATATTGATTCTAAGAATGGTGATCGATGGTTTGGTCTCTGTGTTCACTTTATCAGATCGTGATTATTGCTGACGTTGTCAGAATGATGTTGGTGTTCCGGGATAAATAAATCTCACTTCCATTCAAACGGGACGTCCTCTGGAGCGGCAGAGGCCTGGGCACTTTCGAGTGGTACGGTTTAGCCTGCCTTCATTCTTGCCGCCTTCTTGATATATTTATTTTACACTGATTTTTTTACACTGATTTCATTTCTTCACGTACAGTTTTCAGTGTTAAAGGCTGGGCCACATTTCTTATGTGCAATGAAATGTATCAACTAATCTGAAATATTTTAAATGATTATCTGCCCCTTTTGTGTTTCCTATGAAGAGCTTTGGAATGTTTCGTTTGCTACGGAATGTTTCGTTTGTTATGGAATTTAGTTTGGTTCGAAGCTTCAATTCCAGTAACTCACGTGTTCCTCTGTTTCCGCAAATTTCCTAAACGTTATGCCACACTATTTTTGGATAGAAATTTCAATTTTGGCATCGGACTGAAATATAAAATGAATATTTTTCAATTGTATCTTAATTTGTATTACTGATTTGATCTATCCATTATTTATCTAAACCCTAGCTTCTCCGCCTCCGTCTCCATCCACCGTTATACCCCAATCTTCTTCTGTGACACCATCAAGATTGCCTAAAAAGCCCAGTCTGAATAGGGTTAAATTAAAATTTAAAAAAATATCTAAAAGAGAAAAGGATCAGAATGTATAAAACACGTATCAAACTAATGTGTATTATCCAAACAATGAACTTGGAAGCGTTATTTAATAAATAGTACAAAATGTTTGTATATAAGTAAAAGAGAGCAAAAATTTACCTACCCCTCCCCCCAAATATTTGATGTTAAAAATTTTTGATGTCTTTTAAGAACTAGTCCCAAGAAAAAACTATTGTAACAAGAAAATGCACTATAAGTCAAAGAACAAGATCTTAAAATAAAATAAAATTCACCATATTTTAATATTTTGAAAACCTATGTGTCAAAAACCGGTTGCCATGGCAACATGGTTAATCACACTGACATGTTATGGATACCAAAATGTCCCTAGATAAATTCTAGGAAAATTCAGAAAATTTCAGCCTCATAGCTATTTCGGTGTAAGAGTTATCACAATTTTACTGGAGGGGGGGTTCGAAAAACCCCTCCCTCCCCAGTCTGAATAGGGTTAACAAAGCTTAAAGCACGCACCTCGACATAATCATGAAAACACGTATATCTGAATTATTATAGATGCTTTTCTAACACGATGGAATGTTACAAAACAGACAGGTCAGGGATTCGTCAAAGTAGCTCTCGCGCGCCTAACAGATGTCGTATACAAACATTTTCCGTTAAGAATTTGAATTAAAAGTTCGAAACATATCATCGGTGCAATCCCCCAGCCAGTTCCATCCTGATCAACGTTTTTTTTAGTTAAGTGGCGGCTTGCGTGGAGAGCTGAAATTGGAGGTTTTCTAAATCAAACTTGTTTTCAACCCTGCATTTCGAAAGAGCAGTTTTAGCTGTGCTTCTAGATATTTATTAAAATTTATCGATTATCGTTTATTTGGATGGTTGGGGGATTTCCCGGACGTTTCGAGCTTTTAATTCAAATTCTTAACTGCAAAATGTTTGCGTACGACATTTGTAAGGCGCAAGCGAGCTACTTTAACGAATCACTGACCTTTTGTTTTCAGTCTGCTGATCGACACCGAGCGTTAAACCCGAGTTACTGTTTTGTCACATCCCATCGTGTTAAAAAATCAAATAATTTGATAACGATGGAGATTTGCTGCTCCCCTCTCCAAGAACTAGCACGCTCTTCCCCGGGTTAGCGGTATAAGGTCATGTGATCAATTTACCAGCAGCTGCTGCAGAACTGATCTTAGACTTGCATGAGGCCCTCTGAATTACTTTCTGTCTGTTTACAGCATGTTCAGACCCTCTCGGCGGAGAAAAGGACTTTTCCGCTAGCATCAACAGTCGAAATCACTCTAAGTAATCTAGTGCCAAACGTAAAAGATGTCTATGAACTTCCATTTAAAGTCACCATTGAAAGTAAAATGAGGAGCTTCCAACATAAACTTATACACAACATCATACCTACCAATCTATCACTCCATAGAATGAAAAAAAAAGAGTCACCATTTTGCGACCACTGCAATGGCCAAAACGAAACACTCCTTCATAGGTTTTGTGAGTGCCCCAAAGTTAAGTCTTTTTGGGAAGACGTTATAAAATGGTGGAATATAAGGCGCTCGGACAACTTAAAGCCTAACTCTTGCGAAATCCTTTATGGATACAAACCTGAAAATACCAAGCTTCACGCATTTAATCACTATCTTCTTATAGCTAAATATCATCTATATCTCGCAAGAAACCAATCGGAGACCCCTAGCATGAAGGTCTTTCTTGCCTTATTGGAAAGTAAAATCAAATGCGAAAGACAAATTGCTATTAAAAACTCAAACAACAAAAAGTATGAAGCGAAGTGGACCACTCTCTGCATAAGCAATGCGTTAGCTTTTACACCACTTTCAGTGTAAAAAAACTAGGCTTAGGCGTAATTAGTAAACTTATTTAATCATTATTTAGACTCCGAAATTTGACCCTTGAGCTAGTTTATTATATCAATAAGCCTTTTTAGCGTGTAATTAAGCTCTTTTGTAAAGTTAAGCTCTTTTGTAAAGTTAAGCATAGTACTTAATTGCCTTAGTTTAACGGTTATATTATTATTTTGTATAATATTGTAAAATGTATGTGTAGGTCACGTGGTGTCAAAAATAAAAAAAAAAATAAAAAAAAAAAATTTAAAATCGAAACGAATTAGCGAAGGAAGCCAATAATTTGTAATGTTATAAAAGAGTAACAAATAAACAACTTCGCGAAGTCTCAAAAAAAAAAAAAAAAAAAAAAAAAATGTTCAGACCCTCTCGGGATGGAAAACAAAGACATACCCGATGCCCAGATCACAGCTTCGAGTGAGACCAACGCTAACCATGGCGCCTCCAATGGCAGACTGAATTTCACGGCTGGAGGAGGAAAAACTGGCTCATGGTGCGCCAGGACCAGTGACGGCAATCAATGGCTGCAGGTGGATCTTGGACAAAGCACAATGATAACAGGAATAAAGACTCAGGGACGACAAGATTATGACCAATGGGTTACTAGCTATACTGTATCCTACAGCAAAGACGGTACTTCCTTCACAAGTTATAACCAAAACATGGTATGAAGTCGATTTGAATTTATGTAGAACGAGGATTTCCTAATAACTTTCTTCAAATCCAACCACAGTACTTTTCATTTTGCCAATCCCAGTAATCGCAAATCACACAATTAACGAATTACAAGCAGTCGGTCCAAAACGAAGAAAAGATGAACCTATCATTCCGGACATTTCTAATAACTGTGTGCACCACGGAAAGATTACCTTCGATTTACTTCATAGTTTAATGTTCTAACTATTTTTCAAACCTGCAGGTGTTGAAGGGAAACAGAGACCGCAACACCGTGGTCTTGCATGTTTTGTCAGCAACGATTAATACACGCTATATTCGTGTGCATCCTAAAACTTGGTATGGCCACATTTCCATGAGGATGGAACTCTTGGGTTGTCCGTCAGGTAACGGTTATTTTCCTTACTTAGCCATTGACAAACAGGGTCTCAGACATGACAAAACTGTAGTCGATCATGCTGCAAGCACATCGGAATACTTTAAGGCGTTAACTCCATTCGAAGCCGAAGTTAACGTTTTAATCAGATACATACTGCGCAATCGCGGGTTTACTGACATATTCATAGAACGGACTCATGATACCCACTATAGCATATTGAAATGCCTTGAGTTGATTTTATTTTCAGACGAATTACGAACTAAAAACAGAAACACGTTTGGTGCGTTATACAGTTGGAAGTCTCTTGGCTAAGTGAGGCTCATTAGATTTGACCTCAGATGATCACCTGTGCAAGGCAAACCACGTTCTCCAAACACCTTATGTTCAATTTAAAGACTACTTTTTTCCATCGTTGATGCGCAAATCTATTTTTTGGTAAAAGCCTCTCTACGTGTATCATGCAATCTCTAGCTCAGTGACGACAACCACAAATCATATCTTATTATTAATAGATATATTTTTATTTGTTTTGTGCCTAGTTATATTCATTTTTATACATTATATGTAATTGTTAGATAGATTTATTCACGCCATTGCATTATAACGAGTTTTAACTACTAGGCGTCATGTGTCTAAATAAATGATTGACTGATTGATTGTTCTAAAACTCATTGTAAAATTCATTAATAATTCATAACAGTTATGACCAATAAATAGGCAGTATTTGAGTCATATTTATACTTTTTTTATACTTTATATTTTTTTTTTAATTCACTGTCCGAAAGCAGGGGGAGGGTTTGAAAAGGCAGCAAGGAAAGGCAGGGGTTGATGAATTATGAATTAGTTAAATAATGAATAGGATTAACTTTTCTAAAGATCTCTAACTGGCTTTATTAGTATGCTTAACTTTAATAAAGATGGCGCCTGTAAATTTCTCTAAAGTTTATTAATTTGACGTATCAATCACAAGTTTGCCATTATAAAAATAAATAGTAAACATTAACCCATTGAATCCTGAGAATTTTTACGTTTTTGAGTGATTTTCTGCATGTAAACGAGCCATAGGATTTCATGACTCCATATTTAGGGTTACCATCGAAAGTGCCGCTGTTCTAAAACACTGAAGGCTCAAGTTTACTGGAAACGTCATTCTGACGTCATTTTGCTTCGTTGAATTGCAATAAAGGCTCAAATATGGTGTATCTGCGATTTTTAGTAAGTTCACAGCCATTTTTCATCTTTAGTAGCTGTCTTGTGAGCATCAGTAAGCTTGAAGGTAGTTCAGAGTCCACTTTCTCAATGAAGCGAGTTAGGTGTTGTACTTCTTTTACGAATTTGGCTCGTTGCTCGTTGAACTGTAAAAATGGCCACCACGAAACGAAGTATCCTTGGGACTCGACTCTGGATGAATTTCTCGACCTACCACGGCATATTTTGGAAGTTGCAACCACTGAAGAACACAACAAGGGCGAAATTTCGGTGGTAGGCCGGAGTGGCTGTGGACTTAGTATAAATATGAAATGTGTGGGGAAAGGAACGAGCGCTTTCAAAAATTGTGGCTATTTCCCAGCATACAGTGCAGTGGTGATGTTGAAAATCGAGGCAAGGTCAGTATGCACTAGAAAGAGAGGCTGTAGCTCGGCCCGAGCAACTAATAAGAGCACTGCTAAGCTAGGACTAGGACTGAATTTTGCTGTCAATGTTGACTTTTGGGTTTGCCACGATGATTAGAATTAAAAAAAGCCAAAAACGTGATTTTTGTTGTTTTTCTATGATGTTAAAAACAGTCATTTTTGTTATTGTCCACTGACACTGAACTTTCCCTTGGCCGTGGTTGGATGTAACATCTAACAGGCCTTTTACAGCAGTTAGTTACATGACTGAAAAGCATTATACTTACAGCTGGAGCTACATAAATTCAGAAATACAAAGAACACAAGTCCAGTTTTCAGATGAATTGCTGTAAGGTTGAGATTTAACGACCCATTGTACGGCCCTTGATTTTTAGAAAGAAGTGCATGGTGACCTGGCCATGCATCTTTTCGTTAAAATCATAAAATTTAAACAAAGTCTAAATTGTAACGTAAACACAAAATCGTGCATTTCAAGAAATGGTACTATGTACTAGTTCTAGGTTTCATAATCTAATTTTCGAGAATTTTTAGAATTTCATACAATGATGCAAACAACAACAATTAAAAAACAACAATAGTCTTTCTGCTTCTAACACAGATTTCCACGGCAAGGAGGTGAAGGCGTGGAAATATGTCAACTACAGTCTTTCCGAAATCAGTATCAATCGCCCACCTCTTAAGAGCTGGAAAATTGGCAATACAGCCGTATACACCCAACGGAAATGTGGAGTTTTGATAATCACATAGTTTGTCATGACGGTCTAAGAAAACCACCCATAACGGTCCTTCAGGTGTGAAGCTTCCTTTTTCCTTCGGGATCCAATTCAGCCATTACGTTGTAAATAAGATGACGTGCTCTGTTCTCAGCTTCTGATTTATTACTCTATAGCCTAACAATTGTCCCGGGCTCTCCAACTCTTTCTGGACAGCATCTGACACTGCTGCAACTGGAATGTCATAATTTATATAATATATACCGAAGTAGTGAAGACGTCGGTCCAGGGTTGCTGTACTCCAAGTATATTCAGAAAAATCTCTCTACAAAAAGTCGAGAATTTCTGATCGTTTTAAATTTTGGCTAACGTAGTCGTGCTCCAATTGATTATCTTCTTTCCATTCACTCTTCGAGGCCATACCCACAGAAATATCGATATCCACGAATTCACGGCCGATCACAACACGGCCGCCATCTTGAAAAAGCCAACCCAGCCCCAGTCCTTAACGCGTGAAATGATAACGCTGGTCCGTTCGATTTTTTTAATTTTTAATTATTTTTTTCCTTCAGCAACTGATGGTTATATTTTTTTTTTCATCAACACTTTTAACATTAACGTTTAAAAAATAACATATTTCATGATTGTATTTCGCTCTGAAAATAATAATAATATTTAATATGACTTTGCAAATGCAGGTGAAATAACAAATGAAATGAAAATTCAGTTTTCATTTTAAATAAACTTGAAATTAAAAAAGAAACTTAAAATGAAATTCATTATGAATGCGAAATATCACATACATTTCAATTTTCATAGCGAAAAATGGAGTGATAATGATGGGCCACCATACTGAACTGATATTTTAGGACATTTAACAAAATAAGAGAGGTAAAAATTTGTTAATAGTATAGTAGTAATTTTCTTTCTGAAGAATGCACCTTGAACTCATAGGTGAACAATATGCGAACATAGTTTTGTTTATGACGTATCTGCAGGATATATTTGCCCAAAGCTTTCCATTGTATGCTTGACAAAAAGATGCCGAAGATACTAAAATAACAACAAATTCTTTCCCAGCATGATATGATCGTTTGGGGAATTTCATTTACCGGCATATAGGCATAGACCTAACCAAGGTCATACCACTGTTTACTAATTGAAAGAAAACAATAAATCTAATAAAAAATAAACCAAGTTATCATGTTGTGCGTGTATGACAGATTGAAAATCGGCTGTTCCACAACTGCGAGGATCATTTCTTCACTTTACGTTCCAGCTTTGTCATAAAGTTCTTTTTTTATTTTTCGTAGTAAGGTACGTTGACTGCTTTTTATGTGTAAATACGTAGATGTCGATATTTAAAACTTTTCTCTGCGTTGACTTCTTGAATAAATTGGATTATGTTTGACCACGCAGACAATGTGAATTAAGAATGTCAATTGTGAGTCTTTTAATAAATTAATGGTCTCATTATAATTGCCGTTCTGTACACAAAAGAAATGTAGGATTTGAATTTTTGGGTGATAAATATAGATTTTACACATTTTCTCAGTCCCCGTGCCCAACGTCACGTCTGTGGTTGAATAGTCGACATGGTCGAATAAAATACCAAAGTGTGATCATTCAAATGAAAGCTACTGAGCAATACTTTCCTGTGGTGCTGTTTCTTATGCTGTATAAGGTAGTTCTAATTTTTGTGGTACTGTTCATTACGAACGAGTCAGTGAAAATTCTTATGAAATCATAAAATGTGGCCATTTAAAAGAAAGTTATTGACCAGTATTTTTATGTGGTATTTTTTAATTGTTGTGATGTACAAGGTATTTTAATTTCAATCGTTTGAGTCGGTGAATGAAATGCTAATAAATTGTGACCATTCAAATGAACGTTTTTGGTACTGTCTATTATACTAGAACAGGTTGATTCTAAGTTTTTGAGTCTGTGAACAAACGCCTAAAGAAGGAACATACATATATAATCATTGAATCGTTCATTCCTCGTTGCGGTTTATTTTGAACTGTGTGCATTTGTTTTCAACTTATAAACATCGATATTTTTTGTTTAAACATTGGCACCTCTTGGGGTGAAACGTTAATAAAGCCCGAGGAAACAAAACGTACTATATATATCTGGATGAATCACCACAAAAAATATAAACACTGAAACTTAGCTTGTCCTTCAAACTCTTCCTTTCAATTTTGAAACGCATTGAGTAAATGCATTCCCAGAGTAAATTATGGAGAAATGTATGGCAGTTTTAACTGTTTAGTATGTCAATGAAATCCCATGGAGTTATCTGATTTAAATGAAACCTCTGGGGAAGTATTTTTGCCAGGTGCAATTTGTCTGTCAATATTTTACAAAATGAAATTTGGAATTTTTCCGGAATATTGATTTGTTTTCACTCTTAGAGCTTAAAGGGTTAAGCGCCAAACATTTAGATTCGTGCTCCCAGGGTGGTTATTTCGCAGCAATTTCTTGTGGCGTTGTTTATTTTTTAATATTTGCAAACAAAGCTGCGAATTTTCATTTTTCCGTAATTTTACTGATGTACAGCAACTTTTGTGACAAGACTGAAAAACGGAATATATACACTTATCATGATTTGCTATGAATCTCCCGAGAAGGTCTCGAAAGTTATACTCGCAATTTATTAATTAATGTATTCCTTAAAAGCTGTCTGGCACCCCACCAATGGACAATATTTCATTATTATAAGAGAATTCTAAAACATTGCCTGTATAAAAGACAACTATCAATTATTGGACGAGGTTGAGCAAAATATCGTGATCTGTCAGTGCCTCGCAAATCTCGCGATATTTTGCGATTGCTGAGTTTAATAAGTTTATCATTCCATCACCGAGTTTGGTTTTCAATTTAATATTTATTCATAACGGAGCAGAAATCGGGCTGCCATTGTAAAGGAAGCAGAAAAATTATTTGCAGCAAAACAACTTTGTGCGCATGAGCAGAATTATACAAAGGTATTTATTTGCAGGTCACGTGGTGGGCTCTTGGCCAATAAAAAGGAAGAAATAGTGCATCGCACGATAATTACCATTATTTTCACAGAGCGTTTACTGTTTCTACAAACAAAATCATAGTGTTTGGAAATTTAACACGTGTTTACGAAGACTGTGTTTCGTACTGTTAAATTGGATACGTAAAATACTACCTGATTTAGAAAACGACGAAAACGTTATGTATTGAAATACAGAAATGGAATAGAATAATTATTCCCCAAGAAAAGGTTTCAGATAATTGCTACAGATCTAATATCGTTGTTATGGTAACATATTTCTAGCAATCAATTATTAACAAGAAAGGGATATCTTAAGAAAAAAAATAATGTTAAATGTTAAAACATTAACTGATTTCGTTTCAACATGGCGTATTAAAATGAACTAAAACAAATATGATCGCGTTTCAGGTAATCCTTTAAAATTTTCTTAGAAATAATTCTAGTTTCCCTGTAAATCTACTCACTTTTATTAACTTTTCTCAATAGTTTGCCTTGACTTTGCTGAGCCTTTTTTCCGCTTGGAGTGTTAAAGGTATTGATCTGTACTTGAACGCTATTTTATTATTTTCTATTTCAAGACCAAGATATATAAGTTTGTTATCTTTCCCTTTGATATTCTCCTTCTCAACACCAAGCTAAATAATTATGCTATATTCATTAAATAACCCTATTACTTCTAAGATCGCGAATAAAATGTTAAGAAAAATATCCCATATTTGAATAGCACAGGAAAGAACTGCTGAAGAGTTTTTATCTTAAGCATCATCACGCTTTAGGATTTTATCCAGTACACACATTTATATAAGTTAAAATAACATGAAATGCAATTTTAGACAGAACTGAGGCGATAATTATGATTACTTATAAGCTATAAATTCGAAGGCCATCGATAAAAATGGATTATGAAAGTAATTCAATCTTTGTATGTGTGGATGGCTGTAGAAGTATGTATAGAGATAGTAATTTTTAAAAGAGGGCAGAGTCGTTGACTTTCCTTTTACGAGACTGTTAACCGCAGTTACCAGACATGATATTTTCATATATTTACTTTTAACCCTCGGACGGGGGGGGGGGGGGGGAGTGGAAAAACGTATAAAACGACGAAAGCTCTAGCAAAACTTATTTGTATTTTTTTGCATTTTTCCGATAAAGTTAAATTTATTGTAAAATCCAAGATGGCGGCTATTTTGGATGACGTCAGGGACCCGCAGCAGCGACATAGGCCATAATATTTACCTTATCCTGTAGAGTACTTCACAGGCTATCTATGAGAGGTGAAATGTTTGCGATATAGTGTAACACCGCAAAAACCAAGGGGGGGGGGGGGGGGGGGGGGGGGGGGGGGGGGGGGGGGGGGGGGGGGGGGGTTGCAACCACCCTCTCCACTCCCTTGTACAACGGTGGGGGTATAATTTTGTGTGTACGTCCGAAGGTTAAGAGGGTATGAATTATTTACGTGCATCTTCGAACCTCCGTTCACTGAACTTTGCAAAATAAAATTCTAGATCAATACACGTTTTTTAGCTAAGCCTTTTTTGAATTGGTAATATATTGAGTGAATTATTTTCTCAAGTTGATTAAGGCCTGGTTCTAAATCACTTGTGATTCTTAAGCACATTTTCCAAAAATCAAAGTTTAAGGCATCTAAGAGGAATAGCAAATGATAAAATTAACTAAAATAGAAAAAAATAGAAAAAAATCTCAAATTACACGACCACGTGATCGACCACGCGCTCTATTGTTTGAAAATTGCAACCAACGATTCCCAATACTTGCTACATGTGCAGCTTCAGTTTCTCTGTATCAAAATAATGAACATAAAAGGTATCTATGAAATCAGCTCGGAACGGGCAGTGCGGGCCGTAGACATTTTTGACTATATGATGACGTCATCATAATGGCGACCTGGCACAATTTTCGAGAACTTATACCCGCCCCGAAATTTTGTCCCAGTATTTTTGACTGCGGCTGTTTGGTCCCTTGAGTCCCAGTTCCCCCGAGAGAGGACAAACACAGCTTCTATTCAAAGCAATCAAAAATGGCGTCGGTTGAAATGTGCCGAAGAAATCTGCATTCGAAGTCGAACTATGGCGTCTAAATTGAGCTCTGAAAGGCTGACCCGCTACGAAAGAAAAGGAAATTTGAGGTAGGTAGCATTTTTTTTAGCCCCCCCAAAAAATACTGGGGTATTCTCTGATGTTTGGGCTTCAAAAATATTGAAGCAGAATTTCAAGTGCACGGCGGTTAAGTTCAAGTGCACGGCAGTTGAAGTGTGACTCTTAGTATTGCCCTTTGCCGCCATTGTCTTGTTAAAGAGTAATAGCTTCTGCTATTCTCGTGGTTTTATTTTGCTCTTCTTTTCAGTTCGTGGTATTTCATTTTAAATTTGTCTCTTCAAGTGCATTCTGCTACTTATCTATTGACTTTCAATTCTAAAAATCTTATTTTGTTGTCCTTTGCAGCCCATGGATGGTCATTTATCCTTTTTAAGGACAGCTTGTCGACTGTGTGGAAATGACCTTTCAAGATCAAGAAAGTCTAATTTTGCTGACAAAAGTTTATTTAAAAATGAGTTATTGAGACAGTTTGAAATAAACATCGAGGAAGACTTGGAAGAAATTCATCCCAATATTATCTGCACTGGATGCAAACGATCACTGTATCGAATTCGTGCACATTTCCGAGCACAAGTTCTAGGTCGCCCCAGTTCCTCTCTGCCAAAATTCTTTGTTTTGGTTTTGCCTCGACCAATCATATTGCAAGAAACCATATAGACAAAACTGTCTACGGCCCGGACTGACGGGAGGAAACGTTACAATTTGTTAGTTCAATTTTTGTTCATTGACTAGTACAAGTCCTCCCTGTGGTGCTGTTTGTTATACTGGTACAACGTGTTTCTAATAACTTATGAGTGTGGATGAAATCCTAAAGTGTGACCATTCAAATGAAAGCTATTTGGTAGATCTTTCCTGTGGTACTGTTTATTAGGGTGTTCAAGGTGGTTCTAACTTCTGTCAGTCTGACTGTGGGTCAAATCCTAACGTATCACCATTCAAATGAAAGCTATTGAACATTACTTTTCTTTAGTGTTGTTTATTAACCCTATTATTAACCCTATTTACAAAATTTATTTAAATTGACCTCGGAGGTACATAACTACAATCTTAGAGGCAGTAAATTTGACCTGCAACTACCTAAACCTAAAACTAATTTCATGAAACGATCTTTTTCCTATCGTGGTGCCATTGCCTGGAATGAGCTTCCCAATGAAATACGAGAACTCAGTAGTCTAACCGCTTACAAAAGAGCTCTCGAGCAAAAATAGAATCTGGTTCTATGACATCTATGATTGTAATTTTTATGTGTTTATAGAGAATATTATGATGTAAGATAGTGTTTTTTATTATTATTAATCTTATTAGTATTATTTAAACCAGTATAGTGTAACAGTTTTGCCACTATATATATATTATATATTTTTATCATTTAGATTAGATTATATTTAAGTGCACGGCATGTCTGAAAACCAGTTTTACTGTGCCGTTTTACCGTGTTTAAATAAAGTTAATTGATTGAAAATTGATTGATTCGGCCTGTGCTTTTTTTGAGCTCCTGAGCCTGGGGGGGGGGGGGGGGGCACAATGTGCCCCCCCCCCCCCCCCCTACGTAACTTCAAAAACATTAAGGCTATGACAATGAAACCTAGAGGGTACATAGTACGTCCAAAACTGTCTCCTTTGCGGTCCCCACAATGGAACGATGACGTCATATGACGTAGTTTTTAGGTAATTAGTTATACGGCCGCCATCTTGGATCCGCCATCTTGGATTTCGGAAATTTTTTAAAACCTCTTAAAAACCGTCCAAATTGACGGCAAAATTAATCAAAACCAATAAATAAACGCTAAATGACGTAAAAATACAAAAGTTATACCAATAAGCATTGTTTTTCTTCATTCAAAGGTATAAATATGCAAATTTCAAAAAAACATGGCTGTCAAAATCTTGTTGCCATGGAAACATCAAGTCACGTGATCAAAAATAAAAAAAATTGTCATATGAAATTGTTGCCAGATAAATTTTAGGAAAAGTTACAAAGTTTTATGGCGTTTGAATACGTATTAAAGAAGTTATGAATGTTGAAAGTTTGCGCGGGCACTTTGTGCCCCCCCCCCCCCCCCCCCCACAGGCCGAATAGGGTTAAGCTATACAAGATGCTTTTTTTAACTTCTGAGTCCCCAAAGTGTGACCATTTAAATCAAAGCTATCGAGTAGTACTCTTCTGTGGTACTGTTTGTTATGATGTACAAGGTAGTTCTAACTTTTGAGTCTGTGGATGAAATCCTGAAGTGTGACCATTCAAATGAAAGCTATTGAGTACTACTTTGAGTACAAGGTGGTTTTAACTTTTGAGTCTGTGGATGAAATTCTAAAGTGTGATCATTCAAATGAAAGCTACTGGGCAGTACTGTTCGTGTTACTGTTTATTATGCTGTACAAGGTGATTCTAACTTTTGGGTCTGTAGAGTCGACTGTAGATGCAAAGTCGTCTGTTGTATACCATCATTAATTATCTGTGGGGTTAATTACCAGTGTGTTTAATTCGTCTAATGATGGTTTTGTAGAGTTTTGTACAATGAACCTCTTTGTTTTGAAAGGGATTACATCAACTGAGCAAGACGTTTTAAACGTGGCTGACCTTGTTTGTTACTGTTAGGGAATCCTTGTGAAGATAGCAACATCAAAGAACTGAGCGCTTGGGATCGTTCCGTCTATTACCAAGCCGACACGGATAAGTGTGACCTAACAGATTCTGAAATTGATTCTGAGTGGCAACATTGGTACAAAGTGACAGGTAGTGCGGGTAACGCTCTACGAGCCATTAACCCCCCTGCTGTACGAAGATGCGGTGCCCGGAGAAACATCTACCTCAAAGAAAACCATCCAGCTCCAAGTGACGGTGTGGTTAGCAAAAGAGCATGTGTAAGAAGCCCAACCAATGAATGTCAGAAGGAAATACGTTTAAACGTAACAAACTGCGGTTCATTTTACTTGTATCAGCTCTTCAAATTAAGAGATGATTGTGATGCCACATGGCGTTACTGTACAAATTCCAAAGGTAAGTTATGATCAAGACTCAGGATGTAGTTGAAGCTCTTTTTGTAACCATTCATTTTCATTTCATCCTCTGATTGACCACCGTTATGAAACCCGGTTTCCTGAAATTATCATCGAAACTCTGTGACTGAAAGCTACATACATACATACATACATACATACATACCTTATTTACCACGTCCCCAGGGGGTGGTTATTCCCATATATAAGCTATATGGGTATGTGCCGCTATATAGGGTATGCTTTTCAAACAGTTGAGTCTGGGATAGGGTATAGAAATCAGAGAGATTTGGCTAGAATAGGATATCATTTACCAGGACAATGATCAGTGGTATGAGGAAAGAGTTTTTTGAAAATGACGAGGATAGGGTAGTGATTTTGAGTGTCTAGTCTAGAATAGCGTTACGTCCCCAAAGAGGATTTTCAGAGGTACAGTAAAAAATGCGGACGCCAAACGGACCACGGAAACTGTCTGTATTAAAGAAAATCTACAGTAGATTATCACATCTAACCAACCTAAGACACAAAACAGTTATGATTAGACAAAAGTTTGTAGTGCTTCTTTCATTTAAACTGATAGTATATTTATAGCTTCCTGGGGTAGAACATTTAACGCTCACAATTGTCATTATCAACATGGTTTATTTTACATGGGATTGATTCTCAAACCAGGCTTACCAGGAAAGCCCGGGAAAACCAGCCTTAAACTTGGGTTTTTGGGTACGTTTGTTGATAGAAACCAGGCTTACCAGTCTTTTCAGGTGATAATTTCCAACCAGGCTTAATTGCCAGGGAAGTCTGCAAAAAACAGGCTTACCAGGCTTTTTGGGTGAATTTGAGCCAGGGTAACCAGCTTGGTAAGCCTTGTTCAACCCGGGTTTAAAAGGATTATCAGGCTAACCTGGCTTTTGGTTGGATTTTTTTTTATTTCATTCCTTGCAGCACAGAGTCCGTGTCGTGATGGTTCTTGTCCTGATGGCCAGCCTTGTACCGTCACGAATAATGGCTTTAATAAATATTGTGGTAAGGATTTCACGAATAGGAGAATCTTTGCTGACGTCATTGTTTTACAGTTTTTTTTATTGCCATACGAATTTTAGGAAAGAGAATAAGTGGGGATAGTCGGGCTGTGACGTCAATACAGGATCGCAAGTTTCGCGGTTTCTGGCTTCCTGAGTTTGTCCTGGTGTGCATTTGTACGTACTGAAAAACACACCTTACAACCATGATTCGTCCTCGAGGCACATCAAAACATACACAGGAGCGGAGAAACCCAGCGAAACCGTCGAGCCTTTATTGACGTAACAGCTCGATTAACCCCACTGTCTCTTCGTGCGCGGTATTGTACATTGTACCCCACCATATCGATTTTTTTTTTCGATTTTCTTGTCAAAATACCATGTGGATTTGATCAAGCAAATAAAAAAGATCTGTTATGTACAACTTTCACTACTATTGAGTAGTAGTAATACTACGAGGAATTATTACACTGCGCAACTTTAGAACTGGTCTCTTTTTCGCGTTTGGGACTCTCATAAATGTAACACAATAGAGAACCTGGGGTATTGTGGCCCATTAGGGCCATAAAGTTTTTCATTTCTTTCCTAGTTTTTTTCGTTTTTTCTTTTTTGTTTTGTCGCATTTTTTATTTATTTTCTAATTGTAATTATTTCGCCAAAAAAATAAAAATAAAAATAAAAAAAATAAAGAAAATGGGATTTTTTTTTAAATTTTAAAAAAAAAAAAAAAAATTGCACGTGGCCCATGAGGACCATAGGCCCATAGAGGCCATAGCCCACCAGGCATTTCGACATTAGATACCCCACAATGCATAGCCAAAAAATTGCGCGGGAACGTCAAAATGGCTGCGAGAATCAGAAATAGCGATTGGCATCAAGATCAGGATTTGAGGGATGATTTGATCAAGTATGTGAGGCAGAATTTGCGCCGAAAAGATATTTTAGATTTTGTTCAAATCATCTATCCTATGTATGCATGGAGCCCTCGTACTCTCACTCGTCGACTCAAATATTTTGGCATCGAGTTCACGGATTATAGTATGGATATTGACGATGTTCGCGAAGCTGTTGAGAAAGAGATGAATGGTCCTGGTAGTCTACTCGGCTATAGAGCTTTGCATCAAAAACTTCGTGAAGTTCATGACTTAAAGGTGCCCAGAAATCTGGTGTATGCCGTGATGACCGAGGTCAACCCAGAAGGACTTGCAGAAAGAGGATGTGTGGGAAAACCTAAAAGGCCGCAGAGAAAGAATGCGTTTATGTCAAACGTAAGCTTAAGAAAAATTACAGTGTTGTTTAGTTTACAGATTTGATTGCAGTTTCTTTACAAGCCTTATAACTAATCCCCCCCCCCCCCCCCCCCCTACTACAGAGAGGTTAGCCTGCAGTGCAAACGTATTTTGGGCGAGCGAGTGCACATATTCCCGTATCGTGAGTAGGGCCGCCATCTTGGATTAGGAAAACAGTGGAGGGTTGGGGCGAGGGAAAAAGTGCCATGGGAGTAGGATTGAGGCAGAAAAACTGGGGAGAGGGGAGGAGAATTTTCTCTTTCTTCCCCACCCCCCGAAAAATATCTCTCCTGAATATCCACACTCACGAGAAGTGTACCAGGGTTATATACCTCTTCAACTTTATACTGAAATAGGGACCAAATAGGGACCAAATAGTACAATCTCTTGATGGTCATGAGTAAGATGTGTGGATACCAAAACTCCTTGTTTCCTCTGTGTATTTATGGTGGACAAGACACATACAGTGGGAGAATAAACTTCTTGAGGATTTGGAACACCAGCAGTAACCCCAAGATTATTGGCAGGTTCTACCTGGACCATTTATATGAAAGTAAAGGTTAGCATGACACTTCTAATTAAAGCACTTACAGGATGCTTTCAAGTTGTTTGTTCTTCATTAAATCGTATTTTCAAGAAAGATAAGATGACGATGTTCCAAAATTTTAAAGTCTCCATTAAGATTGTATGTCACTACACCAAACATACAGAATAAAGGTTACGAAGGCAGGTCAGGGAAGAACTGACAAGTTGGGAAAAAAATATCAAAAATGGAAAAACAATAACATGATTATTGCCACTGTTTTTACAGTGTTGCCAGAGAGAATTCGCATTGACCGGGGAACAGAAACTGATATTATGTCCACCATGCACTGTTTCCTTCGTGCCAAACATGGTGTTCTAGATGCAACAGAGAGTGTATTGTATGGGCCTTCGACCCAAAACAAAATTGAAAGGTGGTGGAGGGAACTCCTGGAGAGGATGGAAAGGTTTTTTAAAAAGCAGTTGTCCACATTGGCTAAGGATGGTGATTATGACTCTACTAACAAACAAGACAGGTAAATGCTTTAAATAACATGCACTAAAACTTACAGAACAGACCTGAATATTTAGGCGATGACCTTAAAAACCAAGCAGCACTGAATTCCTTTAAATTACATCAGCCAGCAGGTAAGAACAAAAAACATCACAGCTCCCTCAAAAACAATGTATTAATATTGGTCTCCATTTGACTATAAATGATTAAACCACTAAATTTGTACAAAGGATAATTCACCAATAAAATTCCACTAATTAAATTATCTACCAACTGTTTTAAAATTTTGTTTATAACTCACTGTAGGAAAACTGAACTCAATGATGACCAAAATGGTCAAAAAACATCTTTTGTTTCATTTGCAGGAATTTGCTGGCATATGTTTACATTCCAGTTCTCCAGAAGGAACTAGATGTATTCAGAGTTTCTGTCTGGAACAACCATCGAGTCCGAAAACAGAAGGGTAAAGAGCTTCCCACAGGAGCACCAGAGCACATTTACCGTTGTCCAGATCAATATGGTGGTGAAAAATGTGGTTTACCCATTACAGAGAAACAACTCATGGAAGTTGCAAACTTATCAAATGTCTTAGATTATACAGATAATTATTTAGAGCCACATTTCCGCATGGAATGTGAAAGGCATATCCCAGACACCGATGAGATAGAACCTGCCCAGGCTACAAATGCCTACTTGTATTTGAAAGCTAATTTTGATCCCAACAGGGTTTGACATAGTGCGAAGATACAATAAACTAATGGCTTAAATGTTGCCATTTTAACTTTTAAACAGGATTAAAACCTAATCTTAGGTGAATGAATATGATGAAAACATTTATAATGCTACAACAGCTGTTCATATTATTGTGATCTCGTCAACTTGGGAAATGCTTCTGGTCTCTGCTCCGTAACTTTAACATGGCATTACATGTACATGTAGTTAACCTAGTAAGAGTAATTTTATATTAACAAAACCACACTAAATGTCAAAGAAGTGATTTAGAGCAGTTCTTAATCAAGTGATGACAGTAATCATTCATATTTGCTGTCTCTAACTTGTAGAATACCTGTGCCTCTGTTAGAATAAATTGGAGCACTTTGATCTTGTATATTTATACCACCACTGTTATTTCGTTAGCCAGAAAAATTATCTTGACTAAAAACTGCTCTATCAGTGAAACAGCAACAAGGAAATAATTTATAAGCACAAAACATATGTCAATAATCTTGATCATTCTGTAGAGGAATATTACTCTTGATCAATTTTGAGTAGAGTGCAGTATTTATTACAGACATGCCCTTCTTTGAATTTTTCAATGGCAGTATAAGATAAGTTTCCAGAACAGAAGAGAATGGTGTGATCATCCGCATCCCTCAAGTCTGCAATGGCAATTTCAGGATCACAAAGACTGTAACCTTGCCCTTGAATGTCTACAACCATTAACTTTTTGCCCGACTTTACATAGGTGTAATGAACAAAGGTCTCAGCTTTCAGACATACTTCTCTTCCGTCAGGGTAGATGTCTCCTGTATTGTTAACATACTTAGAGAATGGGCTGGTGCCATCCAAAAACTTTACCACAGTGACACGCTCTCCACTTAGTTTGCCAAAGTATACTTTAGTATAGGAGAATGTGTCGCCAAACTCCTGTGGCTTCTCCGATTCTAAGTTCTTAGCAAAATTGCGGGCCAGTGAATTCATTTGAACAGCCTTACGTGTATGACCTTCTACGCTATTAAACAACTCTACAATGTCACGAATTTGGTCTTCCTTGAACCTTTTCACTACATACTTTCCATCCTGAATTCCTGACAGTGCATTTGCCTCATAAGCATCGTGGAAGGCACCGCTTGCAAATTTTTCCTTTTGTAACGAGAACCTTACTTGAAATGGTTGGAGCCATGCCATGTCCTTGACAGAAAACTCCTCAAGTGTCAAAGTAACAACATCAGTTTTAGGAGTTATTAGCCTTCCAAGCTTTAACATTGCACTTAACGGCATGGATACAGTCATCTTGGATGGTATGGGAACATTTTTACCTCCAATACTCACGGACTTGCTTGGGCTCGCGGGTGCTGATTTGGCTTGTCTCGGTGTAGGATGGTCCCCTCTCACCGGCAAGCAAATCGCACTCCATATCGGCGAGCTGGAAGTGAGTTTTGCATGCTTCTTTAATATTTTGGAGTGTGGCTTCGCAATTGAGGGGAACCATGGTCAGTGGACCGATACGAGAGTATTTTTGGCACTTGCCTTCTACAGACGAAGAAAGGCGTTGCACTGTAAGATATTCCAATCCATTTGACTCTTCTCTGTTGTTGCCCGTTCTTTTCTTGGCTACTTTCGCCCTAAACCCATCACACTCCGACTTTTTCCGCTTAGACATTTCGTAAAATCAGCGATTTATCAGCGATGGTTCGGCACATGGCATAAACACCATCCTGAAGTGCATTGTGGGATATCTAATGTCGAAATGTCTGCTGGGCTATGGCCTCTATGGGTCTATGGCCCTCATGGGCCTAGCCTGCGTAGCTGGCGGTTTTTTTGTTGGCGCGCGCGATAACTCGCGAGCTGCGAAGCCGCGAGTTTCGAGTTTCGAGCGGCGAAGCCGTGAGAAACCGCCTGCTCGGTTTCGTGGGCTTTTTGAGTAGTCCGTACGCCGGCGTACGGGCCGTTCTGATTGGTTCTAAAACGTAAACACGTCAATCAAATGGTTATGCGATCTCCCAAGGGAGACTAGTGTTGCCACGCGAAAACCAAAATCAAAATGGTAGACGAAGCGTTGTTCAAAGCTTTGGCATCTCTCAATATTCGACGAGAAGAAATCGTTCTTAAGAAAGAGCAGGAAATAGCCGTAAACTAGAAATACGTGTCTCGCAGAACCTCGCGAAGCTCGGGGAGGATGCACTGCAAAATTTTAGCGATGTGGGAGGGAGAGATGGAATTTCTGATTTAAATGGAGAGGTTGGGTTGCTTGCTGGCAACGGCCCCAAAATTTAAAGTTGAGACATTTTCGTTCCCAGTCTCTTCCATTTAAATTGTACTTCCTAAAATAAAATAAATGAGAGCTGGTGCTGGTCAGTTTTGGGTTTCGAGCTGTGGGTCGCTGTAACTGCTATGGGACTGGGTACCAAACAATCCTCAGGCCCTTCCTCTCCCCCCCCCCCCCCCCCCCCCCCCCCCCCCAAACCTATCTTCATTAATTTTTGTCAGAAGGAAAATTGGTCTGAAAGTGAATGTATTAAGTACTGTCATGGACATGGCTCCAGGACAATATGAAAGGGTGTTCTGTTTATTTTGATTGTCTCAATTAAATTCCATTTTTGAAGCTTGTGAGTGCTATCTCCCAAATTAACCTGTTCCCTTTAGATGCTGCTATAGCTTTTGTTCTATATACTGGGTATCAAATAATTGGTAACCCAATTCTCTATTCACTTGAATGGTTGAGATCACAGGAGGTTACTGCTGCTGTAAAGTGATGTTGCCCAAAAAAATAACAACTCAATGGTGAAAGTGGCATGAGATTCTCCAGTAGTTTGGATACTGGTCATGGGAATTACGAAATTAATTACAAAACATGAATATTCAAGATGAAGCAACAGATTCTCACAAATACTATAAGCAATGTATAGGGACCTGGATGGAGAATTCGTAGGTTAAGACCAGAACTAAGGCCTTCTTGACCAGTAAGCCCCTTTAAGAGGAAGAATCTGTAACAATCACCTTAGCCTTACCGAAAATGGAAAATCGAATTTCCTCAAACTCCCTGATATGGAAGGCCTGTTTGAACTTACCATAAAAATATAAGTTTCAGTTCGCTGCGGTTAATATATTTGTCGAACCGCGGCTTAACCTCACAAACGGCCTCACTGCGGTCATTTTGCGGTCGTTTACTGCCCCTCAAAAAACTATTTTGTTTGTTGATTTGAACCAGGACAAGAGAAAGATATTCAAATGCAGATATTGTATACTGAATTCTTTGCGATGTGAACTGATTCTCATTACTTTACGTTAAACAATGAATACTTGAGAGATTTTTGAATCTTTATGAATGAAACACCGTTATTTGAAAGCGAAATTTTACTAAAATTCAGGTCATGTTTTCGCACTCTGTTACGTTGCTTTGATCCCGGAGGTCACTACTCGGTAAAAGAACAATGCTTCCTCTCTACAAATATGCAATAAAAATCTTGGGCAACTAAAACCTCGAATTTTGCGAAGCTTGAATTCCGAGGATGGTTTTATGAATTTGCGCCATTTTGAATTGAGTTTGAGTCCACGCAAATCTCGCTCTTACAAGTCTTTAGTAAAGTTTATCCCTCTCACCTGTTTATATTTGAATCGACAAACCTTTCCAAACATTCCGGCTGTTAAATCCTGTGGTTTTGA
The DNA here is from genome assembly GCA_024195265.1 of Dendrophyllia cribrosa. NCBI lineage: Eukaryota > Metazoa > Cnidaria > Anthozoa > Scleractinia > Dendrophylliidae > Dendrophyllia > Dendrophyllia cribrosa. Next base: position 16,238,767 of record JAJLRJ010000012.1, on the reverse strand, counting down.
CGGCCACAGTTGATTTTAAACGATGCGAACCGCTTAAATACAACATGGCGAGCGGACATTTCAAACTCTTGGAGACATAATTCGACGGTTCTTCTGCCTTCTAAACGTCTTGAAATCAAACTGTAATCAGGGTCACACGCTTCGCTGATCCTTGTAAGAACGGAAACTGTATTGCTGACAATTTTAGGCTTGATACTTGACCTTTGGAAGGGTATGATTTTCATCCAGCTTCGAGTTGCTTAGGATTGCGTGACAAAACACAGTGAACCCGAAAAAGAAGAGATCCTGGGAACGAGGATGACATAAGGCCCTGAGGGACGGACCATTATTTTTCTGGAGGGTGGGGGGGGGGGGGGGGGGGAATGAGAAATTTTCCTCTGCAAACAATTTTTTTTTTAATTTATGCGCCTCTGCAATCATTTTTTTCCAAGAGCACCTTCCTGGAAACTTTTTTTTTATTTTTTTTTTACAGTGCTATCTTCTATGGTGCTAAAAATATTTGAGCTAACAAACTAACCCTAACCCCCCCCCCACTCCCCCCCCCGATCCCCCCCCCCCCCCGAGCTTCGCGAGGTTCTGCGAGACACGTATTTCTAGTAGTTTGTTGTTCCTTTATACATCACTCGGCGTTTTAATTCTTACGCAGCTACTGGCGCAAATAAAGGGCATACGACAGGAAATATGCAAAGGAAGTAGCAGGCTTTTTCGCGGTTCCACAGTGCCGAAGTCATGATCCTCTTTGACGTTGTTCCCACCGGGCCATCATACTCGTACCACCCGGCCTGTGGTACCAGCGGTGAAGACAGGCACATTGCTGATTTAAAATGATTCCCATCGCCCTAGGTTACTCCACTTGTAACTTGTTACTGTCCCATTAGCTTTGATGGTGATATCGTTAGGAAGATGACAGACTTACAGAAACTCGCCCATTTCTTGACAGAATGTCAACGTTAAATGGCAAGGCAAGCGGCATTCCTTGAATGAAAACCCGTTGATATTCTGACCTTAAGCCCTGGCACAACTAAGAGCTTTTTCGCTGCTTTTTGCGAAGGCAAGGTAAAGGAGTTGTCTTGTGCAGCATGGAAAGAGACATCTTGAAACTATTTTCAGCTGTATTTGCTGTCGCATCACTGAGCAATATTTCAGTTTTGGAACTAATATTTTTTAACTGTTAATCTGACTTCTCTGCAAACATTTTTTTTACACATATCGTGTTTGCAAACAATTTATTTTGTCTTTTCCGGCGCTGCAAACATTTTTTTTTTCAATATTTCTCATCCCCCCCCCCCCCCCCCCCCCCCCCCCCTCCAGAAAAATAATGGTCCGTCCCTAATGTCGTTTCGCGCTAAGCCATGAACCTGGGAAAGAAGCGCAAATGGCAAAAGAACAAAGAAAGATCTTAAGATTAATTAATTATGTTAAAACTATGATAAATAATGACCACCTTTATTATTGTGTCGTATACAAACTAAGGTGAAACGACGAGGCCGTTTACAGATGAGACTAAATATGGAGTAAATGTACGTACTACAATGATATTATGTTTACACTTCAACAACACAGGGCTGTAGCAAGGGGAGGTGCACCCCCCCCCCCCCCCCCCCCCCCCCGTTATAATTTTGAAAAGGGTGTTTAGTTAACTTCTTTCGTGTTTCATTGAGATGAAATTTAAGTTTCAGGGAAAAATCGCATTGAAACAGATGCAAACTGGAACACTTACAGATTTTGAAATCGCAGAAATCGCATGCTGCCTGTCCTCGTGTAGCGGCTATTTTTCTCCCATTTGTTAATCTTTCTAAAATTACTCTTTGTTAATAAATCTGTTTGAGCGTCCCGTGGGAATGTCGATCGACAGCCCATGTCTCCGTTTGAAAGTTACTGCTTTACTAGTTTTATACAGTGGAACCCGGATAAAATAAACATCAGGTGGGTCAATTTTACAGAACATGTATGAGCGAGCTTTTTGTCGGAACAAAAGAAACTTTCCGTTTTCACGGGTGCCCCTATTAAGCGGTTGTCCGTGGAGCGGGGTTCCAATGTATAAATTTGTAGGGGTGGATGAATTGAATGAGAGTTTTTAGGGCTATTTCAGAAAACATTTTGTAGGGTCCGGCAATGATTTAGACCGTGCTACGGCCCTGCAACAAAATTGCAACAAGACGAGCCTACAGTGCGAACATGGCTACAGTGCGAACATCGCAATTATTCCTGGCCGCCGGCACAGCTGCAAGAGCTGACTAGGGTGCTCAGTAACGAGATAAAGGGCGCCTTCTTGCGTGAGGTTTTTATCTCTGCCATGCCAAGGTCAAAGTACTCACAGATGCTCTTCAGCATTCCTACTGTAAGCTTTTTCAAACTGTTCGAAGCAACCATCTCACAAATGTTATAAGAGTCGAATACAATAGGGTGACGAAGCTGAATTTCTTGAAGAGCTTGTACTCGTACTGTAGAGTATGACGATTCTTCTTGCGCTGCAGCAATATCGTCATGGGATGGCAATTCGGCGACGTTTCTGAGCTTCGCGGCACAGCGAGAGAAGTATGACTGTATTTGCTGTGTGGTCAGGAATTCGGTCACAGTAAACCTTCTGTCGCCAGCTGGATCTTTTGCATAGCGCATGTCTTGTGCAACACTAGCAGGATCCAGCTTGTGTCCTGTCTGTTGCCCAATCATGAACTTTTCCTCCAAGTACTTTTTTTGGTTTTCACTAAAGCGTGAACTCTTTCTACCACCTTTGAGCGCCCATCCTTGCATTAGACCCCTGGAGGCACGAGTTGACGTCGGGAAGGTGTGGCTCTGGAAAGACGGTACGCTTGGTTGAAAGTCAGCGCCCTTGCTTAGCTTGTAGCTATAAAGACTTTTCGCTTTATCCAGCAAGGTCTCGCGCTCGACAGCAATTTCACATTTGCCGTACAGCAAATGACTTTCCAACGAACTGTGCCGCTGATACAGCTTTTGGCATCCTTCATTGGGGCAAGGGAATAGATTACTGGGCGTTGCCTCGGGTGTGTCCACAGAGGAGGGTACTGGTGCAGCAGTTGCACGTACGGGCCGGCCTGCTATCTCCACAAAGTCGCCTTCGGAGAATGACACATCTTTAAACGTTTTTACGTCGATGTCCTTGGGTACTAAAAAGTGTAAAAACAGAATATATGCTCGTTCTTGGCCGGTTCAGCAGCTGGTAGGAGTTTTGATTAGGACTCCTCTAACTGAGCAAATGAAGCAATGTAAAATCTAACTACGACACGTATTATTGGGAGGGTAAGCCCTTATCGATTGTGCTAGAATAACGTTTGGCCTTATTTGCAAAAACGAGCGTATTTTTTATTACAAAAAAGTGGCTTCCATATTCGGCATTTTTTAAATTTGCGTTGTTGACTTGCTTGTTCTATTGGATTTATTGGATTTAAGAGGTTTAAGGCTAAAGGGGTGGGTACACGGGAGGAAGAGATTGCGTCAGCCCCAGCCTGAGGTCCTGCGCTCACAAAACTGTGTTGAACAATTAAGATAAAAGGGCAGTAGCCCGATTGGTCAGAAACCACTCAAATTGTTAGAGATCGTAACCTGAAGCAAATAAAAAGCAAATAAATGGCCAGGTGAAGAGAAGTCCCATTTATGATCGCAATAATTAGTTTGTAGGCAATACATTTTTTAAGCATAGCATAGGGGCATGGGAGCCTACCTTGGAATTTATTCCAGGGAATTGCCTGGCCCTCTCCAATGTCGTATGCCCGCCACACCCTTACGTCGTTATCTGTGTACACGAAGTTGTTGTAGTTGCTGATGCCTTCCCATTTGATTGTTGGAAAAGGGGCTACGGTGACGCCATCTACAAGCGTGACCCGAACGCCTCTGACACCTCCATCAGACAAAATCGCGTCTCGAAGATCCTCATCTGTGGTGACATCATGACCTTCATTCACGTACTGGCAAACGTGTGCCTTAATGGTGGCGGCTTTACGGTCACTGGCACATTTTCCGCCCTGGGGGTCACTAAAGTGGACACTCTTGACAACGAGTCCGGTGGCTTTCTTCATCAAATGACAACCAATCAGCATAGTTGCACAATGATAGCAACCTGAAGAAAAAAAACATGAAAATGAGGTAGTTTGCTGTTGATAATATTGTTTAAATTGCATTTGTGTAACATGAATAAAAAATAAAGAAATGATCATCGCGGTGAAATTGCAAAGAAGCTTAAAAAATCAGAGCTTCAACCGGTGCGATGCTCTACCATCTGAACTACTAAAGCCATAGATTGGGAGCAAGGTCAATTGTCTATCGTCCTGTGAGATGATAAAATGATTTGAGAGATATGATATAACTCATATTTAAACTGCGGATACATGTAAAATAATGATATGATCATCACAGTTGATTTGCAATTAAAGAATTTTCAACGAAAGTAGCCTGTAAAATTCAGGGCTTCAACGGGATTCAAACCCGTGACCTCCGCGTTACCGGTGCGATGCTCTACCACTCAGTTATTGAAGCCACAGTTTGGAAGCAAGGTCAGTTGTGTGAGAATCATTTATTTACTTTTCATCTATCTGCAGTTCAAATATGAATTCTTTCATACACTTTATGTCTACTCAATAAAATGTATATTATGTATACCTGCATTGTCTTGTCTATATGATGCTGATGTTATTTCAGGATGCTCCTGCTTTAGTGTTGCTAAGATGTGAGCCATCATTGCAACCACAATGTTGCCATCTTGCGAGCAATTCTTTGCTATGTGCACAAAGGTTTGATGCACAAGCTCACCGCTAGCAGATATTGTGACAACCACGCTGATATGCCACGATATCCCCCGCTTCCCGAACCAGTCAACTTGTGTTTCTCTGTATTTTCGAGGCAAGAACTTCATTGCCCAGTCTTGTGTAATCATCACATCACTCGGGCCGAGGTTGCGAATGGTGTCGATGCGGCTCTTATCCTGCTGTATGGATCTGAGTTGGTGAGACTTCCACGCATCTATGGCTTGAATCGCCTGCTGGCACATATAAGTTAAGTCGTCCCGCTCATCGGTTGATATGTTGCAGGCCTCTTCCGCAGCTGTCTCTATACAAGATAAGACTGACTGTAGTTGGTCACAGGATACGCATTTATCACTGTGGTCGTGGTCGCAGCTTTTCGAGAAGCCGGATTCCTTCAGGTCACTCAGTGCGTAGAGGTAGCAGTGGTCTGCAACAGACGACTCTGTGACGTGTACCTGAAAAACATTATTTCTTTCATGTAAATTGCAATGTTGATTTAAATATTCACAAGCTGCTGTTATAATTGCTGCAATAGTCCTTTAATTTTGAATTTTTATCAACTCACTGTAGTCGTACAATATTCGTATGTAAGCTTATTGTATATGTAATGCTAGAGCATCTAGACTAGTAACCAGTGACCAATTTAATTGTATTGCTCCATAAAATATTTATTGTAATTATCTACCCGCCTCGACCAGCCTTGCTATTTGCGGGTAGCCACAACTCTTTCTTGTTATTAGCAAAATAAAATTTGTTATTGTTGTTGGTATTGTTGTTGTTCCCTGACGGATACTCTCTTACCTTGTAATCAGTTTTGATGTATTGTTTGCCCGCCTTCAATGCAGATTGGCAGCTGCGACTCCATTCTCTGTCTTTTTCATGGGCTTCCAACCTCTCCACTATGGACGTAAGGTCGTCAAAAGCCTTGGCTCCATCAGCAGCCGTATAATCCAAGCCTTGCAGGGATTTTCGTACTGTCGCAGAGCATTCCGATAGTATGCGTGACATAGTGGACGGGCTCAGTGGTGTTATGCCTTCTTCCTGACAGTATGCATTGTACTGCTGAATGATTCGTGTTGGGATCATCGTCCGGATCACATTCGGAGTCTCCAATACACCACCACTCGACAAACGCAGATAACGCTGACCGAATGGCAGGTCTTGTACTACATGAGAGCTTGTAATAAATGCCAGAAAGTTATCCAGCTGCAACTCGCTCACTCTCAGTCGCGGACTCTTCTTACTGGGAACAGGTGCACCACGCCCATGCTGCAGGATGTGCTTCCTTGCTGCCTTATATTTGTGCTCGCTGATACCGGGAATGAAACTCTGCAAATCACGGAAGGCAACGAGATCGGCCATTATGGCGAGCACCTGTCTGCGGGTATCACAACCTGATGCATGCTGATAGGTCTCTGCTAGGGCCTCCAGGTATCTACGGTCTATGGAGTGTTGTTGTACAGGTATTGCGAGCTTCCTTTCCACCTGTTTGGATGCCACAACTGCATTCCACAAGCTTCCAGCGTCCCCGGGAGTAATGACATCCAGACAGGAGACAATGGCGGCAGCTGCTCTATCTATGTACACATTTTGACGTCGTTGGGCGAGGTCGTCAAATGGCTCTTGTGGTTTACCAGAAACTATGATGTCCTCTCCACAGCACACCAAAAGCTCGTTTAGTTTCCTTCTCTTAGATGCCAATGTGTTGACAGTAACAGATTCACTGCTTGTGCCGCTTGACGTTTCAGGACTGAATACCGCGCTTGTTTCTTTATCTTCTATATCCAGCCTACTAAAGACTTCGGTCAAGTCATCTCCCTGTGAAGAAAGTGTGAAAGTGTAATGTTATTTTCGATTCAATAAATTGATAAAACGTCCTCTAAATCCTATCCTGCTATCGGCTTTAGGCGGGCTATCTGGTGAAGTAACCTCTCTTATGAAGGCAAATTCCCGTTACAATGCCCCCCCCCCCCCCCCCCCCCCCCCCATCTCCACAGAAGACAGCGTGAACCTGTATGAACCAATAACCTTATCTTGTTTCCAGATTTTGTATTCGTCAACTCAACTGGATCAGGTTGGTCGAGAGAAATCTGGGGCATCATTATAGCTGAAACCGTCCATTAATTTTCCAAAATTTTAAGCAATTTTCTTTACATAGTGCTGTGAGCGAGCGTTCAAAATCTCAGCGTGTGCTTCATTTGATGGCTTACCAAAGCACAGCGAATTGTATACTGGTCACTCAGTGGGACGTACCCAAAGAGGAATGGTAGGCATCATTATAGCTGAAACCGTCCATTAATTTTCCAAAATTCTAAGCAATTTTCTTTGCAGATAACATGAAATGCAGTTGCTTTCTGTCTTTCTGTTCTAACCTACACCACGCGTATAAAATACAAAGAAAATTTAAACATCGTTCATTTTCAAAGTAAGGTAAAGGTTACCAACCGACAACTGATCTGACGTGACTTGTTGCAAATGAGGGCTTTCGGGAGGAAGTGTACTAGAAATGGGCGTTTCCAAAGTATCAGGTGTACTTGTTGCACCAGTCGCAGAGCTCTCAGACCCTCCATGGCTTCCCGAGGTGCTGTGTGAGTGCAGCGCTCTTTGAGTCAGCCTCTCGCGGCATTTTCTGCACACGGCTGATGGATAAAGGAAAGGTATATTAAACTAATGCAAATGAAGGACAATTAGAGATATGTACAGAGAATTTATACTTACACATTCCAACAGGGACAAGTTGTCCGGTTAGCTCAAACAGACATTTTGATTGTGCTAGTGTCAAGCCACGGTCACCTTTCGGACATTTTGCAAGGCTATGGCCTGCCCATTCCAATGGTGTGGCACAACTGCATTTGTGCGTGTTCCATCGCATTCCATATTTAGCTCTGTGACGCGGACAAATGGTGATAGTTTTGTATGCGTCGATCTTTTCGAATATGCCTGAAAAGACACGTAATCGCAGGAATTACCATTGTGTTGGGTCATGACAAAAAGGTTATCAATCATTAAAAAATAACGATAAAGTTCATATCTATTCAAAACCGGTAGTGACGTGGTTAGCAGAACTGCTGGAAACATCTCATGACGTCCATGAAGGATATGATGAGCAGGAGATATATCACCTTAGCATGGAAGCCGGGAGGACAATCGCCTGCAATGACTGTCCCTTGAAGTGGATCGGCCTCATTATGTCTTATATGTATTCTTTTGAAATATCAGTAAATATTTGCATACGTGATATATTAAAATATAACACATATAACATGTTCGAAGCAGCATATTGCATGACATCACCCACACTATTTTGTCTCTCATGTTAACTGTGTTTTGTAACAATCACTCTTGTTGTTATAATAAATTTTTAATGAAACTTATAAATTTAATCAAAGTTAACGACAGAAGTGATAATGTAGGAGGAGAAAAACAAATTTAGCCCCTTCTATATTTTTTCAGTTGAGGTAAAAATGTTCCAATTTGCATAATGTGAAAAGTAATTTGAAACCTTTCCAGTAACGCATAACGCATCTTGCAATCACACACACGAAAATATATCCAATTTTTATTCCTCTGTATCCGAAACATAGAAAAGAAAATTAAATAAAAAAAGTGATCGCTTTAAGGTTATTATCGCCCGAGAAACATTCACTAGCGCAAGCGAAACTCGCAAGAAAGTTATCGCAAGACACGTTCATTGTTTACATCTTCATCGGCGGTGAATTTTTGCACCCGAGGCTGTTTTGTTCCTCCAACTTCATGAAATAAAAATTCATGAAAGGCAAACAACCGAAAGAAGTGAAATTAATTGGGATTCCTACCACTCTTATATTTCTTCCTTCGCTGTCCATTCACTTTTTATATTCGTCTAAATCTGAGGCGTATAATTCGAGAATCGGGAAAATAACCGGCACGAAATCAAGACAAATAGATTATTTACATGTGGGAAAAATCTAAGACCTTTCGGAATGCACAGAACTGAAGGATTTTGCCCAATTCCACGGCGATGGCGTAAATTTGAATTTATGTCGAGGAACCCGACGTTTTCAAGATTCTTAACCAGCTTAACCAGCATCTCGCAATGAGGCAGCACTTCACTTCCAATATGGAACTACTAGTTATAATAAAAAATTGGGTAGATTATGTTCATACGAACCTGCCCTGGCAAGAAGCAACTGACCCTCTGTTTTAAGGCTTGAATCAAATACTTTGAAGAAGCTAAGATGCCTCTTGATATCTTTTTGGCAAGCCCCCAATGCAACACATTCCAGATTTTTTGGCCTTTCAGTGCTGGCACCACATTCGCCGCCCACAAACGTGGAGTAAGCGCACGAAGCCATTCCAGTGTCACGGCAGGACCTAAGACCTTACATCCGAGAAACGTGGGTGAAATTTCAGGAAAGAACCTTTAACCACAATCTACTAAAGCTACGATGTACTTTTGCCACGATTAGCGAGGTTTGAGTTCGTGATATCTGATAGGATCTTCAAAAGAGCGCGAATCATATGAAGGATGAGGGAGGATCCCCTCCTAGACAAACAAGCAAAGACAAATCTGCAGAAGATGGGGAACGGAAGTCACAAGTATACGACACAATAATAAATGTGGTCATTACTGATTTAGTATAGTTTTAATATAATTTGTTGTTTTATTCTTTATTTAAAATTTCCTCATCCATCCTTTTCACAAAGGTGTATGTCATCCTCGTTCCCAAGATCTCTCCTTTTTCGGGTACACTGTGTTTTGTCACGCAATTCTAAGCAACTCGAAGCTGGATGAAAATCAAACCCTTCCAAAGGTCAAGTATCAAGCCTAAAATTGTCAGCAATACAGTTTCCGTTCTTACAAGGATAAGCGAAGCGTGTGACCCTGATTACAGTTTGATTTCAAGACGTTTAGAAGGCAGAAGAACCGTCGAATTATGTCTCCAAGAGTTTGAAATGTCCGCTCGCCATGTTGTATTTAAGCGGTTCGCATCGTTTAAAATCAACTGTGGCCGTCAAAACCACAGGATTTAAGACCATTTCACAGCCGGAATGTTTGGAAAGGTTTTTCGATTCAAATGTAAACAGGTAAGAGTGATAAATTTTACTAAAGACTTGTAAGAGCGAGATTTCCGTGGACTCAAGCTCAATTCAAAATGGCGCAAATTTAAAAAACTACCCTCGGAATTCAAGCTTCGCAAAATTTGTGGTTGTAGTTGCCCAAGATTTTTATTGCATATTTGTAGAGAGGAAGCATTGTTCTTTTACTGAGTAGTGACCTCTGAGATCAAAGCAACGTAACAGAGTGCGAAAACATGACCTGAATTTTAGTAAAATTTCGCTCTCAAATAACGGTGTTTCATTCATAAAGATTCAAAAATCTCTCAAATATTCATTGTTTAACGTAAAATAATGAGAATCAGTTCACATCACAAAGAATTCAGTATACAATATCTGCATTTGAATATCTTTCTCTTGTCCTGGTTCAAATCGACAAACAAAATAGTTTTTTGAGGAGCAGTAAACGACCGCAAAATGACCGCAGTGAGGCCGTATGTGAGGTAAAGCCGCGGTTCGACAAATATATTAACCGCAGCGAACTAAAACTTATATTTTTATGATAAGTTCAAACAGGCCTTCCATATCAGAGAGTTTGAGGAAATTTAATTTTCCATTTTCGGTAAGGTTAAGGTGATTGTTACAGATTCTTCCTCTTAAAAATCTCTAAATCAAAATTAATTTGTTGATGTACATTCTCCTGACTGGTGTCAATACAGTTCACATAGCCATATAACTACAGTGAATTTGTATTCAATTTTCACAGACAACTCATGTTGAAGGTGACTGAGGTTCTCAATTTGCATAATCTATGTACTTGCTCGTACACTGATATTGTGAGGAGATTTAAGATACTGATCACCGTTCCAATACTAAATGTGAAGCAGTAATGTTGATGTGTCATGTATTTACCTACATGTATAAAGCTGCTACAGATTAGATGGTCATGATTGTTAACAGAAAATTGTTTTTTGCTAACAAAATGTTTTTATCCAAATTGTAAAGAGAAATTCTCCTTACTAAACCATTCGAATGTTATTTCTTATTGAACTATTTTATGAAGAATGCTGTAAACTCAAGATACCGTATACGTATACAAAGCACATTTCACTCACTGTTCATTCACAGACAATCATGGAAATGTTGTATATTTGGGAAATAATTTCCACTTTTGTGATTTGTAGTTTTGATCATTTATCTGTAGTTTTGATCATTTAAAAAGTTCCTTAGTGACCTTAGTGAAAATATCAATAAACATCAAATTACAGAGAATAAAGAAAAATAAAGAGAATTATTTTTCAGTGTTTGATTATCCTCTCAGTAGTTTAGCCACTTAAAATCTTTTTTTTTTTTGCAAAAGCCGGTGATTTGAGCTACATTTCTTAATCGCTCTTCTTCTCTGAGCCTTTCCTGTAATCAGTGTTTGCTTTTCCCTACCGTCTCAGGTATGAAAGATATTCGTCACGAGTATTTAGCTGATCGTGTATAAATTCTTGCCGCCTCTCGTTGCGTCTACAAACAGAATCATTTTGTCCAACACTTCCAGTCGGTGTCGCCTCTCCTGATCGGTTTCGTTCAGAATTCTAATGGCGGCAATCGGTCAAGGCGTTTGAACCTAGTCAAACGGTGTGCCTGGGCTGTTCGAAGTCTTTGTAATCTATGCTCTCGTTGTCTCTTCGTTGCTCGATCGCGCTGAATTTCAAGTCACCGTTCAGCGGAGTTTCGGTGGTTAATTTTCTCGGACAAGGATTTCCAGCCACCTGTTGAATCCAGCGTTGTTGTGTTTGCTGTTCTTTCTCATTTGCATCAGAAATTGGTTGTGTTTCACCAAAGGTAAACATTTTTTCACAGAGTAAACGGCCGTCGGAACGGTCGCCATGAATAAACATGAGAGTGCGCCATTGTCAGCGGTCGCGATTTTTGTTGCCAGGCAACTGCCGGACACCATCAAGTATATAAATATATATATATATATATATATATATATATATATATATATATATATATATATAGATTTGTAGAGATGGATTACTTGGTCGAAGACATTTATTCACTGCTACTCAGAGTTTCATGCTTCTTACGAAGCAATCATCAGGCAACTGCCTACAATAACGGATACATAGAATACATACAAAATTTGAAATTACAGAACAATACCTAATGGCGTGACGTGCGGAGATATGATTGGTTAACTAAACGAATACATTTTTCAACAGGAATTTCTTAGAATGTCTACAAGTAGATAGGAGTTCGCTTCTATTGTTCAGTGTTGACATTTCGGGTCTGCATATGATGAAATATTTTTCCCATAAACATAAATTACAACGCTTGTTTACATTTGAATACGATCTTGCTTGTTTAATCTTACGCCATTTGATGTTGTAAATGACGTCTCTTTCTTTTAAGCTCCAGATGTATTTGCTTAATTCTGTTGCATGCTTGTATTTTTCATTTCTAAATGAGCATACATGATTTCTGTATCTTAATTTAAACGCTGTGTCACACACACATATATATATATATATATATATATATATATATATATATTTCGCACGAATTCACGCGGCTCAGCTCCCGAGGGACGACAAATTTATTAACCTCGCTACGCTCGGGCCTTCGGCCCTAGCTTCGCGAGGAAAAATACTTTATGGAAGAGACGTCATGGCCATTTTGCCTACAGGTTTTGGAAAGAGTTTAAACTTCACAATGTTTGTGCTTGCCATGGAAGAACGCTGTGGCTTCTCAAATAGACTAAATGCCCGGCTGTCAGAAATTTTCCCAAAATTTTCACTTAAAGGCTCTTTCAAACCTTTTGAGAGTATTCGATGTTCGTTAAGAAATGTCAAGCGATTCCAAAAATTATTTTGCTTTTCCGGTTGACGAAATATCCAAGCTCTGGGCATACTATAAGATCGCTATGTTCTCGACACTTTCTGCACAGGCTGCCGGGCACGGTCTCAAATAGACTGAATGCCCGGCAGTGAGAAATTTTCATAGAATTTTCACTGAAAGGCTCTTTCAAACCTCTTGAGAGTATTCGATGTTCGTTTAGAAATGTCAAGCGCTTCCAAAAATTATTTTGCTTTTCTAGTTGACGAAATTTTCTATGAAAATTTGTCACTGCCGGAAAAATTTATGCAGACTGCCGGGCAGTCTGCAGAAATTTTTTAAGTGTCGGGAACATAGCGATCTTATAGTATGCCTAAGCTTGGATATTTCGTCAACTGGAAAAGCAAAATAATTTTGGGAATCGCTTGACATTTCTAAACGAACTTTGAATACTCTTAAGAAGTTTGAGTGAGACGTTCAGTCGATATTCTGTGAAAATTTCTGACTGCGAGTCTCGGCAGAAATATTCCAAGTGTCGAGAACATAGCGATCTTATAGTATGCCCAAGCTTGGATATTTTGTCAACTGGAAAATCAAAATAATTTTGGGAATCGCTTGACATTTCTAAACGAACATCGAATACTTTCAAAAGGTTTGAAAGAGCCTTTCGGTGAAAATTTTGTGAAAATTTCTGACTGCCGGGTCATTTAGCCACAGCGTTTCTGAAATTCACCGTATTTAATTTTCAAAGGGAAACAGCGCAATCTACAGTTATCATTCGCGCTTTACGGATTCTCCCTCCCTTGAGAGTTTTTTAAGGGGTGTCGCCGTTCGCCATCAAAGGAACTTATGGAGTTTTTGTTGTTTATTGCCCGCATATGATGCCCGATTTAGGGTGTTAGCTCTATTGTACATTGTACACATTCATTGTATTAGGTAAAATTATGTATTCTAATATATTCTATGGTATTGTATTCTATTGTATTGTCGTTCTTTTGTGCTCTAATATTCTATTGTTTTAACAAAAGAATAAGTGTTACCCCTAAATCGCGCATGGTATAATTGCCCGCCAGCGTAAGTCACGATTTTTCGCGCGATCGTAATTTACATGAAGTTTCGTATTACGATGCGCCCTGTGATTGGTAGGGTAATTGTATCCATCAAAAGATGTCAAAAAGGTCAAAAGGGGGCGGCTACTCAAAAAGCCCACGAAACCGAGCAGGCGGTTTCTCGCGGCTTCACCGCTCGAAACTCGAAATTCAGCATCACGCGCAAAAAAACCGCCAGCCATGCAGGCTATCATGGGCCACGTGCATTTTTTTTTTCAAATTAAAAAAAATCCCGTTTTTGTTTATTTTTATTTATTTATTTTTATTTTTATTTTTTTTGGCGAAATAATTACAATTAGAAAATAAATATAAAATAAAAAATGCGACAAAACTGAAATAAAAAAGAAAAAAAAACGAAAAAAAAAACATTGTAAACTAAGAAAAAAACTAGGAAAGAAATAAAAAAAAACTCTATGGCCCTAATGGGCCACCATACTGGGGTATGAGGAAATAGCTGATTTTGGAAATGGAAAAGCTTTGCGCAAGTTTTGAATATACTGCTATCATTCTTAACGTTTCTTCTCTTGATCAAAAGTGTTTTCTCAGATAAATATTTCATGTTTCACTGTAAAACGGGGCTTTTATTCAATAGACCATTTTACAGTTGTGTGCTTGGTGACCTGGCCTTTGAATGGAAGTGAGGCTAGAGGTGACCTTGTTGTGATACAGAACTTAGTGCTTTTCATATGTAAATTCAGCTAGTTAGCATGAGAAAAACATTATTAACATATGAAAAGCACCAAGGTCTGTATCAAAACAGGGTCACCTCCAGCCTCGCTTCCATTCAAAGGCCAGGTCACCAAACACACAACTGTAAAATGGTCTATTGACCTCTCACTCACACTAAGATAATCAATTTGTTGTAGTCAATGTTATACTGAAGTTCGAATCCTCGTCAAACACCGAATGTTACGCATTAGATAAACATGACCTGGGGTACAACTGAGGTATATTTAAAGTGCCAATTAAATGAATTTTTTTTCTTCGTTTTTCATTAGTTTATTATGTCCAAAGAACGAAAACAATAATCATTTCCCGAGGAAAAGAAAGAAAATCGTTTTTTTAGCCCCTCAAAGATGCGTCACTTCGGTTGAAAAGTGGCTCCAATTTTTGGAGAGCCTGGGGCGAGTGGGCGTGCGTGATGACGTAAATTACGTAAATAGTATGACACATTGGTTTGTTTACGCTATAATTCCCTTGGAATCCTTTAGCGTGATGGTCATTTTGCCAACGTTTTTCGCTGTACAAATGTCAGACCACGCCTAATTTGTTTCTTTACAGTCTTCTGAAGGTGAAGAGGATCAGGTTTCGGATCACTCTTGATCAACTGAAATGATCGTGTCCACTGTAGTTTTGCAGTAGTAGCGAGACGAACCGACTGTGCCGCTTGAGCGAAGGAAGTGAACACGAAGAAGACGGACTTTGATTTAGATTATTGAACGTGAAAGCTATACATTTCAGTAGCACAGCGTCTCAGTGGTTCGCCAGTTGAGTTGTAAGCTTATTGAACGCAGAGGCGTTTTTGTTATTTCTTTTTAGTGGCTCGTTGACTAGCGTTTATCGAACGCGAACGATATATTTGTAGTACAAACAATCATGATATTAGCGCATTAGCGACTCGGCCGGTCTTTTCTGAAGTTCATTGATCGCGCGTCGAGGTTATGAACTTATTTTATCGGCTTGGCAATTCGCCCGTCTACTTAAAGTTCTTTTTTCAACGCGAAGGATATGTCTTGGCGGCTTGCTAGTTGAAAGTTTCTAAATTATACTAATATGTTATGCTTATCCGAGGTGGTGTTTTTCAGGCAGCTTGCTGAATTGAATGTGAATGGTGTATTTTTAGCGGCAAGGCGCCTTGATAGCGTATTTATTTATTTATTCAAAATGTTTAATATGCTTCTTAGTTCAGTGTCTTGCCAGCGATTGAACGTTTCTGGAAATTTTAACCACTTAGCGGCTTGTAAGTGAGTTCAAAGCATCGTGTTTTAGTGTTTACATTTATGTCTGATTTATATTTCATTGGCTGATCGAACACGCAATGATTCAGCGATGTATTTTGTTCCGAATAGTCTTACGCTTTTGTACATGTAGATTTTTGATAGATGTTCCGTAGAATAGACGCCTTCCAGTGAACACTTGCGTCGCTGCACTTTGAATTTTATAATTAGGAATACCGTATAAACATTTATATTACTCGCCAGTCAGTGCCGATCGAGTCAGTATATTTTTGTAGGCCTCACTGACTTCGACGGCTCTCCAGTCGAGCCGAGGTTTGAAGGAACTTCCAAACAGGATATGGATTGGGAAAATTATGCTTGATTAAAATGCAACTTTCTTTCCCAAATTTCATGCTAGTAGGTCTGTTCAGCAAATTCATTCAACTGGTAACGTTTCTTGAAGTAAATTTCATCTTTAAACGACAGCATTTGCAAACTCTGACAGCCGCAAGTTGGCAGGATTCGATGGCGCGCGGGTAGAAAAATGGAAAAAAGTTAAACTTCCTACATTGATTTTTTGCTCATTTTTTCACAATCTGTCGAAAATTGGCAAAGAAAATTATCTATGAAAAAAAATTGGGGGTCACCGACCATCCAAGCGAGTTAAATCTAAGCAAAGTTAACGCAACCGCTATCAGCCCTTTATGTGCTTAGATTTTCTTCTCTTGCGCGCGCGCTCGTGCATGACGAAGCATGGCGTTGCGACATGAATTGCGTGCGCAGTAAGGATGCGCATAAACAATTAGCGCGAACGTCCTTAAGGAAACAAACGATATTGTATACTGTGGACATCTAAACCTATTACAAACAAGAGGCTGCAATTGTAGCCTACACTCATGCGCTTGCGTGAGAAAGTTTTATGGTTTATTTTAAACTGGTCACACACCCCTCCCCCCCCCCCCCCCCCCCCCCGCCCCCCTCAACGAATTTTGCGTGCCATACTAAAGAACACGCTAAAACACGTTTTCTGTACTCGCTTTGAATATTCAATTTATTGATTCCCGATCAAATACACACTCGTCTTTTATTTCCCAAATTGCGACTTATTTCCGTTACATAAGAAAATAAAAGACTGCTTTTAAAAGCAATGAAATCAGCAAACGACCGGGCTATTTTTTCAATTTTAGCGAATCTCAAAAACAGAATTACACGGACTGTGCACAAAAACTTTTACTCGGCCTAGATTTACTAGTATAACTAATTTTCGAATAAAATACACCAATTGAGTATCGAAAATTACCCTAAAACTGATTTGGAAATGAAAATTGCAAAACATACACAGACATCTTTGCGTATTAGGCGACGCGTGTGAAGTTAGAACTATAACTATAAAATTAAGTCTTGTTTTGTTTACATGATATCAGATGTCATTACGACTGAATTTGAGAATGTTTTATAAACATTTCTCCAAAATTAACGAGAAGACAAAGAAAAAGTGAATCACAAATTTATATCAACACAAATTCTCACTGAAGATTGTAATTTATTTTACAGTAAAGTCCCTCGTCTGTTTGAAAATTCTTTAAAACTCCGCTTCTTCGGTTTTGATCGCCCCGGCCCCACACTGATAAAAGCGTATGAAGTTCCTCGAAGCAAGATTTAGTCGCTTAAAGCTCTCCTTTTTCTCCACTAAAGCGGCTTTTGGGCGTTCTTTAAAGCTTTCTCTTTCCATTTTGAATATTTTAAATGCGAGTTATTAATCCGATGACACGAAACTACGGTTTAAAAACCAAGCACATGCCGAGCACGGCAGCCATTTTTGTCAAATTTGTTGGTGACCCGACGACCCGGTCACTAAAATATGCGTGCACAAATTTGCATGCAAAATCGTGAGACAAAAAATAATAATAATAAAAAGAAAAACCGGAGCCCATTTTTTAACCTCATGCCGATTCGCGCATGAGTAATAACAAAAATATGAATGATTTTATAATGACCTAGTGTAGGTATATATGTCTGTGTATAGCATTTTGTATATGTCAATTTGTATCGCTTTCATAGAGACGAGTTGTGTCCAGGGGACAAATACAGTTGAATTCCACCAACATAAAATCTTGAAATACAGCTTTAATTTCGAGGCGCGCACGTCATCACATTTCACAAACTCCACGTTTCACTTTCGAGGTCCCATCTTAGGCTTAATGGACGTCACCAGGCCGTAAAACCTACAGGGAAATACACTCGTATCATGGACTGCAAACAGCTCTGAAGAAAACGACATATTAAAGCTTAACATTTGACGAGACCACCGGAATTTTAGGTGTCACTAATAAAAGCACATGGTCTTCTTATTTGAGATTTTATTGCAATAACTAATTAATTATTTATTGATCCTTCCACAGACGCATGTTCGAACAACCCTTGTCAAAATGGCGGTACGTGTTCATTAGGATCCGGCGGTTACAGTTGCAGTTGTCCTTCAGTATTCACCGGACAACACTGTGAAACGCCCGAAGCAAACGATCAAGGTGATAAAATTTGTTAGTAAACGGGGCTCGGTTGCGTAAAGCAACTTAGGATTAAGTGGGGTTTTCTACAATCTTCTCTCGCTTCACAGCAACGTAACAGAAGGAGTTGCATATAAGAACCTGAAAAAAAAAAGTATTTCAAGCTTCGACGGGATTCAAACCCATGACATATATTTTGTTATTCCGGTGAAAACGCTCCACCACTGAGTTACAAGGCCAGATAACAGCTTGTTCAGACAATTGTGAGTTCTATTGTACCCACGAAATCACGAGCGTTAGTTAGTTTTAATCGTTGGTATAATGAAAAAAGTGCAGCGCCACAGAGCATGTGCACAGGACACTCAACCAAAGGGTTCGGCTGAAGCTGTTCAGAAAGCCTTATTCATCTAAAATATAGCAATAAATTAGATTGTTAACTAGAGGAGGAGGTTTAAAAATGTCGTTTTGGGTACGAAATAAGGTCAGCTAGGATTTTTGAAAAGAAGAAAGAATCTAGTAAAATTTTCTGCCCTTGAAATATTGAGCTCAAAGAACCGAAAAGCTCAAACTGTATTAGGTTTCAGATAGTTTTCCTTTAAAGGCTCTAAAATGATATGGAAAACAGTACAATGCCATTCCAAGCGTTCTCCTTAACATTCGTTGTTGGGTTCCCTGTAAAGACACTAAAATGATATGGGAAAACAGTGCAACGCCATTCCAAGCGTTTTCTTTAACATTCCTTGTTGGGTTCCCCGCAAAGGCACTAAAATGATATGGAAAACAGTACAACGACATTCTAAGCGTTCTCTTAAACATTCCTTGTTGGTTTCCCTGGAAAGGCACTAAAATGATATAGGAAAACAGTGCAACGCATTCCAAGCGTTTTCTTTAACATTCCTTGTTGGGTTCCCTGTAAAGGCACTAAAATGATATGGGAAAACAGTACAACGCCATCCCAAGCATTTCCCTTTAACTTTCCTTGTTGGGTTCCCTGTAAAGGCACTAAAATGATATGGAAAAACACTACAACGCCATTCCTTGTTGGGTTCCCTGTAAAGGCACTAAAATGACATGGGAAAACAGTACAACGCCATCCCAAGCATTTCCCTTAACATTCCTTGTTGGGTCCCATGTAAAGGCACTAAAATGATATGGAAAAACAGTACAACGCTATTTCAAGCATTTCCCCTTTAACATTTCTTGTTGGGTTCCCTGTAAAGGCACTAAAATGATATGGAAAAACAGTACAATGCCATTACAAGCCGTTCTTTTAAAAATCAACTAAACTGCAGATACCGTGAACGATCTATTGCGTCACATTGGATCAAATACAAACAGTGATAAGCAACAGACCACTGCAAGGACCGATCAAACAATGTGAAAAGGCATTCTCTCAAAATGGCACTACGGTCGGCCAAACCTGACATGATCAGCGCTCAAAACTAGAAAGCAGACACAGACAGCTGTTTCGGGCTTGTTATGCCCTCGTCAGTGTGCCATAGCTAAGAACATAATGGGACTCGGTACCACTGCACCTATCTCATATATGTCGCTAATCATTCTAGAAAGAGCCGTGATAGGGAAAATTGCGCAACGGTCACGCCACAAACAATTGTGGCACATGGCCAAAGAGCAATTCAACCTAACAACCGATACATGTCAGCGCCATAGAGAGAGAAACAAGGAATGGCCAAACCATTCTTCTCCTTTAGATAGAATGCACATAGATCGGATCTATTAAGTAGACCACCACGGTATTAAAATAATAAAAATCAACTAAACTGCAGATACCGTGAACGATCTATTGCGTCACATTGGATCAAATACAAGCAGTGATAAGCAACAGACCACTGCAAGGACCGATCAAACAATGTGAAAAGGCATTCTCTCAAAATGGCACTACGGTCGGCCAAACCTGACATGATCAGCGCTCAAAACTAGAAAGCAGACACAGACAACTGTTTCGGGCTTGTTATGCCCTCGTCAGTGTGCCATAGCTAAGAACATAATGGGACTCGGTACCACTGCACCTATCTCATATATGTCGCTAATCATTCTAGAAAGAGCCGTGATAGGGAAAATTGCGCAACGGTCACGCCACAAACAATTGTGGCACATGGCCAAAGAGCAATTCAACCTAACAACCGATACATGTCAGCGCCATAGAGAGAGAAACAAGGAATGGCCAAACCATTCTTCTCCTTTAGATAGAATGCACATAGATCGGATCTATTAAGTAGACCACCACGGTATTAAAATAATAAAAATCAACTAAACTGCAGATACCGTGAACGATCTATTGCGTCACATTGGATCAAATACAAACAGTGATAAGCAACAGACCACTGCAAGGACCGATCAAACAATGTGAAAAGGCATTCTCTCAAAATGGCACTACGGTCGGCCAAACCTGACATGATCAGCGCTCAAAACTAGAAAGCAGACACAGACAGCTGTTTCGGGCTTGTTATGCCCTCGTCAGTGTGCCATAGCTAAGAACATAATGGGACATTCCTTGTTGGGTTCCCTGTAAATGTACTAAAATGATATGGAAAAACAGTACAATGCCATTCCAAGCCTTTTTTTTAACATTCCTTGTTGGGTTCCCTGTAAAGGTACTAAAATGATATGAAAAAACAGTACAACGCCATTCCAAGCGTTTTCTTTAACATTCCTTGTTGGGTTCCCTGTAAAGGCACTAAAATGATGAGGAAAAACAGTACAATGCCATTCCGAGCGTTTTCTTTAACATTCCTTGTTGGGTTCCCTGTACAGGCACCCAAATGATATGGAAAAACAGTACAACGCCATTCCAAGCATTCTCTTTAACATTCCTTGTTGGGTTCCCTGTACAGGCACCTAAATGATATGGAAAAACGGTACAGCGCCATTCCAAGCGTTTTCTTTAACATTCCTTGTTGGGTTCCCTGTAAAGGCACTAAAATGATATGGAAAACAGTACAACGCCATTCCAAGCGTTTTCTTTAACATTCCTTGTTGGGTTCCCTGTAAAGGAACTAAAATGATATGGGAAAACAGTACAACGCCATCCCAAGCATTTCCTTTAACATTCCTTGTTGGGTTCCCTGTAAAGGCACTAAAATGATATGGAAAAACAATACAACACTATTCCTTGTTGGGTTCCCTGTAAAGGCACTAAAATGATATGGAAAAACAGTACAACGCCATCCCAAGCATTTCCCTTAATATTCCTTGTTGGGTTCCCTGTAGAGGCACTAAAATGATATGGAAAACAGTACAGCGCCATTCCAAGCGTTTTCTTTAACATTCCTTGTTAGTTTCCCTGTAAAGGCTCTAAAATGAAAAGGGAAAACAGTACAACGCCATTCCAAGCGTTTTCTTTAACATTCCTTGTTGGGTTCCCTGTAAAGGCACTAAAATGATATGGAAAACAGTAGAACGCCATTCCAAGCCTTTCTTTTAACATTCCTTGTTGGGTTCCCTGTAAAGGCTTAAAATGATATGAAAAAACAGTACAACGCCATTCCAAGCGTTTTCTTTAACATTCCTTGTTGGGTTCCCTGTAAATGCACTAAAATGATGAGGGAAAACAGTACAACTCCATTCCAAGCGTTTTCTTTAACATTCCTTGTTGGGTTCCCTGTACAGGCACCCAAATGATAAGGAAAAACAGTACAACGCCATTCCAAGCGTTTTCTTTAACATTCCTTGTTGGGTTCCCTGTAAAGGCACTAAAATGATATAAGTAAACATTACAACGCCATTCCAAGCGTTTTCTTTATCATTCCTGTTTGGGTTCCCTGCAAAGGCAGTAAAATGGTATGGGAAAAGAGTACAACGCCATTCCAAGCGTTTTCTTTAACATTCTTTGTTGGGTTTCCTGTAAAGGCAATAAAATGATATGGAAAACAGTACAACGCCATTCCAAGCGTTTTCTTTAACATTCCTTGTTGGGTTCCCTGTAAAGGCACTTAAATGATATGGAAAAACAGTACCGCGCCATTCCAAGCGTTTTCTTTAACATTCCTTGTTAGTTTCCCTGTAAAGGCACTAAAATGAAAAGGGAAAACAGTACAACGTCATTCCAAGCGTTTTCTTTAACATTCCTTGTTGGGTTCCCTGTAAAGGCACTTAAATGATATTGAAAAACAATACAGCGCCATTCCAAGCGTTTTCTTTAACATTCCTTGTTAGTTTCCCTGTAAAGGCACTAAAATGAAAAGGGAAAACAGTACAACGCCATTCCAAGCGTTTTCTTTAACATTCCTTGTTGGGTTCCCTGTAAAGGCACTAAAATGATAAGGGAAAACAGTACAACGCCATTCCTAGCGTTTTCTTTAACATTCCTTGTTTGGCGCCCCTGAAAGAATGAGTTAAAAATCGAAATTGAGGGTGTTTTGGCATTGTTGATGTCACAAACATCCAGACGTTTCGTACTGCTGTCCCGTCATCATTGAAAAACTGAAACGCGTTCATGTCGCCTTTCGCTGTCACCATCCACGATGCAAGGCCAGCACTTATATCATCCCAGTGGTCCCACACCGTTGACAATACGACAAGCAACGTTTACATTATAATATTTTATTTTTTCTCCGATTTTTCGAAGAGCATGCGCATTTATTGCTAGCACATGTGTCTTAAGAATGCTCGAAGTTAATCTTCTATGGTAGATGATACTAGAAACATAACAATTGAATTAAGCAGGTAAATGACGTATCTTGACAACAATGACAATGACGTCAACAACGAAAAACGACGACGATAATAATAATAGTGAAGATAACAACAATAGCGATGATGATTATGGATAATGATGATGATGATGATGATGATGATGACGAGGATAATTATGATGTTCACTTTTCCATTAATTCCAATTCTATCTGGAAACAGTGGAAGTAAGAGCCGACCTCATAAATCCCACGAAAATTCATATTTACTTATTTTGTTATTAATCTACCTGTCATCTAAACATTATAGGTTTACTGCTCTTGGAGTTACGAAGGGGATTGAGCACAATGTGCCCCCCCCCCCAAGCGCCGAAACTCCAAAAGAGCCCAGGCTAAATAGGTTTCAGGAATGTTTATGCATATTTTTTTCATTAAGTTGTCAAAATTTAAAACGACGAGTACGATCGCGGTGACTATGATGGTGGGTGATGGTTATTTCTGTCATGACGTTGATATTGATTCTAAGAATGATGATCGATGGTTTGGTCTCTGTGTTCACTTATCATGTCGTGATTACTGCTGACGTCGTTAGAATGATGTCACTTGGTGTTCCGGGATAAATAAATCTCACTTCCTTCCAAACAGGATGTCCTCTGGAACGGCAGAGGTCTGGGCACTTGCAGGTGGTTTAACCTGCCTTCATTCATGTCGCCTTATTGATATCTTTATTTTACATCGATTGTTTTACACTGATTTCCTTACTTCATGTGCAGTTTTCAATCGTTAATGTTTTAACCCTCAGACGTACACGCAAACCTATACCCCAACCGTTGTACAAGGGGGAGGGGGTGGTGTTGTTGCAACCCCCCTTCTTTGCGAT
Organism: Dendrophyllia cribrosa; assembly: GCA_024195265.1. NCBI lineage: Eukaryota > Metazoa > Cnidaria > Anthozoa > Scleractinia > Dendrophylliidae > Dendrophyllia > Dendrophyllia cribrosa. The sequence continues at coordinate 16,215,056 of JAJLRJ010000012.1, read as the reverse complement.
GTTGCAATATTTCGGAAAAACTTTTTATCTAATAGATAGCCCGCGTTGTGCTCTACAAAATAAGGTAAATATTATGGGTTGTGGCGCTGCTGGGGGTCAGTGTCGTCATCCAAAATGCCCGCCAAGATGGCTACTGACCATCACTTGGATTTTACTACAAATTCAAAATTTTTAGGAAAATGCGGAAATTTCAAATATTGTTTGCTAGTGTTTCAAATTAACATACAATAAAAACATTTTGATGCTTTTGGTAGCATTTTATGTTTTTAACCCTATTCAGCCTGGGCTTTTTTGAGTTCCTGAGCCTAGGGGGGGGGGGGGCACATTGCCCCCCCCCCCCCCTCTGTAACTTCAAGAACATTAAGGCTATGACAATGAAACTTAGAGGGTACATAGTACATCTAAAACTGTCTTCTTTGCGGTCCGCACAATGATACGTTGACGTCATATGACGTAGTTATTAGGTAATTAGTTATACGGCCGCCATCTTGGATCCGCCATCTTGGATTTCTGAAATTTTTTAAAACCCCTTAAAAACCGTCCAAATTGACGCAAAATTCATCAAAACCAATAAATAAACGCTAAATGACGTAAAAATACAAAAGTTATATCAATAAACATTGTTTTCTTCATTCAAAGGTACAAATATGCAAATTTCAAAAAACATGGCTGTCAAAATCTTGTTGCCATGGAAACATCAAGTCACGTGATCAAGAAATTGTCATATGAAATAGTTGCCAGATAAAGTTTAGGAAAAGTCACAAAGTTTGATGGCGTTTGAATACATATTAAAGAAGCTATGAATGTTGAAAGTTAACGCGGGCACTTTGTGCCCCCCCTCCCCCCCCAAGGCCGAATAGGATTAAACTGAAAAAAGGTAAAAACGCGCATTTTTGTTCAAAAATGGGTTGACCACATGCTACTTATGACGTGATATTTTGTTGCCATAGCAACCGGTTGTCACCAAACTTAACCAAAATTTGTCTCAAGGAAAAACAAACAGCTACTAAAAACGGCATGTGCCAATCTTAAATGATCTTGAAAATATGCAAGAAAAATGTATCAACTAATCTGAAATATTTTAAATAATTATCTGCCCCGTTTGTGTTTCCTTTGAAGAGCTATGGAATGTTTCGTTTGCTATGGAATTTAGTTTGGTTCGAAGCATCCATTCAAGTAACTCATGCGTACCTCTGCTTCCGCAATTTTCCTAAACGTTATGTCGCACTATTTTTGGATAGAAATTAAAAAGTTGTTTTCGGACTGAAATATGAAATGTATATTTTTCAATTGTATCTTGATTCATATTGATTTTATTTAACCATGATTTATCTAAACCCTAGCTTCTCCGTCTCCGTCTCCATCCACCGTTTTACCCCAATCTTCTTCTGTGACACCCGCGAGCAGTCCTCCAGGTAACATGTTTTATCGCCAAATTCCATCAAATATACAACAACTATTCTTGAGAGTAAAACAGACAAATAATTAATTTTGAGATCAAGTACAGGATTACAAGGATGGAAGTTAATCAAATTTGATTTTGTGACAGGCGGTCAAGAAATCAAAATTGACATTATTATGGAATTTGGACTTTTGAAGCCGTTAGTTTCACAGGGTCCAGAAGAGCTCTATTTGATCGTACAAGACGCTATTTTCTTTGAATCGTCGCCGTCTTGAAAGTTAAACGGATTGCGTTAAACAATATATGTACCGCGGGCTAAATTACGACGGGCTCGGAAGCTGCGAAATCGGTGTACAGTAAAGAATACACCCTTAGTAATTTGGTACATATTTTGTGTAACGCGATAAGTTAAACTTTCAAGACGGCGACGATTCGAAAAAAATAGCGTCTTGTGATCAAATAGAGCTCCTCTGGACCCTGTGTTAGTTTGTCTCTTTTGTTATATTTCTTGGCTTTCATCGCTTTTGGCTTTTTCAAGGTAATTAAGCAAACTAAAAACACGCACCTGGACATAATCATGAAAACACGATATATCTGTATGATTAAAGACACGATGGAATGTTACAAAACAGACAGTTCAGGGATTCGTCAAAGTAGCTCTCGCGCGCCTAACAAATGTCGTATGCAAACATTTTACCGTTAAGATTTTGAATTGAAAGTTCGAAACGTCGGGCAATCCCCCAATCAGTTCCATCTGAATCAACGTTTTTTAGTTAAGTGAGAGCTCGCGTGGAGAGCTAAAATTTGACACGCTTGGAAATTTTTGATCGAAATTGGGCCAAATATTTTTGATACAAGTTATCTTTGTCAGTTTTCCTCTAATTCGCCTCATATTTTCGACGATAACAGATATTGTCATTGCAGAGGGAACTATGGTTTTGGATTTTGATTTTTTAGTGTTTTTGGCGGCAAAGTGACGTCACTAAGTTGGCGCCAAAATTTATAATTTACATTTTGAGCTATTTTGTGACAGTTTCAAAAAGAACAAGTTCCAAAAACTTCAAAACTGAAGAGATAACTGAAATATCTTGAATCAGTGTAAAGATATCATTATTTGAATTTTGAAATTCCCGCCATTTTGTTACTAAAAATAGCTTAAATACAAACTTCAACTAATTATATCTCTTGACTGAATCAAGATATTTCAGTTATCTCTTCAGTTTTGAAGTTTTTGGAACTTGTTCTTTTTGAAACTGTCACAAAATAGCTCAAAATGTAAAATGGAAATTTTGGCGCCAACTTTGTGACGTCACTTTCCCGCCAAAAACACTAAAAAATAAAAATCCAAAACCATAGTTCCCTCTGCAATGGCAATATCTGTTATCGTCGAAAATATGAGGCGAATTGGAGGAAAACTGACAAAGATAACTTGTATCAAAAAAATTTGGCCCAATTTTGATCAAAAATTTCCTAGCGTGTGAGGTTTTCTGAATCAAACTTGTTTTCAAGCCTGCATTTAGAAAGAGTAGTTTTAGCTGAGTGTTTCCAGTTATTGATTATAGTTATTGTCGATTATCGTTTTTTAGGATGGTTGGGGGATTTCCCCGACGTTTCGAACTTTTAATTCAAATTCTGGTAGTTTCTTGGTGTTGCGGATGGTATGATAACCAAATGACGTAAAACAATAGATTCAAAAGACACTGAATAATACCCAAACCACAACACAAAAGCTAACCAACAATGGCTTCCGCAACACAAGAAACACCCCAAAAAATGTTTGCGTACGACATTTGTTAGGTGCGCGCGAGCTACTTTAACGAATCACTGACCTTTTTTTTTCAGACTGCTGATCGCCACCGAGTGTAAAACTCGAGTTACTGTTTTGTAAAAAAATCAAATAGTTTGATAACGATGAAGATTTGCTGCTCCACTCTCCAAGAACTAGCATGCTTTTCCCCGGGTTAGTGGTAGAGTTCATGTGATCAATTTACCAGCAGTTGCTGCAGAACTGATCTTAGACTTGCAAGAGGCCCTCTGAATTCCCTTTCTGTCTGTATACAGCATGTTCAGACCCTCTCGGGATGGAAAACAAAGACATACCCGATGATCAGATCACAGCTTCGAGTGAGTACCACACTATCGTCCATGGCGCCTCCAATGGCAGACTAAATTTCATGCCTGAAGGAATAAAAACTGGCGCGTGGGCCGCCGGGTTCAATGACGGCAATCAATGGCTACAGGTGGATATTGGACAAAGTACAGTGATGACAGGACTAAAGACCCAGGGACGACAAGATGCTGACCAATGGGTTACGAGCTATACTGTATCCTACAGCAAAGACGGTACTAACTTCACAAGTTGTAACCAGGTATGAAGTCGATTTGAATTGATGTAGAAGGAGGATTTCGTAATAACTTTCTTCAAACCCAAACACAGTACTCTTAATTTCGCCAATCCCAGTAATAGCAAATCACGCAATTAACGACATACAAGCAATCGGTTCAAAACGAAGGAAAGATGAACCTATCGTACCGGATATTTCTATAATGTATACCACGGAAAGATTACCTTCGATTTACTTTAAAGTTTAATGTTATAATTATTTTTAAAACCTGCAGGTATTGCAGGGAAACAAAGACCGCAACACCGTGGTCTTGCATGTTTTGTCACCAATCATTTATGCACGCTACATTCGTGTTCATCCTAAAACTTGGTATGGCCATATTTCCATGAGGATGGAACTTTTGGGTTGTCCGTCAGGTAACGGTTATTTTCCTTACTTAGCCATTGACAAACAGGGTCTCAGACACAACTGCAGTCGATCATGCTGCGTGCACATCGAAATACCTTAAGGCGTCGATTCCATTCGAATCCCAGGTTAACGTTTTAATCACATACATACTGCGCAATCACGGTTTAACTGGCATCTTCCTAGAACGTACTTATGATATCTACTATAGTATATTAAAATGCCTTGAGTGGATTTTATTTTCAGACGAATTACGAACTAAAAAGAACAGATTTGGTGCGTCGTATAGTTGGAAGTCTCTTGGCTAAGTGAGGCTCGTTAGATTTGACCTGCTGATCACCTGTGAAAGGCAAACCACGAAAAAAAAAGGTGGCTGAAGAAGAATCGTTTTTTCCAAACGCGTTCTGTTCAAGTTAAAGACTACTTTTTTCATCGTCGGTGCGCAATTCTAATTTATGGCAAATACCTCTCTACATGTATCTAGCACTCTCTATCTCAGTAACGACAACCACAAAGTATATATTATTATATATATATATATATATATATTTTTTTTTTATTTGTTTTGTGCCTAGTTATATTTATTTATATACATTATATGTAATTGTTAGATACATTGATTTGTGCATGCGCATTTTAACGAGTTTTAACTCCTGGGCGTTATGTATCTAAATAAATGATTTATTGATTGTTATAAAACTCATTAATCACTACCATGAAGGAGGTTTGGAGACCCGGTCTTAATTGGAATAGATTTTGGCGATTTTATTCGTTTTCTCTGCATTCAACGACCAGTTTGAGAAGCTGTATCAAACACTTGAAAGAGAGTTTAATCAGGTATCCAAGTACTTCGAAACTCGGTTGTGCGTCGTTTTTCAATCCACTTATTAGTGTTTGGATATCCTGATTAAACACTCTTCCTCGTGTTTGATATATTACATATATTAGGCAGGGCACTGATTGAGTACTTAGTTCTTTGAATCATAGTCCTACGGTAGACATGCTTGGTAGTTATTGATGAGCATGGCTTGGACCTCCGTGAAACCCCTGTTTTGAATTAGTCTCTTTTGACTGTAGTTCTTCCTGAGTTCTCATTGGATGTTTGTTACCTACTTGTGTAGTCGTGTAGATGTATTTTATTTTAGGTTTTATTAGTTGAGTATCTGGCTTAGACTCTCGCCGTTCTCACCGTTCGCAAAAACAAACGTGTGTACAGTTATAGCATATAGATACTAGGTTTGCTTGAGCTTGTAATCGGTTGAGAAAATAAAGCTGTGATTGTAACAGAAGAGTATTACAGTCAACGTATTGAAGACGATTATGTTCGAAAATGACCTTTGTTAAGGTCGTTTCTTCTTTGTTGCCATGGTAAAACTGAATGTTTGTTGAAGCCAGTAAACTCAATTTTGACCTCAGAAACTTCCTTAAAAAGTGCAAAATGTAGGACATCGTTTCTCCAGCCCATTAATACTGTACAAATCAAGACTTTTACCAGATCTAAAACCTTTATTTTAGTTTACATTTATACACGTGGCATTTTGTTACATAAACTGTACATGAACGTAACGGTCAAACAAGTTGACGAGTAAAACTAGCAATAACTTTACTTGAATTTTTCCAAAAGTACTCCGCTTCTAGAACTCAAACTACTTGGCTAGTTTCAATAGATACTCTAGTTACTTTATCTATAAAAATTATAAAAATCTCCGCGGTGCGGGTTTATTTTGGACTTTGGTTCACTGAAGAAAAACCTTCAAAAATAATTTGTTGTAAACTTTGGTGAAATTAACATTACGTTCATTCGACAGAAATCCTTTAAGAAAACTCAATCGGCCTTCGGGCTTAAAGAATGGCATGTACTCTATCAATGTCTGGTCAAATCTACTGTTGATAGCCGTTATTTTTTTAACAATCTCAATCCAAATAAAGCTTACTTTACTGTTTTCTGCAGTTTTCAACTTGCGAAGAACGAGTCGGTTCTTTCTGCACAGCATACCTTTTCTGCACAACATTCGGACATCTAAAGCATCTCTTGTGGCCGAGCATGCTGTTTGTCTTTAGTGGAGGTACATTAACCCATCACAGTGCAAAGAACAACAGCTTTTGTAGTACCCGGAAGGTCACCGAAGCAAGCCATCGTCGGAAGCTTTGTTCGTGCACGAATATATTTAATCTGGATTAACGGTACATTTCTCCGTCACATGTCACCATTCGTTCCAAAAGAAGATGAAACGGTTTTTTGATTAATACTTTAACGATCAATTACATTTAGCTAAACATTTTACCGTCTTTCTTTCGCCTTTCTTTCGTAGTTCAGGCCACCAGTTCAGGCAAAAACATCTTTGGTCAGCGGTATAACTAGAATACGATTTGATTTCATAAAATGCCAACATGGCGTCCGCATCATATTGAGGTTCCAGAAAGTATTGGAATTCATGTATTACGTTTCCCATACTTTTCTTTGCTGATAAAACGAAAACGTGAACAAAAGGTGAACCACTGGATGCTTTCTTCGAAATTATAACTCTTGTTTTCTTCTGTAACTGACTTTCGTACAATATTTTCGTTTTTGGTAAATGCCTGTTCTGGGACTCAGTGAGCTACTTCTTTTATTTTTTATTTATTTTTTTGCTGCAAAGCAAGGAAAGTACCAGCGGATTTGCTGTTTCCTTATGAATACTTCAATTGAAAACAACTGAATTTTTGCGTCTTTAACTTTTCTTGGTATTTCCTTCGTTACCGCTTCGATCGCTAGTCCTCTTTTAGTTGATTTCTCTCTTTGCAAAAACTTGCATAGACTAATACGGAGAGAGATTGGGAAGGGGGGGGGGGGGGGGGGGGGGGGGGGGGAGAGGTATTGTAGCGAAACGTAAGCAGTTCACCACTCTTTTTTGTATTCATAAAATTACAATAGGTTCCCACAACGTAACTTGTTTGATACGGATGTCACTGAGATCTCAATGTCGGACAGTCATTGTCCTCGTTTAAAACAAAAAGAAAAGTACACTCTAGTCTGTTTCTTTCCAGTTTTTTGCTATACCAAATCGGAACCATCAGAGTGTTTTTCTACATGAATTTGTGCTCGGATTGGTAAGGTTAAAAAATGTATCGGTACCGATAAGATAAACGGGAAACCAATAAAACAGACGAAGTTGATGGGAACTTTTGAACCTCTGAAAAAGTAAATTTTGTTCATGCAGTTAAGATGAGAAAATATCGTATTTGTAGGTGGTTTACGCATCTTCTGATCAATGCAAAGCTCAATAGAATACAGTCTGCTGCTAATTATTTCGTTCGGGTTTTTCAGACATGATTCACCGACTATGATTCGCTCTTCATGAATCGCACATCATGTTCAGACAGCTGTGAATGAAATTTACCCATAAACGGAGTTCACAGAGTAAATATACTGACTTCCTGAAATAGTACATCGCATACATACCGCCAAAAATAATACTTAAGGCAATACCTATGCCTAATGTTTGGTATTTCATTTTGTTTACGTGTCTACGTATCACAAAACAAAGGAATGGGAATAAGTACCCTTAGGCTGCTCAACGTTTTGTTTTCAAACATTGCTTACAACAGAATAGAATCGACAATTAGTGACAATGTAATAGGATGAGGATACCACGATTAGCACTTTACGAAGAAACGTTGTATTTTAGACTGTACCGCTGACCAGCAGGGCTTTCCCTAAACTGGTGGTCTGGACTTCGAAAGACGTAAGAACGGCGTAAGGACGGCGAAAGAAATACGGTAAAATGCCTACCTTAATGTGATTGACTGTAAAAGTATTAATCGGTGTGTGTAACGCTAGAACGATTGACACTTAAATAAAGTTTACTACTAGTAATATTACTACCGTTATATCTTCCTTTGGAGCGAATGATGAAATGTGACGGAGAAATATGCGGTAAATCCAGAGCAGACTTGTGCGTGGACGAACAAAGTTTTCGACGATGGCTTGCTTCGGTGACCTTCTGGGTAGTACAAAAGCTGTTGTTATTTGCACTGTGATGGGTTAACCCTCGGACGTACACGTACACTTATATTATAACCCAACCGTGGTACAAGAGGGGTTTTTGCGATGTTGCAATATTTTGCATGTATTTTACATATAATAAATAGCCCGCGATGTGCTCTACAAGATAAGGTAAATATTATGGGTTATGGCGCTTCTGGGGGTCCTTGACGTCATTCAAAATGGCCGCTAAGATGGCCGCCATCTTGGATTTTACAAAAAATTTAAATTTATCGGGGAAATGCGGAAATTGCAAATATTGTTTGCTAGAGTTGCAGAATAACATACAATTAAACATTATGGTGCTTTTAGTAGCATTTTATATGTTTTTTCACTGAAAAAAAAGATGATAAACACGCATTTTTCTTCAAAAATGGGTTGACTACATGTTACTTATGACGTGATATCTCGTTACCATAGCAACCGGTTGTCGGTATCTGAGCAAAATTTTAAGGGGGTTGGCAACCACCAGGGTTAATGGACCTCTAGTAAGAACAAACAGCATGATTAGCCACAAAAGATGATTTAGACATCCGAATTTTCAGCAATAAATGTATGCTGTGCAGAAGGACGGACACGTTGAGAACTGCAGAAAACATTAAAGTAAGCTTAATTTGGATTGAGATTGTCTAAAAATAACCGCTTTTTTTCTTAAAGGATTTCTGTCGAATGAAGGTAATGTTAATTTCACCGAAGTTTACAACAGATGATTTTTGAATTTTTTTTTTTCAGAGAACCAAAGTTCAAAATAACCCCACCCCGCAGATATTTTTATAGATTTAGTAACTAGAGTATCTATTTAAACTAGCCACGAAGTTTGAGTTCTAGAATCGGCGTACTTTTGGAAAAATTCAAGAAAAGGTATTGCTAGTTTTACTCGTCAACTAAAATGGCTGAAACACCATCAAGTTGTTTGACCGTTAAGTTCATGTACAGTTGATGTAACAAAATACCACGTGCATAAATGTAGTAGAATAAACGTTTTACATCTGGTGAAAGTTTTAATTTGTATAGTACTGATGGGCTAAAGAAACGATGTCTTACATTTTGCACTTTTTAAGAAAGTTTCTGAGGTCAAAATTGGTTTTGGTAGCACCAACAAACATCCATTGTTACCATGGCAACAAAGTTAAAATGACCATAACAAAGGTCATTTTTGAACATCCCCTCTACATGCATGCTACCCTGCATGCATGCTACCTGCATGCAAAATATGAAGGGGGGTAAACAATTTTCATTTCCCACTTTTTCCGATTCTTACAGAGAACTGCTCTTAATTTCTAAGCGGAACATTGCTTTTTTTTTTCATGTACATGCCTTTCCGTTGCAAGCTCAGTTGTGACAATGGGATTTCTCCATGTCTAGCTTGATCCTTTGTCGATCCACAAGTTGAAGATATACAAGTAGATGATTCCTTGTTAGTTTTTTAGCCAGTTAGTTTTGTGTAGACCATTTGTTTCACCTTCATGGGTGGTATGGAACTTTTAAAATCCTTTGGTCGTAATACTATAAATTACAAGACAAAGAGTACAAGCCCTGGTGTAGGTAGCTCGCGCTCCTGCACTTTATACCCAAACTACATGTTTTTTTTTTTGCGCTATATATAGGATCTATTTATCCAATTTAGTTGTATATTTGGTGGCATGTGGCATGTATGTGGCATGTGTAACAAGGAAATTAGGTAAGCGGTCCTATCAAGCTTAATCATAGGCATGCAACTCAGAAAAATAAACAAATATTGCAAACTGAATACAACATATGAAAACTCCCAATGAGCAGCAGGAGGCAACAATACCAGTCTACTGTTTGAAATGAAGTGACAAACAATATGTATCGTCCTTAGTGTTTTCGTGTGTGAAAGACACTGGTTTATAATTTGCGCAAAATCAATTTCTGAAGCTTCTTAAGTGAGATATGTAGGGTGTGTAAATCTCTTGGGGTGGGGGGGGGGGGGGGGGGGGTGTTGTGGGTGTGGGGACGGAACGGTCATATGAAAGGTACGGGGATACTCACCTGAAATTTCGAATAATTAAACCCCCAAAGGAGACCAATCTGGGCTGGTCTCAAGCTTTATAAAAGATACCATTCTAAAAAAGACAGACGAACAAGGGTTATAGTGACTTTAATGACGATAAAGGCTTCGTCATTTAATGCTTTCATCCTTAATTTACACCACTAAACGAGACGACGAGCATTCCCGCACTTTTCGTATGGGAGATCCCCTCCTCCCTTCACCCTCCGGTGCGAACCCTTTCCCCTTTCCACTAACGCAGTTTTTCCTACATATAGCAGCTGCAGTTTGCTTCATCAAAGCTCTCGGCGTTGAAGATTCCAGTATTGTTGGTAATAATAAGATGACCGCTTCTTCTAAAGCTGGTGGTGGATATGCGGCTGAAAAAGGTCGACTTCATGGGAACAAAGCCTGGTGTTCACAAAGCCACAACAGCAATCAGGACTGGCTTAGCATTGAACTGGAGGAAACAACTGAAATATGTGGTGTTGCTACCCAAGGTTACGAGGCGGATAATGAATACGTAATAGACTTCAAGTTATCCTACTCCCCTGATGGAAGCGCCTGGACTACCTATACAGATGCAGATGGTTCGGAAAAGGTACGATTTTATTATGGTTTAAAGGAATTTCAATCATTAAATTTAAATTTCAATAAGTTTGTTCTTATTATAATGTTCTTTGACAGGTTTACATCTGTCAAACAGACACTTTGCGCGTGAATCACTTTTCCACAACTTATTTACCTTTTCTTAAAAAAATGTTCCAAAAATGATATCTCTCCACTTGCAATCATCCACCCTCCCCCACCCGCCCCCGCGCTCCCATCGACCCGCACCCTTGTAATGTTGTTGCCAAGGCTGCCATTGTAGCACCAAGTTTAAGATACTTATGGCTTCGAAAATTTGAAAATCATTTTCCTTGTTTTAAAAACAACCTAATCAACGTACGAAATGTATTTAATATCGCAAGATGATGAGTTTGACGGTTCTTATAATCCACCCCATCGACACACGATAATTGCCAGTTGTAATTGGCAGAGCGAGTGAACAATCGTCATGTTTTGTCTTGTTTGAAAGGTGTTTACTAGAGTTGAAGACAGCAGCACTATCGACCAACAAAGCCTTCCAGTGCCAATCTCTACAAAGTTTATTCGCTTTCATCCAATTACTCAGTTTGGCTGGAACTGTCTTAGAGTGGAGATATACATCCCCTTTGGTGAGTTTGTCGAACAAGTAAACGCGCCATTATACGAGAGCCGTACGTTTAGAGGAATACATACGCGAACTGAAAAGTGACATCAAGTAATGTACTGCAAACATTACCAAACGGCTGGGGGGGGGGGGGGGGGAGGGTACTCTGTATATTTTCGTTTGGGTTGTGCCGCTGGGTCTCTGAAACCCTCACCCTGTACCAGACCATGTTTACCTGATTTGGCAACCCTATACTAGACTAGACACCGAAAATCCCTACCCTATCCCAAACTTGACAATTTCAGGCTGCCTACTGTCAGTTAATGCATGATTTTTTGGTTCTTATGAAATCACATAATAGGTATACGCATCTAATGTCTAATCTCAAAAACACTTCAAAAAGAAGTTTCTAGAACATTCTAGAACAGCCCTCAAAAAGTGAGGGAGAATTACTACTCATTTTATACCTTGTTGGCATTCTGTCACAAGTAATAAATAACTAAATACATAACTAAATAGAACTGATTTGCCTTAAACGCGGTTTACCATCAATGGTACCAAAGACGTCACAGTCACCAGGCATTTCCTGCAGGAACTAACTCATCATCGTTACTTTTTTGTTACTTTTTTCTACTTTTTTTTTTTGCTTACTTTTTTCTTTTGCACGAGCTGAAATTTTCATAATCAAACGAATTCATTTGTTACAACCACAAATGGCTTAACTCTGCCTGCTATTTAACTGTCAGCAATCTCTCGTGACAAGTGATTGTTCTTGACCACCCCGTTTCTACAGCCATATTGAAAGATCTTTCTACTTCTTGGCTTGTTTACGTTAAGAAGCCTTTTCATTATGGTGTCATTCCTTCAGTCATCGACAAAGTCTGTGGATGAAATCCTAACGTGTGTCTATTGAATTAGACAGAAGTGGTAACACATAAGACGAAGACGTTGTTGTTCACTGCATTTTAATTTTACCTTAATTTGTAATTATTTTATTTACTTATGGTTAAAACCCCTTCGTACCTAGTTCCAGAATGTTCTTCGACCATTGTTCAGTCATCGCCTTCACTGCAACCATCTCAACAAAATACTGCAGCTTCAGCAACACCGCCGCCAACACAATCACCAGGAAAACCATCAATGACCCTGCAACCATCACATACAGTCCAACCTTCTCCCGCCTCCTCCCAACTAGCTGTGTCAAGCAGTCCTCCAGGTTTTTACTCCATAAATACATTTATCATTTTTGCTGCTTTTCTATTTTAAACTCTACAAAACTATTTCTAGCCTGCGAATATAGCCACCTCTCATCGCTGCAGGCTGCTACAGGCATTTCAGGAATTCGAGCAATGAGACAGCTGTTCTAGGCTATTTGTCGACTGCTCTAGGGATGGTGTCTTATCACTCACATTCCATACCATTGCATAGAGGACTTTTCACACGCGAGTCATTAGATAACGCATATTATATTTATTTGTAGTTTTTTTCTTTTTTTCACAAGTTTATGGATAACTAACTTAGCTGGTCTAAATGGCCGAACTGTCCTACTTGTAACATTAAGGTGACTCGCTCGAAATGCAAAATGCGCTCATCTGTGACCTGGGCCGTATTCACGAAATATCTTAAGATATAACTTAAGAGAAAATTGAGGAGCTTCCTAAGATATGTCCTAAAGTGCTATTCACAAACGATATCTTATGACCATCCTAAGGTAAGCGTAACTTAGCAGTCTCCTAAGTTTAATGGTCGCGGGCAGTTATCGATTAGTAAAAGTAAACCAATCAGAGACATCAGAGACAGTTTATATGGCGCGATCTTATGAATAATAAGTTATGAAAATTACATGAATGAATATTTTGTATTGTGTAAATTGTTGTTGTAATCACAATGACGATACAATAATCTTTATTTCATCTCGAATTTAATTTAGCAAAACCGTGACAATATCTTCGTTCATGGTCAGTAGCGAAAGCAACAAACAAATCCATCATCATTTTAATAATGTCAACTTCGATATTTCTTTTACAAGGGCTTATTTTCACGAAAAACGGAAATATAACTCTGCAAAGAGAAAGAAATGTGGAACCCGTTAATGACACGAAGGCCTATATAAAACTAACCGTGTTGTTTGACATCACAGAAAATATTTAATTTTTCTTAGCAATATAATGCTTTAAAATGTTTATCTAATCGGTAACTATTGTGATACACAATAATCACGCTGAAAATCGACGTAAAACTCGTTAAAAATCGAATTTAGCCTCCGTCAAGACATGTTTTAATAAGTTAGGAGGTCAATTTTGACCTCCTAAGTTTAGGAGAAAAATTAAGACATATCTTAAGTTAGGAGGTCTTCGTGAATACCAGTTAAGACATGTCTTAAAAATTTAGGAGGTCCTAAGTTTAGAAGAAAAAATGAAACATGTCTTAAAATAGGAGGTCGTCGTGAATACCAGTTATCTCCTAAGTTATATCTTAGGAGGCTCTTTGGACTTAGGATGCTTTCGTGAATACGGCCCCTGGATGCAATTTCGCAACGGCAAACTTTTGGTTATAACTTCTTTGTTTTTTACTCTATTGCAATAATTATTTTTGTATCTCCTAGTTGAATTAAATATGCACCGATTTTTTTCGAAATAAATACAGGAGCCCAAATCTGGATTTGCGCAAACCCCTCATTTCATATTGAGGCCCTCCTAGAAAAAAAATTCGTCCGTTTTATCTCGCTAAAAATTTTCGAATTTGCGAAATTGCATCCAGATGAGCGCATTTTGCATTTCGAGCGAGTCATCTTAATTCGGTAACTATATTTATTACCTTGTTGATCGCTTGTAAAAACGCAGGCATCAAATTGCACCGTGCCGGCCCTCTTTTTGTTTTTCTTCGTAGTTCATGGTAACTGGAGTAGCTGGTCTTTATGGCCGAACTGTAACAAGCCGTGTAATCAAGGATCCAAGACAAGGAAGCGACTGTGTGATAACCCTGAACCAGCAAATGGCGGAAGAAACTGCGAAGGCCCAACAACCGAGAGCGAACCCTGTAACCCTGACCCATGTCCACGTGCGTTTATTACATTTTTGTAAAACAAATAAAATAAACAGTGCAATAGTGCATGTTGTTCATATAGTTTTATGCATGTAGTGCATGTAGTGCATGCATGTGGTGCATGTTGTGGATCGCGCTTCACATTCGCACACCACAGTAGCGCTTGTTGTGCAGGCTAAATCAAAAGCTGCAAACGTTTTCGATCCAGAAGGGGTGAAAGCGTGAAAACGCGAAAACGCGCATTATTTAGGCTTTCTTGCGTTCTGTCGTTATTTAGAACTATTTTGCTTTGTAGGTTTCAAATTGTTGCTCTTTCCTTCAAAAGAGAAAATTTACGAATTATATTCTTCTTTGACTGCATGGTAAGCAAATAACTGAACGTGAGGTATGAAATCTGAATTCACTTTGTTCCCCATTTGACATTGTTTTTTTTTTGTTACTTATAGCTGATGACATAAATTATGATGTCAAGTTTACAGCAAAAACCTGGTCTGCTGACCTGGCTGTAAAGGGAAGCTCAGGTTTCACAGACTTGGAGAGCAAAATTGTCCAATATGTAAGTTTCCTTTGTCTAGCTTTAAGAAACACTGCGTGCCAATTTGGGAGCGAGATATTGTCACTTTTATGTTTCAGTTCTAAACGTGTGGAACGAAGGCAAAAGTAGAAATTTGGAGTCATCAGAACAAAAAAGTGCAAATATGTCACCCCAAATTGCGATAGGACTCTGATTGGCTAACTGACATTTTTTGTTATGAAGTTTCCGAATATTTCATAAAATCCCATAATTTCACAAATTTAAGTCTTTGTGGCGTCAAACTTTGGTACTCTATACTATTTTCATAACACTAACATCAGCTCGTTTCCTGGATAACTTGCTTTAGTTCCATTGAAGAATATTAAAGATTGCGGTGGGTTGATGAACTTAAACAGTATTAAGCCGTTCACGGGCATGTCAAGGACTGCTACGTACTGATCAATTATTTATATTTTATCAATTTTAAAAACAGGTCACAAATTTTTACAACACAATGTTTCAAGAGGTAGTTTGCAAAGTTTTATGGTTCAGGTAATTTGAACTTTTTATTAAATTTAAGTAGTTCAATTTCGAAGTGTCTGTCAACGAGATACTTATCATGTCACTTTAACTCCTGAATACACGAAGCGTTCAACGAGCTATAGAGGTGGGACAAAATTTCCCTCCAACACGTGATTAGTTGATTGGCTGTTCACGTGGAGCCCGCAAAATGTAATGGTTATCTGCCTTGCGCAAATGGGACGTCGTTAGAGGGAGGAGAGGATGGGGCGTTGCACTTAGGGTTTGGGGAGTCGTTGGTGCAAAATGCCTATGAGAGGGAGGACCCGAAGAGTGTTTCGTATTAACGAGTTGGATCATAGGAGTCTTTAATTTTACAGCGTGAACACTAGCACCGTCAAGCAATCAAAAACGTCTCTCAAAGCAATCAATGCGCCTTGCATTTTTAAACTTTAGTCAATCATCAAACAAAACACATTTGTTGTGCTTTTTCCGAGGTATATGTGCAATTTCTGGATCGAGTAGTGATGTACAAACAGTTTAGTTAAAATTTTCACGTTAGGCCGGTGTTAACCAGGTGTTCAAACATTTCCTTCCAAGCAGAACTTTCTCAATCAATTTTCCATTATACATGTGTATTTTTTTTACCTTTATCCCCAAATATCCTTTGTTGTTTTTTTTTTTAATTTTCAGCTTCATAAAATGCCAAACAATGACAAAAACCCTTGTCTCGAATCGTAGCTGTGACTAACTGTTAAAAATAAAACTAAGAAAGCCAGTAACACTCACGTTTTCGTTTAAAATAATACTCAATAAATTTCGTTTAGTTATTTAATTATATGTGTGTTTGTTTATTTGTTTTTTCAGGGAAGGAAGCGTTATTGTCAACTTTAACGTTACTTACATGGCAGTGGACTCACTACAGATCGTCGCATTGCAAGAGCAAATTGACAGTGGAGGAACTTTAGGTGGCGATTTGGCAGAGTTACTAAACATTTCAAGCAATTATGGTAAGTACTGGAACTGGTGATGGCAAAGTAAAAGATATACTAATTAAACAATGTCGTTCGAAACGCCTGCTTTGATGTGAGTTTTGAAGGAAAACGAACAAGGAGGAGGCTGAAGATGCCGCATACAACGATAACAATGACGATGATGATTCAGCGGAATCCAAACGTGACGATGACGATTGCGGTAAACGATTACTTATATGATAATAAAAATTAAGATGATGCTAATGATGACGATGATGATGATGGTGACGATGATGATGACGATGATGATGACGATGGTTATAATGATGATACTGATGAAAAAAACAAAACGTCATATTTATCCCCAGTTAGACACTGTACAGACCTAATAAAATATTCAAAATATGTTAGTTGTCTATTGTTCAACTAAAAATGAGTTTGGCAGTAGTTTTAATGAATTGTTTTATTCAGTGTTGTCTAGTTATTATTTCTCGGTTACCATTATCAACGTCTAAATTTGTTTTGTTATTTTTACCTTTTTACTTTTTTTTTTTTTTTTTTTTTTTTTTTTACTTCTTTTTTTACTTTTTTACTTCTTTTTACTTTTTAAATACAGTACCAGGTGAAGCGCCAGTGATACTAGAAGCAACAAGTCCCACGTCCACGACTATCGACATCAAATGGACCGAGGTCACTCAGCTAAATTCAGCTAACCTAAAAGGATATGGTATCGTGTACAAGAAAATAGGCGAAATATTCCAAGTAGGTTTCCTTAAATCCGTGCTACCGATACCTCGAGAAGCAACATTGGAGGATCTGGAGAAGTTCACAAATTATTCAATTCGCGTGTTTGCTTTTACGAGACTTGGAAACGGAGTTTCAAGCCAGCCATTCTCTTTACCGACTCAAGAAGACGGTAAGCTTACAATATTGATAGCCGGCAGAGTCTTCATATACATGTAGCTATGTTAATCTGCATTAGTAAATTTAATAGCGACTACCAATATCCACCACGGAGAAATATTTTATAAAACGACACATAGCGGACCGCTTTTTTTTGGTCTTTCTTTTTGTTTGAAAATTCGAGATTTTTGTGAAACACTCGTTCTTAGCCTATTCTTCTCAAACTGAACATTAAATAAACAAAAACGCTTCAGCACACATAATGACTGTACCCATTGCATAAAGACTAGTCTTGTAATCCGGTCCCTGGTCAAACTCTGGATTTAATTGAAGATCTTGGTGAAACACGCCTTTGGAATGTTTGATATTTATATTCTCAAAATGACAATTAAGTAAAGAGAATACGAAAACACTTTCTACACATTTTGTCTGCAACCACTGCGTGAATACAATAATAATAACAACAACAACAAACTCTATTTAATGAGTAATAAGTAAGTATTTACAATTTTTAATAAAAATAATAATAGGGGTACTGCGGGCCATCCGATATAACCTTAAAGTTTAAAATGCCATGCAACCATTTAATAGTAAAGATATTCCACATGTCCGGGTTGGGGGAACACAAACAAACAAAGGCACACACATGCAAAAATAGTACGAATAAATAATTATTGCCTCACGAATGTTGAACCGTGTGTTATAGGCATTAGTCCCATGATACACGGTTCAACATTAGTTGATCAACGGCTGCTCAACAAATGTTGAACAACGTTTCATGCCATTGAATTGTAACATGTTGAACGTTGATGAACGAAAGCAGAAACAGGATCTCTTCCATTCCATTCAACAAGTTGCTACTTATTGAAAGACCTCAGTCAATCGTTTTAAAATGTTGAATGTGTTTTCTACTTATTCAACAAGTTTCAACATCGTTCAACATTTGTTGAGCATCAAATGTTGAACGATGTTTAACCGTGTATCATTCGCTTAACATTCTTATTGCTACAGTCCCCAGTCAAACTCCACCGAACACCATTGTCCAGTCAACGAGTTCCAGCACAATCGATGTGTCCTGGGAAGCAATCGATCAGGCCTACGTACATGGAATACTCCTGGGATATGAAGTTAGATATGCAAAGGATGATGGCTCACCACTGGTCTGGGAAACTAAGACCCTGGATCCTGACACTAACAAAGTAACTTTAAGTGATCTGGAATACTTCACGCGGTACAAGGTTGTAGTTTGTGCCAAGACTTCCAAGGGTTGTGGCAAGGAATATTCTGCTATTTCTTACACGTGGGGCGACAGTAAGTGATAGATAACTATGAGCGGTGGATATGTATGTTTATTTACAATGGTAAGCTGCAGGCGAGGCTTATTTTCCCTTGTAAACGCTCTACGCATTCATGAGGTTACCTAATAAACCTTTACCATGGTCACGCCACGCGCGGATAATCAGCTACTCACTCTACTCAATTTCTACAACAGGATAGATAGCAAGTAGCGTAGCCAAAAACGAGAACAGCATTCGTGATAGAACGCTAGTAAATTGATATACACATTTATTTTAGTGTAAAAACAGTATTTTGCATCTTTAAAGATAATTTTAAGTACTTTTCTTATTAGCCTGTTCTAGGCGTTAAGATTGTAGGGCGAGCGAGCAGCTAAATACCGGCGAGAACGAGCGGGAAAAACGAGAACAGTCTGAGGAGGGAGGGGGAGGGGGGGAGGGGGGAGTCACTCTCTCTCACGCTTATCCCCCTGTGTCAGCTCTCGCAATATTCTTACCTTACGCGCTTCCTATCCTTCGCTCCCTACTATCTGAACGCATGTCTTGAGACATAATACTTTCTTGTCAAATTTATGTCTTGACAGTTACTATCTTTTTTCTTTATAGCTCCTGACAAGACACCACGGACTCTTACAGCTGATAATCTTACCTCGGAATCAACCATACCTTTGCAATGGAGTCCTGTCCCTAATGGTCATGTAAACGGGCTTTTGATGGGTTATTCCATAAAGTATCAAAGAATTCGGACCGCCGAGAGATCAGTGTTTGATCGCACAGAGGAAGAAACCATGATTGTTAAACCTAACCAACGTTCTATTCTTCTTCCAGTTCAAACTTATTCAACGTACATTATAAAAGTGGCAGCATTTACCCAGGCGGGAATGGGGCCTTATACTGAATATGTGTACGCTGGTAAGTTGTCAATGTGGATTTTAACTGGGATAGACGTTTCAAGAAATATGTACCGGACGTACAAATAAACTTATGCCCCCACCGTATTACAACGGGAGGTTTTTGGAACCCTCACTTGGATTTCTTCTGTGTAGCGATCTATCAACCTCATTTTATTTTCAATGCATAGCCCATCATCTACGCTACCAATTTAGGTGGTCGCTTTTCGATAACGACGTCATTGATGACATCATCAATTTATAGAGTCACCATCTTGAATCCTCCATCTTCAATTTCTTTGATTTGTAGCAAAATAGATTAGTAAATTAAATTGGCAAAAAAAATGTACAAAACAGAAAATTGGGTCAGAAAAATAATTCGTTTCACACGCTTATCACAACTTTGTTGTCATGCTAACGTAAAAATGTGATCGAGGAAAAATTTAAACAGCTACTGAAAGCCTCGGGTTAGAGTTATTCACTTGAGTTACTATGGATTGGATGAAAAATATGTAAGTTTCGAGGTGTAAAGTTATCTACTACTTTAAGCCCCAAGTCAATAAACAATCGATAACTAACTCAAACTTAACTAACTTGAACTTGTATACAATGCGTAACTCATAATCAATTGAATTGTGCCCTAGAACATCATTAGATTAGTATTTTTTTTTTTCAAACAGAGAGCTGCCGGTGCCCCAAAATTTTGTACTCAAACTACTGGTCAACATTTCCATATCTTAAGGTTACGGACGACGATAAACTCGAAGGACTTTTTAGCGGGATCGTCACAGACATGGTACACACAGCTTGCGGGTATTGTCCCGCATACGGCGATACAACAATCGAAATAAAAAAGAACGGCAAAGGAGGTCGTGCAGCCAAGAGAGGCATCTTAGAGGTCCTTGCAGACTTCGATGAGGTTCCACAGATTATGTTTCCGATCTACGGTAACCAGTACGTTACAACATACATGGGAGCCAATGCTTATATCAACCTTGTGGAGTCCCCTGGGATAGCTTTTATTGCAACTGCTAGGGCCCCCGGTGAAGCTGCTACGAACATGATAATGGCAGTATTGGGAACCGTTCCTTTGATGGTGTTGTCGGCATGCTTTGCTTTTATATCTGGGTTTATTATTTGGCTTTTGGTAAGTAAAAGTACGTAGCCGGTATTAATCGCAATCACGGTAACAAGCGCGGAAAACCTTTCATATCGTTTCAAAATTGGTTAAAGCCCGTCCTGATTTTAAGCCTCCGTTGTAACATAGGAAAAGTATTGACTCGGTTAGCACAGGAAACCAACTCCGTGTTATGGCCAGTAATACAGTGTACATATGCGTATGGCAGATATCAAGTGAATTAAAGCTTAGGCCTATTTTCTTTAATTAGCGGTTTCCTTTAACACATAGATACGATTAAAAAGTGGCATTATCAAGAACTTTCTATTTGCCATTTTCGTTGACATATTTTAACCGTTGATCAGGAGAATACAGGTCAAGTGACCCAGGCTTGAGAATAAGAAACGTTAATAAAACTGACACTGATGAGGATAACAAAATGCTTTCCAATTCTGATAAAGATTAGAGAAATGAGTAAGTATAGGAGGGGCCCGTTTCTCGTTTTTTTTTGGAAGGAATCTCATAAGTGTGAAGTGGAAAATATTAATAAAGGTCACGTCTTAAGCTATTGTCTATTGTGTCAAGGATAAGTTAAAACTTACTCAAGGTAAACCAGTATCAAAAGTCCAAGGGTACCGGACTAAATAATACGCGAATGTTGTTTCTACAGCTGCTTCGGTTTTACGAGAGTTTCCTTTTTAATTTTTGTTATTTACGAGTGTTACCACAATTTACGGAAACATTTTAGATTAAAACTTTAAAACAATTTCTTAATGTTCATTTATTCATTGTAGGACTCCAAGTCTAATCCAGATGAATTTCCTCCCAGTTTTATGAAAGGCGTCGGAGAGGGATTCTGGTGGTCATTCGTCTCCATGACAACTGTTGGGTAAGTAAATTAACAAAACGATAATACATTTACTCTTTCACTAGAAATTCAAGTAATTATTCTTTACTTATAACAAGTGCTGCATTTTAAGTAACAATCCGTGTTAGAAGTAGGCAACCCAAATCCACGGAATGCGGAAAGGTGTGAATTGTGCTATTGTTGAAACCGTCCACCTCATTGGCTAAAACATGAAAATCTACCATAACTTCATCAGGCAGCGCATTTATTTATCTCTAGTTTACTAATTAAATTCCCTTTTAGTGAAAACTATTGTGATTTTTAATGCAACAAAAATTCTATGTGGGAAACATGGAAAATTAGAAGTCTTTCTTGGCCATTGTTTTGGAGTCTCACGATTGGATGAAATCTTGTAACACAAAAGAAACATCGCTTTAAAATAAAGTTTCAGTAAATTTTATTTCAAAACCATGTTGTCCATAGGTTGACGTATTCTCAGTACGAAAATCTAAACATTCTTATGTGGGGAAAGCGAAATGCATCGGAACAATAGAGAATTGCTTACTTCTTACACGGATTGTTACTTAAGCATGAGCGATTGTAATAGACGCTTGCTTCAATGTTGACCAAACCAAAGAAAATCAATTTTAAATTAATACCACCAAAAAGCAAACATTCGTCAGCTGATTCGTGTTCCTACCGCTGTGCTTAGTTGGACATTTCATCACCGATAAAAGTTTACCATAAAATGATAAAGAAAGCTTTTTGAGACCCTTTGTTTGCTTCTTAACAGGTATGGTGACCGTTCGCCTAGGTCCATTGCAGCCCGTATTTTTAGTATTGCGTGGATCTTAACTGGACTCGTTATCATTGGAATCCTTGTTGGTTCAATTGCCTCCTCACTTACATCTGTAAACGTACAAAAAGACATCACTCTGTATGGCACAAAAGTGAGTTCAGATCGACATATAATTTTCACATTATTTTAAGCCCGGTATGTTAGGTAGATTCACCATGAGCTTCCATCGCGAAATGTGCACTTGATGTGTCACCACTATATTAATCTGACAAGTTTTCATTTACATGTAACAACATAAACATCGCCACTTTAATAAAAAAAATGCTTACATTGGAATGGTGACACTTTTACAATATGATCCACGATATTACGTCATTATGTTTTAGGGCTGTCATGTTGTTCCAGAACGCACTGACATTTATCTAAAATCAGAAAAGAAAAGTAAAAATATCAAAAAAATATAGAATTTAACAATGAACAACTCAAAAGTTCCGTCGTCTTACCTATGAAAACATGGTTGTTATGGAAACATCATATATCGCAGGAAAAGAGTTTAACATCAAATTGTGTCCCAAGAAAATATACATGTAAGCCTGAGCCTGTCAGATTGAACGCCACTTTTTCAAATTTAAAAAAGGTTTAAAGCCTAAGGTCTCGTTTGTGATAAAATTTAATCATTTTTTTATGCAACCAATTTACCTTATCAGTTGTATAGAACCACATTTTCGTGTTTCACTGCCCCATTGAAACAGTGCCACAGTTTCTTTAAAAAGTGTAACCACGCTATATAAATATTAAACTGACAAGTAAGGGCAGTAATAATTTATATATATTAGGTTGGAGCCATTCATAACTCTTCGGAATATCGCCTTGGAATATTAAAGAATGCGAAAGTTAACACAGGTACTTATTAGTATCACTATAATAATTATTATATTATTTTTATCATTATTATTATTTTTATGTCAATACCCATGGGTACGTTTGCCATTCTTTTGTGACATCCATTTAGGAGACGCTAAGTTACGATGTACTACAACCATTCTAAGAGAAACCGGAATTAACAGAATACTGCTGCTTGTGAGGTCACCCATATAGAAATGACTGAGAAGTCCGTGGAGTAGTGTTGACAGTTCCCTTTTTGGGGCTGTTGATCCAAAATATTTTTTCTACATGTAGGAGGTACCAAGACGACTCAGAAGTGCATTATAAGTCACTTGTATCAAATAAGATCGACTGCATGGGGAAAACTGTAATATTGTGGATACACAGAACAAATAAATTTGTTTTACTAAAACATTGATTGATAGATTGATTGAATGATTGCCTAATTGACTAAAACATTGATTGATTGCTTGAATGATCGATTGATTGATTGATTGTCTCATTGATCGATTGATTGATTGATTGATTGATTGATTTCTTGCCGGATTAACTGAAAAATTGATTGATTGGTTGAATGATCGATTGACTGATTGATTTCCTAATTGATTGAAATATTGATTGATCGGCTGAAAGATCAATCGATCGATCGATTGATTGATTAATTGCTTGATTGATTCATTGATTGTATTAGAGCAGTTTTCAATTGACTGTCGAAAGTAATTACACAATTGCTTTGGTTTTGCATTGCTACGCTTTGTGATTGGCTAAAAAATCTCGCGCCACTTTCTCGACCAATCAGAAGTAAAACCAAAACCAATCGTGACTTGCTCGCACGCGTTTTCCCGCGCTTGGCGCCCGCGACATGTAATTGCTTCGAGCTCTGATTGGGTCATTGGATTGTTTACGACTGCTGTGATTGGTCAGAGTAATTACTTTGGTTTTGGTTTTACGACACTCAATTGAAAACTGCTCTATTGATTGTCTAATTGATTTATTGATTAAATACTTGTCTGATTGACTGAAACATTTATTGATTGGTTGAATGGTTAATTGATGGATTGTTTGATTGTTTAATTGATTTAATGATTGTCTGTTTGATTGATTGATTAATTGTATGATCGACTAAAACATTGATTGATTCGACTAATGATCGATCGATTGATTGATTGCCTGATTATTTGATTGATTGATTAAATGATTGATTCATTAATTGTCTGATTGATTGATTGATTAATTTTTATGATTGACTGAAACGTTGATTGATTCGCGATTGATCGATCGATTGATCGCTTGCCTAGTCTGATTGACTAATAGATTGATTGACTGATTGATTGGCTCAATGATCGATTGATTGATGGATTAATGTATTGATTAACTGATTGAAAGATTACTTCATTGATTGTCTGATTGACTGAAATATTTATTGATTTGTTAATTGATTTCAGAACATAAGTATACCAATTTGGATGAGATTCGAGCAGCTTTAGAAGGTGGTGAAATAGATGGCGCTTTGTTAGACACTTACGTGGCTGCGGAGAACAAAGGAACGCTTCTTGACGACAGGGTGTTCGTAAAAGATATTCTTGATCATCCATTTGGTTATGGAGTGGTTCTTTCAGGGACGGCCAGAAATGTCGAACAAAGATGCAGAGATTACATCAGCTTGCATATCAGCAAAATATATAAAATCATAGAAAACAAGACAAAGACACTTGACGTAAGAGTTTTCTTTATTTTACAGATGACAATTCATGATAGAGAACAATTTCTCAGATAATTCAGCTTTTGTTGATGTTTTTAGCCCGTATTTCTGTTTTATGCCCATATTCCTCCCTGCTGTGTCGTTTGAAGCACCACCGAATTCATAGTGCCTCTCCCTAGCTTTCTAGTAACATGAGCAGGTACACGGCAACTTAATAGGGAACTGACAGAATAGTAGGAAGAATTGACGATACTGAGAGCTAGGTCAGCCTCACTGACCTTGAATGCGTCTCACGGATTCAAGCAATAATCACCAAACAAAACAAAGGCTATAAGTCAATTCAAGTGGTTTTCTTGCCTCGTTTAGAAGCCAGCATTCTCAAGGTGGTAGTGAAGAATCTCATTATTACAAAGCATCATCCACGTTTCATACCTATAAACTTCTTTAAATCTCTGAAGGGAAAAGGGAAATGGAATTTCTATAATAATCCTTACATTTAGCGACAAAAAACGACCAAGTGGTCTGTGCTTTATGTGTGCAACGTCCAATTTAATTTCCAGAGAATTGCCCTGAACAACACTTTTTGGGAACAAAATATGACTGGAAAAACTCAAAGTTATGCATTCAAAACGATTTTGCTATGACCCAGCTGATTATAGCTCCCAAAGTATACCCCTTTCCATTTTCGTTCCTGTATAGAATTAGCACATGACACAAATCCCTCTTTGTCATTCCTAATTTAGCCTAGCACAGAAAACCTAATCGATTCGTTTTTCATTGTTTTCCACAGGCGTCTGATGGCGGGATATCCGAAAGTACGGGTTTATTTGACGCAACATCGCAAATGTTCATTATGGCCATTGCGTATCTGCTTGGTCTCTTGGGAGTAGCCATCATAATCGGACTTCTGTATCAATTTCTGGTTTATGTTCCTGGAACAAAGAAAGGTATGGTGCTTTATTATATATCAGTGCCTTAAGTTTCCTTATTAATGAGGTGCTCGAATGTGTACAAGCACCTCTCCTCTACAATATCGGTCACATTTGTTGGAACAGTGTCCGCTTTCTTACCCTTCTTTCTCCTTCAACGTTGATGTTCAAGACGCAACATTGGGGAGAGGAAATGGCCCGAACGTGGTCTACGTTTCTAAATTGAGAAATCTAGACTATGCACGAAAAGTTATGATGACTTAATTCTTTTTTATTTCGCAGGGATAGTCGAGTTAAAGCATTTTGGGTAATCGTGTCTTTAATTCTCATGACCTCTGACCTCTCTGGTTGTCTAAGCATTTAAATTGCTAGGAGAAGTTTGGTGATGAATACTATTAAGGATTAAAGGGTTAAAACTTCAGAAGTGTAACGTGGTCCTTGCATTTGAGTGTTTGAATCTTTAGAAACAGGTTCTCGCGGTACTGTTTGTTTTTCGGTATTTTTAGGTGTAAAATGTCGTATTTTGTGGATATTCTTTGTGTTTGTTCCTGCCCTTTGCAGTAAAAGGAGCAATGATATGCTTGTGATGCATTTTCTTTTCATTACAGATATAAATTTGAAAGCCTCTTCATCACGTTGTGTTTACAAAGAGTCCCTAGTGAAAGAGATGAAAGAGTTCGTGGATGCATTCTATTCCAAAATGTCAAGCAAGATCCCTTTAATCAAAGAAATGAAAAAAAGGGAATTGAGAGAGATAAACAGAATAAAGAAAGATGTCAAAGCGAAAGATGAAAGTCATTCTTTGGAAAATATACATTGCAACAATCCAGTATATTCATCTACCTCAATACCTGGTGAACCTTCAAAGAAGTGCATCCACTATGTTACAGCAAAGAGCATTCTGCAGCAGTCACGGCAATGGCCAGCCTCTTCGAGTAGAACTGACGATTCCGTTAGTGTTGACAGTGGTTGCCCTGCGATGACATCCATGGATTACCGGTCAGTCAGCGAGGGCGACGTGACATATGAAGACAATCGTAAAGCGATTGAATACTGAAAAAATAATACTCAATCAATTTCATTTAAATTATCCAACACCTCATATATAGCATGGTAAACAGCACCATAGCTTTAATTTTATGGTCATTCTCACCAAGCGGCTTTAAGAAAACGCGGGCATTAGTCCCGGATTTAGATTCAGTCCCAGTAGTGACGTCCACGTAATGCAACGTGCCTGATACAAATAGAACATAGCAGAGTGTCAAAGATGGTAAGTTAAACGGGTGGGGGAGGCGGAGTAAGTGAAATACTCCATGTATAGTTTTAAGTGAATAACCGCGACGTCACGTAAAGGATCACCTCTCCTGCGCTTCAGGGTAGTCCTCCTGGTCCTCGTTAGGTAGTCACGTAGAAAGTACTTAAAGGGGCAATGTTTTTAGCCGCTTCCAGCACCACATTCTTAACGTCTGGAACAGGCTATTGAAAGTGAAATGAAGAAGTGAGAGGAAAAATATTGAATACGGCATGTATTGACTGTCACTTGGAAATTCGCACTTCGACATCACAGCTTCATTTTCCATATGCATGAGAACAGTTTAAAATATAAAACTCGCCCATGACCCCAGAGAAAAATTATGCAGCATTTCCAGTGAATTTCCAGACAAACACCGGGGTATATCAAGGTATATGTGTAGCTGTTTGACTACGCTCTTTGTTGTAGTTAGAATCTTTTCATCGTCAACAAATATCTAGATATCTAGTTTCCTTTTTGTATTGTTTTATTTTATTTGTATTTATTTCATTTCAGAGCTTTCAATCTATATTTCACCAGGTTTTACGTATTTCCGTCTTTACGCAAGATATTTCTCTATATAATCACGTATACCATTGTAAATTGTCCTCATTATTCCTGAAGAATGCTGGTTTGGCCAGCCAAAATAAAGTAAACAAAAAATAAAAATCTACTTGGTGTCGGTCTCTACTTCTACAGTATATCTACCTTTTTACCATGTGGCAACGCTAGGGCACACAACATTGCTCCTGTCCCCTGCAGTTACTTCCTTTATTTCTTCTAGATTTATTTGGTTGTTTGTTTATATTTGTATTAATCTCTTTTGTACATTGTAAACCCAAGGCAAATTCATAACACAAAAACTAACTACCCTATCTGAGATCTTACCTGAAGTAATTATTGCCTCAGTTTGTATGTTAAATACATTCCCTGTGCCGCCTCCGACTTTATTATGCCACGCTATAAGGTACGGAAAACATTCGCTGACATATTTAGGACCTTGTTTGTGGTCCAAGTTGACAAAGGAGGAACGTGATATGAATAGTCTGAAAGCTTTCAAAGGTTGATAAGCAAAAGAGACTTATAAGTTTTAATTGAAGATGGGGGATGTAAGAGCTGCTATAATTTTAATTTTAATGCTCATCGTAGTTTTTAATTAGATGTAATACGTAATTAGGGTACATTTTGTAAGCTAAAATGAAATATGGGTTGTACAAGGAAGAATTGCAATATACATAAAACATCAATGATGCCAAAGAACGTACTACAGGCCCTACTCTGTGAGTGATAGCTACTTTCCCTTAATCGCGACATATATATACACATATATATATATATATATATATATATATATATATATATATATATATATATATATATATATATATCTGAACCACATAAATCACCTCTTCGATTGCCATGTTGCCAGCATGGTTGTCCTGATGGTGTAGTGGTTATCACACCTGACTAGTGTGCAGGGGGACGTGGGTTCAAATCCCACTCAGGGCAAATTTTCTTTCAAACATTTATTCAGTAAATATGATTATTTGGGGTGTGCAGGGTAAGGGGTTCTCTCATATACTGTTCATATATATATATATATATATATGTATAAAATAGCCTGTATCCCTTGTGGATCCTCCCTTGTCACTCGCTAAGTTGACTTCGGTCGTGTATCATGAATTTGATCCTTAGTTGGGTTTCAAATGGAGTTATAGGCTTCCCCTGCCTTGTCACCTCGAAAGAAAAAATCCCGGGAGGCCCACGTCTGAACCACATAAATCACCTCTTCGATTGCCATGTTGCCAGCATGGTTGTCCTGATGGTGTAGTGGTTATCACACCTGACTAGTGTGCAGGGCGACGTGGGTTCAAATCCCACTCAGGGCAAATTTTCTTTCAAACATTTATTCAGTAAATATATATATATTATATATATATATATAAAGGAGCATGATTTTTCAACTAAATTGGACATTAGGGATTTTGAACATCCTTTTGTTCTCAAATTAAGTAATTTTGCAAGTTGTAGGTGGGAGTAAAGTATTAGGAATCTTAAAGCCTGGTTTCCGCTGCGATTCTTTCGATCCTGGCGATCGCTCAGACCTCAGGTTTCCATATGATCGCAGCGATCGCAAGAAAACGTCGTGTAGGCCTGGATCCGATAAACTTTAAGTGCATTATGGGATACAAGGCTCTGGTGTGCAATGCTTTCTGTGACATTTTGGATCGCAAGAGTCGCAAGAGTGGTTTCCATATAAAAACCTCTCGATCGCAAGGATCGCAAGGATCGCAGAGATAGAAATTTTTCTATCTCTACGATCGCGAACGCAAGGATCGCAAGGATCGTACCGATCGCAAGGATCGCAAAGTTTTTGGTTTCCATATGATCGCAAAGGTCGCACAACCCTTTTTTTTCTGCCGCGATCGCTGCGATCCTTGCGATCCTTGCGATTATATGGAAACCAGGCTTAAGCAACCACGACGGAGACGGCAGCGAGAACGGCACAAAACAATAGGTTTAATGAGCGAAAACAATGCCTCTGCACGTGCGTTTTACATTTTTGTACATTTCTTTGCCGTTCCCTGCAAAACAACAACGTCAAATGATCAAATTATAGGTTTTGTGGAAAACTTGGACACACGACGGTTAATTGTGCTTTCTCCATTTGAACTAGAAAGCCATCCCCTCAAATTCAGCTCCTGTACAATGCAGTCATATTAGACAAACTAAAATTGTTCAAATTGGAACAATTGCAAAGTAGTTTAAAATAGCACGAATTCTTTTTTTTTTTTTCAAGTGACGTTTACCTTGGCGTTGCCGTCGTCGTTGCTTAAGCTTCCTATTTTAAAGGGGACACTCTCGTACCCAGACATTCTTAAGAGAAGGGGCTCCGAATAAAAAGCTGGGAGAGCTGGTTCTCCTGGACCCATTCATTATTGTTAAAGTATCTCTCCCATGGATACAGCTGGACGACATCATGGCAGTGCCAGATACCAAGCCCATCTTCTTTGCCAATAGTTGCTCTTTTTTGACATGCATGACCATGCACTCCATTATAAAACATCAGGGTTAATATCATTCGAACATTAAAATTGAAATTCTACCTTTGTTCTGTTAAAACAAAGATAATCCCAGTAAAACACTCTCCATCAGGGGATGTATGTCAGTTGCAAGATTTGTTATTTTCATGCAAGAGGACACTTTAAGATAATGGAATAACATGAACACAGTTCATTTTTCATATACAGATAAATCAATAAATAAACATACAAAAGTTTGACCATTCTAATGAAAGCTATTTAGCAGTACTTTTCTGTGGTACTGTTCATTACGCTGGACAAGGTTGACGTATCTACGAGTCCGTGAATGGAATCTTAAAATATGACGGTCCAAGAGAAAGTTATTGACCAGTATTTTCATATTTTTAATTGTTCCGGTTATTGTGATGTACAAGGTATTTCTATCGTTTGAGTCGGTGGGTGAAATGTTAATAAATTGTGATCATTCAAATGAACGCTTTTGGTACTATCTACTATACTAGAAAAGGTTGATTCTAAGTTTTTGAGTCTGTGAACAAACGCCTAAAGAAGGACATATATAAGCACCCGTATCTCGAGTTCTAAATGGGTTAAACCCAGGTATTCTAAATTTAGAACTACAGCTGTACGGGTGATACCCAGGTTAAATGATCATCTGTGCCAGCTTACATGACAATGGCTGCAGCTTGACCAATCATCATTCAGAACACCGTTCTGAACCCCTTCATAGCCAAAAATCAATATGGCAAACAAAGTTTGATATAATAGCCGTTAAATACAGGAATGGCTCAGAGCCGTTTGAAAGGAAACCGCTGACCTCATTAGCATTCGCTTCTCTCTTTTTTTTTTGTTTGTGCCTGGATTAGAACGAAAGTAGGCTTTTATTATCAGATAAAATTAAGCCTAGGCAAAGCGATTATTAGATCTAAGCTAGATTCACGATTAGGTTAGATTTAGGGATAGGGTCACCTTTTATAAGTAAATTTTTGTTGGGTTTGCCGGGTCAACCCAGTGGTCTAGTGGTGAAGGAGGGATGTTTGCACGCAGGAGGTTCCGGGTTCGATTCTAGGTGATTTATTGCATTTTTCTCTTTCTGATAGGAAAAAAATCTATAATTGGTGAAAAATTTTCTAAGTTTTGCTCGTAGCCATTCCTGCAATAGGCCATTTGCACGATGACGTCATATGACTACAACTACCAGAATCCTTCAGTTTTTTGTTTTGTAGTGCAAATTAGGGTTATTGTTATTTAAACCGCACTGGGATTACAAAATTTAAATAAGAAAGGAAAAACGAAATGAATTCTGGTAGTTGTAGTCAAATGACGCCATCGTGCAAATGGCCTATTAACGCCATGTGTTTGATATTCTCATACGTTCGTTGCTTTTAGGTTAACTTTTCGTTCTTTTTAGTCTCTGGTTTGCCAATTCCTGTAGTCATGAAACGCATAAAACCTGCTTCTTTTAAAGCGAAGTTTGTGGACAGGAGAGGTTTAAGGAATCAAGATATTTCGTTCTCCTTGGATCGTACAAGGCTTTGCGCAGACTCAGCGAGTGAAAGCAGGCGAGATAACACATCCATTTACGACCTCCATATCCCTGATGATGAGTTCTCTGCTGATTTCCAGCAGCACTCCGTTAGTACTCACGAAAATCGGCGAATGCAAGAGCAGGTTAAATGGGAGGAATGGAGAGAGCAGCTTGTTAATTCTGTGATTGAAGATTCATATCTGCCGAATACCGCAGTCTGCAACTGGTGTAATCTTACTACAGCCGTAGTAAGATGTACATGTACCTACTGTGGGCCACATATTTTTTACTGCGTGGAGTGTGCAAAACTGCTGCATTCCAGATTGAATACGTTTCATGTCCTGGAATTGTGGAAGGTAAGGTATCAAAAGCAAATAGCAATTTAATTTATTCTCATCATCTCATCTGCCTACACTGCTGTGACTGCAGAAACAATCCTTCACATGTGAAGTGCTCGCATTTGGGTCATGTGCTATACCAATATTTTTAGCATGGGAAGGACAGATACCTGTTGTGATTTCATTTTTGTTTTTTGTTTGAACATAGTCAAACCAGTTTAACTTGCAATTCAACATGTACATGTCTGCAGTGCATGTACTCTACTAAAATATAATCATGAAGGTATGAATACAGTTCAACAAGATTAACAGACCTGTAAGCCAAGTCAATAAAATTCAATCAATCGGATTATATGGTTAATTAAACTGAAGGTAGTAAGTTTAATCATTGTTTAGTGGGGTGACCCTGGGCTGAATGTGGAGGAATTGGGGGATTTGTGGGTCTTTGAAGCATTCAATTATGCCTCTGTGGTGGGAAATTTAGGGGCTTACGTTTCCTGCACATTCCTTCTTAAGTTCGGAATGGATGCTATTAGATCAGTGCGCATTTCTTGGTTTCATCCTCTGCCATATTTCTGAGTACTTAATCATTTGTGTTGATCACAAGGTAAAACGGGGCCTGCCTAAAACAATCAATCAAGTGTAAAATGTTGGTGGCAGGCCTGCACGACTCTTACCTCATGTTTTTAATGCCATTTGCTCCTTCTAAATGTTTTGAACGGGTATTCTACATTTAGCCGTTTGTTAAGGAGGATTTTAGTGACTGTAGAGTGTAGACTGAGTTTTGCAACGGACTAGAGGTCAAGTCTGTCAGTTGTAGTTTCCTGTGGTGTTGCGCTTGTAGATTTTGACCTCATTTTAGTGTCCTTTTTTGCCTTGCGGTTGTTGTGTTGTTTTTGCCATTAATATTGGCATGTAGATTTTTATGTAGGAAAGGTTTGAATTTCTCTAACGTTTCTCTCTCAAATACGGACATGACATGATCTGAAATTGATCTGTTGGCCGTGAATGTCTTTCCTGCTATTTTTGTCACGCTGGGCCCAGCTGGTTAGTTTTGTCTTTGCAGGATTTTAATTTTCAGGATCCAAGCTTTATAGCAGAGAGAGTTGTAGTTTAATAAGCTATTCAACTTGTAGAGAGTTGACGTGTGTCTCAGTCAAGGCTGTAATTTTAGCTTCCATTCGCTACGCTTTATAGCTGCGTGGAGCTCGCTATTGTAATATACTAAAACCTCCGTTGGTAATTTTGACAGTCTAGCAACTGCTTCGTTTACACCACTTTCAGGCAAGACCATGGTTTCGGTTCTCCTCTCGAACCTCATCAGTTGCCGGGTTTGTATTTGCTGGCTGCTACCTTTTTAGCAACGCATATTTTTGTTGAGAACGGTTAAACCATTCTGCTCGACATAATTTTCAAACGTGTATTTATACTCTTGGTGTGGATCGAATTTCCTCGTTTTCTATTGGCTCTTCAATAGAAATTTCGATCCTCTCCGCTTGAAGCTAAGTAAGCGTGTGTTTCTTTGGAAGGCATTATTTGAAAATTTTAGCACTTTCTTCTCTTGGCTGAATAAGACCATGTTCCAGGTGAAACAGGTATATACAGCAATGAATGTTAAAACTGGTACTGCGAAACGCTTTTGTTTGTTGCAGCCATTGTGTTATATCGGCCCTGATCACCAATTTTTTGTATCACTATTTCTCTCCTTTGCTTTACTTATAGTTCTTGCAAAAGCATGGATGAAGTATACGTCGAGCTCCTGCTAGCATCCAAAATCATACGGTTAGTTACATTTTACGTCTTATTTAAGGTTACAGTGTACCTTCAGATCGAAAATTTATTGACATTTTTTTGGCGTCAAAATAAAGTTTACAGAATGAACTTTCATCCAAAAAAAATTATCGAAAAATAGTGAAAATTGACGGAGAAATGACGGTATAACTTTTGTGGGCGGAGTTTGTTTATGAAGCGATATGTTTTTCTAAGCGCTGTTTTCTCAAAGTTAATTTTTCGCTTGTAGGGGACACTTTAAAGAGCTACAACTCAAAGGGAATTTGTTCGATTTTCCTCAAATTTGGACACAAGCTAGGCTAACATATAATCAACAAAGACATGTCGACGAATTTTTTTAATTTATGAAAACTTTTTCGTCAAGAGCCATTTCCGTGCGATCACACCAACTTTTTTTTCTCCCTTTTTCGAACATATTCTGTAAGTTTTCACTGCCATTGAATATGGGAAATCGCCGACACGTTTTTTCAGCGGCTTCGTGTCCGGAAACCCGAGAACAAATCAAATTAGCAAAATACAATAGTCGCTTTGAGTTATAGCGTTTTAAAGCTGATTCCGACGTTCGAATTTAGACGTCGTAAAAAATTCGACAATTCATTTTATTACCAAATGGTTTCCATATTTAGATAGCCAGCTCTATAAGCTTTAATTTGATATCTGGGTTTAGGTATGTTAAGTGTAATCTTCAGACGCTAGAGCTGTTATACTGGAGACACCCCCGAAGGTACACTGTAACCTTAAGTCGTGTAAATAGCTCTTTGATGCGCACTTTTTTTTACATATCAGCTCAACGTTCATAACACTGAAAACATCGTCCTTTGCGTTATATTGTAGTGATAACCTTGCATATGCTGTGGCCGAGGAAGACGACAGACTGCTAGAAGCACAACCGCAAGGTCGATAGGTAAATGTATATATATATATATATATATATATATATATAATTATATATATATAAATGGAATTCGTCTTTCTAACTACAACACGACGAAGCATACCAGAACTCTACATTTATCATGCTTTTGGATGCTTACATTACTGATCCATATACATGTAGGGCATAGGGAGTGAAAGTTCTTGGTTGTGACCTGCTGTATACAATTTTTAGTTCGGCCGCATGTCCAGGGTCGTCATTTTTTATAATTATCTTTATATTTCTGGCAACGTTTGCAATTAACTTACGTAGCGTTAAGTTGGTTGCTCTCGATTTGGACAAAATTCATTTTTATTCAAGGAACTTGAAGCAACTTGATACCATTGAACGAAAACATGGATTGCGACAACGATAGCAGGAAAATGAATCAGCCTACCAAGCTGCAAAGGGTCGTCTTGACGATAAAAGAAGAACAAGACAAAGTTTCAACTACACAAGTTAGCTTCTGAAAGAATCTTCTTGTTGGAAATGAAAAAGAAATATGCCGCTATTTTAAAAAAGTTATTGCAATTTTTGCCAAATATGAAAATAGCTAAAAAATATTGAATAACTGAAACTGAACAAGTATCAATTACAACTTACTTAATGTCCTAGTCCAGTACCGACACGTAAATAAATTCTTGAACTGGATACGATAAGAATACGATTAAGAAGACTTAATCATTGGTTGCCATTGTTAACTTTGATTTTCGTAAATCACTTTAACAGGTTTTAGAAAAGTATAGTCTCAATAAAAGGAAAGTGTATAGATCTTGGTGATTTCTTCTTCAACTACGACCATTTTTAAAATGCAATTTTTTTCCTTTTTACTTTTTCACTTCAGACGGTCAAGCCATTGCAATAAAGCTGTCTAAGCAAATTACCAAGGTTACCGATAACATGACGAAAACACTAGCCAGCCACAATGCCATTCATGGTGCTGACTGCCTATCGTTTGATGTAGCAAAGGATCCATCCTCTTCTGTCTACGCCAATCTGCAGTCTTCCCATTTCACGACGCATGCTGTACCCAATGCCACAAGGAGGGCTGACATTGAACTACACTGTTTGAAGGAGAGATGCGAAGAGGAAATCGCATTTTTAACAAGTGAAATGGATCATCTAATATCCTTTCTTCAGAAGGAAATAAATCTCTTAAACACGGCAATCGGTACCAGGGTAACGGAAGAGACATCAAAATGGACCCTTGGTTTGAACAGCTTGTTTCCCTCCAAGAAGGCGGAATATGTAAAGAACTTGCAAAACGTGAAACGACTCTGGGGCCAGCTAATCGCTCCTTCTCCTAACCAAAATGAAAGACTTCTTTCATTTCACGAGTTTTTGGATTCAGACATATTGTTAAATGAAAAATTCAAAGACGCATTCGTGGATAACGTCGACGATTATTTCCCAGATTCTGATTTCCCCGATTCTGATGACGAATGATAGACGCGCTAAAAAGAAATATTCACCTGAGAGAAAGAGGTTTAACATGTGCCTTACAGGATACGCCACAGGTGGCCCACACGGTCGGAGCTTGACCCGGTTTCTGTAGCATGAAGCAACTGAGGGTATTGCCACTCACCGTGCCCCCGATAAGTGGCTTGTCCAGCGAAGGGTTAAAGTGTCTTGTCTAAGGACAAACCTCAGTGACATTGTACCCAGAAAGACAACGTGGAGTAAAATGTCTTGTCTAAGGACACTACTCAGCGACCTTGTATCCATTTTTACACCTGGGTTATTTTATTGTCAAAAGTATGTTCAATACTGTAGTGTTTATCGTTGTTGAATAAAGGATTATCTATATTTTTGGAAAGACGTGAACTCTTAATTCAGCTACGGCTGCGGTTCACGCGGCCTATGAAAATGCGAACGTTTAGCCCACTACGGATAATTAAATCAAAATAATTTCCTTATTCTTTGCCTCCTATCCCAGCCCTCATCTATCCTATATTCTAATGGTCTGTTCACTTTCAATGTTATCAGAGAATTGTACATAATAAAACCTAACTGGCCTTTTTTCAAGATTGCGTCACAACAACTGTCATAATTCAGTATATTTTTCATTATTTGAGCTGAATATTGCGATGCAGGCGAAACATAATTATACAATGAACTGAATAGTACGCGCTCTGTGATTGGTCGATGCCTATGATCTATCAGAATACCGACGCACGGCTGACGTCATAGAAAAAATGTTTGCTCTGTTTCGTCCAACATGGCGCACAGTTTGGAAAATGTTGGCGAGATTATTCTGGATTGAGCAAGTGAAAGCCTTGACAAATGTTTAGCAGGAGCTGTTTACGAGCACGAAAAAGAAGAAACCGAGACGAAAAGTGTTATTGGCGACTTGAAAAATATCTAAACTGGAACAAATCTTCGAACAGTCGAGCGCTACTCTTCTTATTTTTCTGTTCATTGTATAAAACAAATAGATTCCATTTTGCCATTTGTCTGTTCAGTTATAGATCACAGAAGACGTCAAAATGTGGTAAGAACTTCAGTGACACATTTTGACGTTATCTGTGATCTATAACTGAACAGACACAGCCAAATGGAATCTGCACCACATACATGTAAGCAGAAAAGATAAATAACTCGAATTTTCGCCTGATGTAAAAAAGTCCTTATATTTAGTCAAACGTCTAGTTGTATTCATGTATTTGTAGTGAGTTTGGTCGAATTCGAACATCATAATCTACGATTGAAATAAAAAAAGCTGTATTATTAATTAGCCACGCATAGAAAAGTATGTAACTAGCCTACTTCCAAATTCCAAACTGCTTTGTTCCTTAGCTTCCTTCTTTCCTTCTACCAATCCTCGCTTCCTTTCCTCTCTTCCCCCTTCCTTCCTGGACCTTCCTGGTCATAAACACTTTATAACGAATCGATAAAAGGGGTAAATCACCATTATGTTCAAAATGTAGCGTTTAAAATAGGTACGTATACATTCAGGATAGAGGTAAAAAACACACCTCTGCCAATAAATGCCTTCTATGTTTAGCAACAAGTTTTTTCTTATCTTCATCTGACAATTTTGTCACGTCAGGACACTTGTATATTTTTGCCAGATCTTGGAAATTCTTTTTCTCTTCTATAGATATAGACTTCCATTTTGAGGCTGCGAGGCGATTTTTCTCCTCTTTGCTCCTTGACACTGTTCTGAGGAAGTAAATGACACAAAACCTCAAACATGGTCCGCTTGAAATATAACTCGCACTGCTTCAAAATAACAAGGTAAAAAAGAAAAATAGCAGGTTTTATCTCAGTTTGTTGCAGGCATGCGATAAAGAGCCTTGGCAAAGTCTTAAAGCTGTAAATAAACATGATGAACTCTGAACTTGTTTTTTCATTTTTGGGCTTTCACGTAAAAACAGTTGAAAGTAATGGAAACAACACAGAAGATTGAAAAATGGGTTCGGCTACCTTATTAAATCCCCTTAACCGCACATTGCCAAGAGCGTCCAAAATCAGAATTCATGAAAAATAATGAAATCTCACTAAAATGAGAACAGAACAGACTCAAAGGTGAAGGACACATTACGCTTGACTCTCTGACACTTGAAGCAGATTATGTGAGCAATTTCCTTTTAGCCCTGGGCTTGCCTTTAAGGAAACACAGAATGACAATGATAATAATGAAGAATTGCAGTAGCCGATAAATTGGAGATATTCAAGAATTTTTACAATTATATTCCAATTTATAAAAAATTTGTATATGATAAAATTCGTTTAGAGGTTAGGACGATTTTCACTTTACCAGTTCGGAATATTTCAGCACAAAACAGGTTGTAAGCATTGGGGCCTCGCTGCATCGGGGGCAGCTTAACTTTCTTGCTAAGTTGATCACTTGCCCCACTCAGCCTCCGTTTGCTCCTTTCGTTACCAATCCACTTCTGCAAATCATTATTATTATAATGCATGTGAAATTTCTTAAATAATAGAAGTAGCCAACAAAAATTCAGAAAATAACTGTACAAAATTGACACCGATATATAGAAATCAGTAATAATAGAAAAGAGCGTAGACAAAGGCTAAAAATATATACCCTCACGCTAGCTATTTCGAAAAAAGAAGGCGAAAATTCGCATCCAATTCACAGGGTTGGTGCCACAAAACGTTATTTATATGCTACGGCTATATTGACTCTTCATATAAATCTGGTTTTCGGACTGTCTTTAACCTGCTATCAGGCGCTATTATTTTTCGTTTCGCAACTGATTAGTGATAGCCTGCGAATACAGCCGCCTCTCATCACTCACGCTCGCGCGAACGCCCCTAGCGGCCGGGAGCGATGAGAGGCAGCTGTATTCGCAGGGTAGATAAGTGATAGTGTCTATGAAAATTGTGCAAGAACACGTGTTGTTCCCCCTTATCGCTATTTCCTAAATATTCTAAATTTCAATTTCTAGGGTATTTCGTCAGAAGATTTCGTCTTGTACATACATTTTTTTCCCTACGATTAATTGCAAAATACATTTCAACTAGACTCACCTCAACTTTAGTCCTTGCAAGCTTCGTTTCTTCGGCTGCTCGATTTATTATTTCATGATATTGGCGGCCGGTACCAACCATTCCACCATCATAATACCGCTTGAGGATACTTTTTTGCATGTCAGTTAACATGCCATAATTGTCAGAACGTGGCTTGGAATTTTTGCTTGCCATAGTGAGCGAAGTAATTGCGGATTAAAATGAAAAAATAGGTCAGAAAACCTCCGAAAGCTAACACCGGAATTGGGAATGAAGTAGATTTCTATACGCGTTACTGTAAAGCACAAAGACATGGGTCAATGAACAATCAATCAACAGACGATTAATATTTGACAAGCACGAATCCACGTTATCTGGGTCGTCACGCAACGAGGAGAAAACCGGCAAATGTAAACAAAAAATGGTAAAATGGAGAATCCATCCATTGTTCAAATAAAAGCCACAGAATTTTCCTTTGATTTCTGAAAACAAGTACGTCGAGATAGGGAGTGCAGCAAACGTTTGAGCCCGGGCGTTTGTTAGCTCCTCGCGAATTCACGATGGTGCTTTAGAGAGCAAAGATTAATCAAAGGGCTCTTAAAGCCATCTCGTTAATGCGTTAGAACGTGAGGTTAAAAAAGAAGAATCTTGATAGTGAATATGGTAAAGATGGCGTTGTAGAATCAGACATTACGTAGAAAAAGCGAGGCGCAGTAGTCACCTGGATATGGTTCTTGGCAGGATAGAGAAGATTGAGAGAAAGTTTGAAAATTCGTGTTGGTGCAAGTCAATAAAAGTTAGAAAATCTAAATTATTTTCCAAGTCAGTGAATTGTCAGGTAATTTTATTTACATATTGCCACAAGGTTTGATAAAGACTGAACAAGACATTGCCATTTGAAAAGTATCTGTAATCATTATTTTTTTTGTGGCATTCCATGAAGGTAATGCAATCAAATGCAGTGTTTTTTTTTGTCAGCGGCTGGTCAGTGAAAGAAATGTGTATACTTATTGACTGACAGGTAGGACTGGATGGGAAAATATTTGACTTGAAGGTCATGTCATACGGACCAAATGCAGCGTTCTGTACTCTACATTGGTGGCCAATTTCCACAGTATCACAGCCACACGAAGCTGCAAAGATACTCAGCCTTCCGAAGGCACATATCTTGTGTTCCAGTTGAGAAGCAGATTCATACGGTCTGCATATTTTTCTTTTGAGACATAAATTGGATATGGTTGTTTATCTTCATAACCGAAAACATTTATGTTGATATTATTTTTTTTTTCAATCTTGTTGCACTGTTTGGTGGTGACTGGGAATTCAATCCCCGAATAATCTAAATTTTCAATGAATTGCTTGTCAACTTTTTTAATTCTCTGTGGGTATTTGTCTTGAGGATTCAAATGTCTAATGTGACACCATCTAAAGCATTCATTGTCATTGTTTTTCATGTTTATCAAACCTTTAGCACTGTTTCTGAGTTCTTGGGGTAGTTTAATATATGAAGATCCTCTCATTGGTTGATATTTTACAACATTAAGATAATGATTGTCAACAGATTGAACAGTCCAACCAGATCCCTCTGAAATCCAAACTGCAATCTTGTTTAATATATTTTGTTTTGACACTTGTAGTGATTCAGTAATCTCTAGATTATTTATGATTGTTTCAGCTAGACTGTTGAAATATGCGGTTTTGTGCACTATTTCTCCGTCAGACATTTTTATAAATGTTACCTTGAGTGTTTCAACAAATTTCAGTCCTTTCATGGATTTTAGTGTACTTATAATATGATATGCAATAGCCTTTCTTGTGTTTTGTAGTTGCACTAGTGGGTCTTTGTTATTTTTAATACTTATTTCATAAGACTTTGTGTAGCCTTTCAGAGCTTTATCTGTTTGCTCTATCTTAGTCCTTGGTAATGGAACTGGTTTTTTAGTTCTTGGTGTTGGAACTGGTTTATCCCTAAACTCTTATGGTGGAAGAATTATGTTGTTTTCATAATTTTGAACCATTTGATTTACACTTTTACGAGGTGTTGGAACTGGTTTTTTAGTTCTTGGTTTGGTATCATCTACCACGATAATTTTAGGCTTCTTCTTCTCTTGCTTTAATAGCAATTTGATGAGTTGAGATTTACTAAGTTTTTTAAGATCACTTTTGTTCATATCTATAAGGTTAGATTTTTCTGATTTCATATTATAATATAACAATATATTTTATTTTTTATATATATATTTAATAATTGCACACAAAAATTGATTTAAAGAATTAATATATATAAAACTATATATATAATGAGTAAGATTGAAATCAATGAATGCGTTTACCGTATTCACCCCGTTTATAATTTATACGCTGCTAATGAAGATGATTATATATTAAATATAATTAGACAAGTACCTATGAAGACGACTAAGAACAATAGAGGTTATTTATTATGTGGTGTTAGGAAACATGGTCAAAAAGGGTATAAAACATGTTTAACACATAGGTTTATCTGGGAGTGTTTTAATGGTCTAATAACGGACAATAATGTTATTGACCATATCAATAATATAAAGGATGATAATAGATTATGTAATCTCCAACTAGTAACACAGAGTGAAAACACTTTAAAATCTGTTAAGGATAATGACTATTCGTATAATAAATATACCCGAAAGAATCCAAGATGTGTAAAAGCTATCAACTCATCTACGAAGAAAATTTTATATTTCAATAGTATATTTTGCTGTGCACAACATCTTGATATAAGTAATGGTACTATAAAAAGAGTTTGTGATGGAGTTAAGTATCGTAAATCAGGTATATCGAAAAAGGATGGGTGTTCATATAAATTTGAGTATGTCGAAAAAGAAGATATGCCTGATAATTATATAAAATCATCTAATATACGTCAAAAAGAGTATCGAACGAAGACAAGAAGAAACACAAAATGGAAGCATTAAAAAAATGGCAAAATAAAGAATACAAATGTCCAAGATGTGACGAAGTAATGAAAAAATAGTAATAAGTTATACCATAATAAAAAATGTAAATAGCCAGAAACAATTATATTTTGGCTACAAATAGCAAAAAACAGTATATACTGTATCGATTGATATAATATATATAATAGATTATTTTTTTATACTATTTTTATATATTTTTTAAGTCCTTCATTGGTATCCAACTATTAAAATCATCACTGTATCCTTTCCATTTTACCAAAGCTTGTTTCTTCTTATAATCTCTCCGAATGACTTTATCAATACGGAAAACATCCTGTCTGGCTTTCAATAATTCAGGTTCATAAAAACTTCCTTGAATATCTTCACCTCTGAGATCCTTTAATTTGTAAGTTATTGGGTTCGTATATTGTTTTTATACTATGAATATCTCCTCTGTCCAGTTGGAGAATAACCTTTATCAAACACTTTACGTTTATACTTACTTATTCTCACCTATCGCCAATTTTTAATTTCGGTTTAGATGACAATTGTTCCATATCGCCATATAAATTAAAGTAAACAGCTCCTTCATTCTTTTTCTTTGATGCTTCATAGGTGTCATTTTGATGCTTGAATGCTTTGTATTGTTATACTCAAACCAATTTAGGTAACATATCTAAATATTGTGTTGAATTCTGGTAGTGACATTTTTCCACATTTTATTTTTAATTGTTCGATTCCAACGCTCAACTACTGATGACTTCTCTTCATTTTCTGTTGAATACAATGTTATATTATGTTTGTCTAATAATTCTTTTAAATGTTTATTGTAATACTCTTTCCCCTTATCAGTCCATAGATACTGTGGTTTTCTACCTTCTTTGAAAATTGTTTTGAATGCTTCAGTGACAGATTCGCCTTTCTTATCCTTCAATGGGACAATCCAACCATATTTGCTGAAGACATCAATAACCATAAGAAGATATCGATAACCTTTATTCCATTTACTAAACTGTTGCATTTCAACTAGATCACTTGCCCATATTTCATCAATATGATTTGTGATTACACGCCGCCGAGTGAAGTTGCGCATGCAACTCATCTGCTAATTTTTCTTGCCAGTTTTCTTCACTCGACGGCTTTTTACGTTTTTGAAACTCCGAGACCTAGTTTCTGCTTCGTATTGATAACATTTCTTGCCAACCAATGCCCCCATTGTCTTTCATTATACGGTACGTTGTCTAAAGCTTGAACCATTTTTCGGTCTGCCTTATTTTTACATTTCCTATCATCCTTGCAGACTGAATAATCAACATCATGTTGCATTGCTATTGCATCAGTTTTACCCGTTGGTTTGTCGTATATTTCTAATATTTGGCCAGTGTTTGGGTCATATTTCAATTGCTCATCAAGGGGATTCCCAGGCCCTGTATATCGATGTCCTGGGATCACAAAACCACTTTCAGGTGCTACTTTTAAAATAGCTTTATGAATATCAATCCCACTACCTTTATGCAATGGATCTAGTTTCTTACTAATGTCTGAAGTTAAACTATCTAATGCTTGATCCAAATATTTATCAGCCATACCTTTAATCTTTTGTTTTGCAAAATCAGATTTGATTGCTTTTGATGCTCCGATTCTGCCTAAATTATAGAGACCTTTTAAAGCGCTTTTAGCTGCTATTTCACCAAGACTGTGACTACCTTCTATATCTAAAAATCCGCCAGCCATCTCTGACTGGCTATTTATTTTAAATTTTTATTGGATACAAAACGTGTTTTAGTAGCCCCACATTCGCTACATTGAGATTTTAGCATAAGACGATTTTTTTTGGTTTTAACAAGTTTTTCAGTACCAGGTACCGATTTTGTTTGCTTCTTCTGTTTTACACAATAACTTTTCACCATTTATATAATATAATTAGATATTTTTGAAGTAATGTATAATAAATTTATGATTAACATATTGATCCATCATATTAAACAATGGATTGTGAATAGTTTCTAAAATAGTTTTACCCTTCTGTTTCATACAGATAGTATAAACACCAATAGCCACATAAAACAGAATCTCTTTCTTGTATTTCATCACCTGAATTATTATTTGTTTTTCACTTGTTGATAAATAAAGCTGAATTCTTCTGGCATTATTAACCAAATGGATCAAAATATTCACAATATGTATCAATATTTCTATAGCAAATCCAATGTGTGCCTGAACCTATTTGACTGTCCAGATTGATAATACCACATTCTTTTTTTAATATTTTATCTAGTAAATTGTCACGACTATAAATACCTCTGAAATATCTAATCTTAAGTTTCTTAATCCAACTGATTAAATCTATGTTTGTAATGGTTTATTAATGAATTTAAAGAATTGCTCGATTAATGGGATTGAGTTGAATGGGCTTCTTTTTCCTAATAGTAGTCCCTTGCCTTTTTTCCTTTGCGTTTTTGGGAGCTTTTTTTTTGGTTGGTAGTCCCATACCAATAGGATTTTTCATTTGTTCCCATGTTCCAAAAAAAGGGGGTGGTTGAAGCATATATGATTAATCAATCCTCCTTTTGATTTTGGTGAAGGAGGAACTAAACTGGTAATGATCGTCTGGA
This sequence comes from Dendrophyllia cribrosa, assembly GCA_024195265.1. Lineage (NCBI taxonomy): Eukaryota > Metazoa > Cnidaria > Anthozoa > Scleractinia > Dendrophylliidae > Dendrophyllia > Dendrophyllia cribrosa. Next base: position 16,170,332 of record JAJLRJ010000012.1, on the reverse strand, counting down.
TCTCTGTCTGTCAACTTGAAGACCTTTACCAGTCAGTGCATTAAGCAGGAGAGGTACTCCGATACTAGCCAAAAGAGTCCCCAAAAAGCTCCTTGTTGTGTTTTTGTAGGTTTAATAATTACTTGTCCACCAGTTTGAAGAGCATCTAATATTTGCTTCTTTTGTGGTGTAGTCAACAATCTTTATACTGAATCAATTGATTCACTTTATTTTGAGGAATCATGAATCCACCTGTTTGTCCTTTACCAAAATTTTATCCATTCCAAGGCTTCCTAATGCACTTATGGCACCTGTTGTAGAGCTGGAACTGCTTTTGTAACTGCCTTTGTTGCATAAGGTAATAGTTTTGTTCCAAGTGAAAACAATGATGACCATAGACTTCCACATGCTTTACAGCTTTTCTTATCTGGGTCTTACTAATTTTAATATCAACACCGGTACCATTATTCATAGCTTTTTTGATTCTATTCAGTTGTGTTCTGTTAAGCATGAGTTCATCATTACCAGTCAATTCATTTTTATTCAATCGGATTGTTATTGCTGAATTATTTTGATATGCTTTTGCAAGTCTTGATCTCTGCCCTTCGATAGACTTACTCATGAGAATAATAACTAGTCATTTCTTGTATATAATATATGTTATATAATTTTTTGGTTTATAAAACATATTTAACTAAAGAATTGAATAATTTGTATTTGATTTAAGATTGAGTATCAGTTTACCATCTTTCTTTGAAGTTCGATATCCTGTTCATACAATGTAACCGCATAAACAGAATAAGCTGTTGCAGTTGTTCCTGACAGTTCATATTTGAAAGTAAGCTTTGTGGCTCCATCTTTGATATCCATTTATTGTTTAGTCAAGTCAAAATACAAGAATGGAAAAATTGTGTTGAAATTACTTCTATTAAGCAATGTACCTCCCTGGAAATTCATTGAGAATGAGTATATTTCAAAACATCTCTATAGACTCGTGTAATATCTGCTGATGGTGTATAGTGAATTTCAGGATATTCATTACCATTCCCTACCTCAAGATGACAATTCAAAAGAGTTGAGGATCAGTCGATACACTGAATGTATTATACAAAAATGGATTTACGTTTGATCATCTATGTTTGCATCATTTATAATGAAAACAAAAAAACATGACGAGGACTTGTTATACCACTTGTGATTTTGAAATTACCAGCTCGCTGTTGTGAAGAATTACTCCTTTCCACGTTTTCACGTAGGTAAGTCCATTTATGTGGTTTCAGATATTGGCTCATATACAATGATTGACCTTCTGAATTAAA
>JAJLRJ010000012.1:16067674-16168534 GCA_024195265.1 Dendrophyllia cribrosa | reverse complement strand
TTGATATAAGCATTGGCTCCCATGTATGTTGTAACGTACTGGTTACCGTAGATCGGAAACATAATCTGTGGAACCTCATCGAAGTCTGCAAGGACCTCTAAGATGCCTCTCTTGGCTGCACGACCTCCTTTGCCGTTCTTTTTTATTTCGATTGTTGTATCGCCGTATGCGGGACAATACCCGCAAGCTGTGTGTACCATGTCTGTGACGATCCCGCTAAAAAGTCCTTCGAGTTTATCGTCGTCCGTAACCTTAAGATATGGAAATGTTGACCAGTAGTTTGAGTACAAAATTTTGGGGCACCGGCAGCTCTCTGTTTGAAAAAAAAAATACTAATCTAATGATGTTCTAGGGCACAATTCAATTGATTATGAGTTACGCATTGTATACAAGTTCAAGTTAGTTAAGTTTGAGTTAGTTATCGATTGTTTATTGACTTGGGGCTTAAAGTAGTAGATAACTTTACACCTCGAAACTTACATATTTTTCATCCAATCCATAGTAACTCAAGTGAATAACTCTAACCCGAGGTTTTCAGTAGCTGTTTAAATTTTTCCTCGATCACATTTTTACGTTAGCATGACAACAAAGTTGTGATAAGCGTGTGAAACGAAATATTTTTCTGACCCAATTTTCTGTTTTGTACATTTTTTTTGCCAATTTAATTTACTAATCTATTTTGCTACAAATCAAAGAAATTGAAGATGGAGGATTCAAGATGGTGACTCTATAAATTGATGATGTCATCAATGACGTCGTTATCGAAAAGCGACCACCTAAATTTGTAGCGTAGATGATGGGCTATGCATTGAAAATAAAATGAGGTTGATAGATCGCTACACAGAAGAAATCCAAGTGAGGGTTCCAAAAACCTCCCGTTGTAATACGGTGGGGGCATAAGTTTATTTGTACGTCCGGTACATATTTTTTTGAAACGTCTATCCCAGTTAAAATCCACATTGACAACTTACCAGCGTACACATATTCAGTATAAGGCCCCATTCCCGCCTGGGTAAATGCTGCCACTTTTATAATGTACGTTGAATAAGTTTGAACTGGAAGAAGAATAGAACGTTGGTTAGGTTTAACAATCATGGTTTCTTCCTCTGTGCGATCAAACACTGATCTCTCGGCGGTCCCAATTCTTTGATACTTTATGGAATAACCCATCAAAAGCCCGTTTACATGACCATTAGGGACAGGACTCCATTGCAAAGGTATGGTTGATTCCGAGGTAAGATTATCAGCTGTAAGAGTCCGTGGTGTCTTGTCAGGAGCTATAAAGAAAAAAGATAGTAACTGTCAAGACATAAATTTGACAAGAAAGTATTATGTCTCAAGACATGCGTTCAGATAGTAGGGAGCGAAGGATAGGAAGCGCGTAAGGGAAGAATATTGCGAGAGCTGACACAGGGGGATAAGCGTGAGAGAGAGTGACTCCCCCCTCTCCCCCTCCCCCTCCCTCCTCAGACTGTTCTCGTTTTTCCCGCTCGTTCTCGCCGGTATTTAGCTGCTCGCTCGCCCTACAATCTTAACGCCTGGAACAGGCTAATAAGAAAAGTACTTAAAATTATCTTTAAAGATGCAAAATACTGTTTTTACACTAAAATAAATGTGTATATCAATTTACTAGCGTTCTATCACGAATGCTGTTCTCGTTTTTGGCTACGCTACTTGCTACCTGTTGTAGAAATTGAGTAGAGTGAGTAGCTGATTATCCGCGCGTGGCGTGACCATGGTAAAGGTTTATTAGTTAACCTCATGAATGCGTAGAGCGTTTACAAGGGAAAATAAGCCTCGCCTGCAGCTTACCATTGTAAATAAACATACATATCCACCGCTCATAGTTATCTACCACTTACCGTCGCCCCACGTGTAAGAAATAGCAGAATATTCCTTGCCACAACCCTTGGAAGTCTTGGCACAAACTACAACCTTGTACCGCGTGAAGTATTCCAGATCACTTAAAGTTACTTTGTTAGTGTCAGGATCCAGGGTCTTAGTTTCCCAGACCAGTGGTGAGCCATCATCCTTTGCATATCTAACTTCATATCCCAGGAGTATTCCATGTACGTAGGCCTGATCGATTGCTTCCCAGGACACATCGATTGTGCTGGAACTCGTTGACTGGACAATGGTGTTCGGTGGAGTTTGACTGGGGACTGTAGCAATAAGAATGTTAAGCGAATGATACACGGTTAAACATCGTTCAACATTTGATGCTCAACAAATGTTGAACGATGTTGAAACTTGTTGAATAAGTAGAAAACACATTCAACATTTTAAAATGATTGACTGAGGTCTTTCAATAAGTAGCAACTTGTTGAATGGAATGGAAGAGATCCTGTTTCTGCTTTCGTTCATCAACGTTCAACATGTTACAATTGAATGGCATGAAACGCTATTCAACATTTGTTGAGCAGCCGTTGATCGACTAATGTTGAACCGTGTATCATGGGACTAATGCCTATAACACACGGTTCAACATTCGTGAGGCAATAATTACTTATTCGTACTATTTTTGCATGTGTGTGCCTTTGTTTGTTTGTGTTCCCCCAACCCGGACATGTGGAATATCTTTACTATTAAATGGTTGCATGTCATTTTAAACTTTAAGGTTATATCGGATGGCCCGCAGTACCCCTATTATTATTTTTATTAAAAATTGTAAATACTTACTTATTACTCATTAAATAGAGTTTGTTGTTGTTGTTATTATTATTGTATTCACGCAGTGGTTGCAGACAAAATGTGTAGAAAGTGTTTTCGTATTCTCTTTACTTAATTGTCATTTTGAGAATATAAATATCAAACATTCCAAAGGCGTGTTTCACCAAGATCTTCAATTAAATCCAGAGTTTGACCAGGGACCGGATTACAAGACTAGTCTTTATGCAATGGGTACAGTCATTATGTGTGCTGAAGCGTTTTTGTTTATTTAATGTTCAGTTTGAGAAGAATAGGCTAAGAACGAGTGTTTCACAAAAATCTCGAATTTTCAAACAAAAAGAAAGACCAAAAAAAAAGCGGTCCGCTATGTGTCGTTTTATAAAATATTTCTCCGTGGTGGATATTGGTAGTCGCTATTAAATTTACTAATGCAGATTAACATAGCTACATGTATATGAAGACTCTGCCGGCTATCAATATTGTAAGCTTACCGTCTTCTTGAGTCGGTAAAGAGAATGGCTGGCTTGAAACTCCGTTTCCAAGTCTCGTAAAAGCAAACACGCGAATTGAATAATTTGTGAACTTCTCCAGATCCTCCAATGTTGCTTCTCGAGGTATCGGTAGCACGGATTTAAGGAAACCTACTTGGAATATTTCGCCTATTTTCTTGTACACGATACCATATCCTTTTAGGTTAGCTGAATTTAGCTGAGTGACCTCGGTCCATTTGATGTCGATAGTCGTGGACGTGGGACTTGTTGCTTCTAGTATCACTGGCGCTTCACCTGGTACTGTATTTAAAAAGTAAAACGAAGTAAAAAAGTAAAAAAAGAAGTAAAAAAGTAAAAAAAAAAAAAAAAAAGTAAAAAGGTAAAAATAACAAAACAAATTTAGACGTTGATAATGGTAACCGAGAAATAATAACTAGACAACACTGAATAAAACAATTCATTAAAACTACTGCCAAACTCATTTTTAGTTGAACAATAGACAACTAACATATTTTGAATATTTTATTAGGTCTGTACAGTGTCTAACTGGGGATAAATATGACGTTTTGTTTTTTTCATCAGTATCATCATTATAACCATCGTCATCATCATCGTCATCATCATCGTCACCATCATCATCATCGTCATCATTAGCATCATCTTAATTTTTATTATCATATAAGTAATCGTTTACCGCAATCGTCATCGTCACGTTTGGATTCCGCTGAATCATCATCGTCATTGTTATCGTTGTATGCGGCATCTTCAGCCTCCTCCTTGTTCGTTTTCCTTCAAAACTCACATCAAAGCAGGCGTTTCGAACGACATTGTTTAATTAGTATATCTTTTACTTTGCCATCACCAGTTCCAGTACTTACCATAATTGCTTGAAATGTTTAGTAACTCTGCCAAATCGCCACCTAAAGTTCCTCCACTGTCAATTTGCTCCTGCAATGCGACGATCTGTAGTGAGTCCACTGCCATGTAAGTAACGTTAAAGTTGACAATAACGCTTCCTTCCCTGAAAAAACAAATAAACAAACACACATATAATTAAATAACTAAACGAAATTTATTAAGTATTATTTTAAACGAAAACGTGAGTGTTACTGGCTTTCTTAGTTTTATTTTTAACAGTTAGTCACAGCTACGATTCGAGACAAGGGTTTTTGTCATTGTTTGGCATTTTATGAAGCTGAAAATTAAAAAAAAAAAACAACAAAGGATATTTGGGGATAAAGGTAAAAAAAATACACATGTATAATGGAAAATTGATTGAGAAAGTTCTGCTTGGAAGGAAATGTTTGAACACCTGATTAACACCGGCCTAACGTGAAAATTTTAACTAAACTGTTTGTACATCACTACTCGATCCAGAAATTGCACATATGCCTCGGAAAAAGCACAACAAATGTGTTTTGTTTGATGATTGACTAAAGTTTAAAAATGCAAGGCGCATTGATTGCTTTGAGAGACGTTTTTGATTGCTTGACGGTGCTAGTGTTCACGCTGTAAAATTAAAGACTCCTATGATCCAACTCGTTAATACGAAACACTCTTCGGGTCCTCCCTCTCATAGGCATTTTGCACCAACGACCCCCCAAACCCTAAGTACAACGCCCCATCCTCTCCTCCCTCTAACGACGTCCCATTTGCGCAAGGCAGATAACCATTACATTTTGCGGGCTCCACGTGAACAGCCAATCAACTAATCACGTGTTGGAGGGAAATTTTGTCCCACCTCTATAACTCGTTGAACGCTTCGTGTATTCACGAGTTAAAGTGACATGATAAGTATCTCGTTGACAGACACTTCGAAATTGAACTACTTAAATTTAATAAAAAGTTCAAATTACCTGAACCATAAAACTTTGCAAACTACCTCTTGAAACATTGTGTTGTAAAAATTTGTGACCTGTTTTTAAAATTGATAAAATATAAATAATTGATCAGTACGTAGCAGTCCTTGACATGCCCGTGAACAGCTTAATACTGTTTAAGTTCATCAACCCACCGCAATCTTTAATATCCTTCAATGGAACTAAAGCAAGTTATCCAGGAAACGAGCTGATGTTAGTGTTATGAAAATAGTATAGAGTACCAAAGTTTGACGCCACAAAGACTTAAATTTGTGAAATTATGGGATTTTATGAAATATTCGGAAACTTCATAACAAAAAATGTCAGTTAGCCAATCAGAGTCCTACGCAATTTGGGGTGACATATTTGCACTTTTTTGTTCTGATGACTCCAAATTTCTACTTTTGCCTTCGTTCCACACGTTTAGAACTGAAACATAAAAGTGACAATATCTCGCTCCCAAATTGGCACGCAGTGTTTCTTAAAGCTGGACAAAGGAAACTTACATATTGGACAATTTTGCTCTCCAAGTCTGTGAAACCTGAGCTTCCCTTTACAGCCAGGTCAGCAGACCAGGTTTTTGCTGTAAACTTGACATCATAATTTATGTCATCAGCTATAAGTAACAACAAAAAAAAACAATGTCAAATGGGGAACAAAGTGAATTCAGATTTCATACCTCACGTTCAGTTATTTGCTTACCATGCAGTCAAAGAAGAATATAATTCGTAAATTTTCTCTTTTGAAGGAAAGAGCAACAATTTGAAACCTACAAAGCAAAATAGTTCTAAATAACGACAGAACGCAAGAAAGCCTAAATAATGCGCGTTTTCGCGTTTTCACGCTTTCACCCCTTCTGGATCGAAAACGTTTGCAGCTTTTGATTTAGCCTGCACAACAAGTGCTACTGTGGTGTGCTAATGTGAAGCGCGATCCACAACATGCACCACATGCATGCACTACATGCACTACATGCATAAAACTATATGCACAACATGCACTATTGCACTGTTTATTTTATTTGTTTTACAAAAATGTAATAAACGCACGTGGACATGGATCAGGGTTACAGGGTTCGCTCTCGGTTGTTGGGCCTTCGCAGTTTCTTCCGCCATTTGCTGGTTCAGGGTTATCACACAGTCGCTTCCTTGTCTTGGATCCTTGATTACACGGCTTGTTACAGTTCGGCCATAAAGACCAGCTACTCCAGTTACCATGAACTACGAAGAAAAACAAAAAGAGGGGCCGGCACGGTGCAATTTGATGCCTGCGTTTTTACAAGCGATCAACAAAGTAACTGAATTAAGGTGAATTAACTGAATTAAGGTGACTCGGTAACAAGGTAACTGAATTAAGGTGAATTATCTGAATTAAGGTGAATTAACTGAATTAAGGTGACTCGCTCGAAATGCAAAATGCGCTCATCTGGATGCAATTTCGCAAATTCGAAAATTTTTAGCGAGATAAAACGGACGAATTTTTTTTTTCTAGGAGGGCCTCAATATGAAATGAGGGGTTTGCGCAAATCCAGATTTGGGCTCCTGTATTTATTTCGAAAAAAATCGGTGCATATTTAATTCAACTAGGAGATACAAAAATAATTATTGCAATAGAGTAAAAAACAAAGAAGTTATAACCAAAAGTTTGCCGTTGCGAAATTGCATCCAGGGGCCGTATTCACGAAAGCATCCTAAGTCCAAAGAGCCTCCTAAGATATAACTTAGGAGATAACTGGTATTCACGACGACCTCCTATTTTAAGACATGTTTTATTTTTTCTTCTAAACTTAGGACCTCCTAAATTTTTAAGACATGTCTTAACTGGTATTCACGAAGACCTCCTAACTTAAGATATGTCTTAATTTTTCTCCTAAACTTGACCTCCTAACTTATTAAAACATGTCTTGACGGAGGCTAAATTCGATTTTTAACGAGTTTTACGTCGATTTTCAGCGTGATTATTGTGTATCACAACAGTTACCGATTAGATAAACATTTTAAAGCATTATATTGCTAAGAAAAATTAAATATTTTCTGTGATGTCAAACAACACGGTTAGTTTTATATAGGCCTTCGTGTCATTAACGGGTTCCACATTTCTTTCTCTTTGCAGAGTTATATTTCCGTTTTCCGTGAAAATAAGCCCTTGTAAAAGAAATATCGAAGTTGACATTATTAAAATGATGATGGATTTGTTTGTTGCTTTCGCTACTGACCATGAACGAAGATATTATCACGGTTTTGCTAAATTAAATTCGAGATGAAATAAAGATTATTGTATCGTCATTGTGATTACAACAACAATTTACACAATACAAAATATTCATTCATGTAATTTTCATAACTTATTATTCATAAGATCGCGCCATATAAACTGTCTCTGATGTCTCTGATTGGTTTACTTTTACTAATCGATAACTGCCCGCGACCATTAAACTTAGGAGACTGCTAAGTTACGCTTACCTTAGGATGGTCATAAGATATCGTTTGTGAATAGCACTTTAGGACATATCTTAGGAAGCTCCTAAATTTTCTCTTAAGTTATATCTTAAGATATTTCGTGAATACGGCCCCAGGTCACAGATGAGCGCATTTTGCATTTCGAGCGAGTCACCTTAATGTTACAAGTAGGACAGTTCGCCCATTTAGACCAGCTAAGTTAGTTATCCATAAACTTGTGAAAGAAAGAAAAAAACTACAAATAAATATAATATGCGTTATCTAATGACTCGCGTGTGAAAAGTCCTCTATGCAATGGTATGGAATGTGAGTGATAAGACACCATCCCTAGAGCAGTCGACAAATAGCCTAGAACAGCTGTCTCATTGCTCGAATTCCTGAAATGCCTGTAGCAGCCTGCAGCGATGAGAGGTGGCTATATTCGCAGGCTAGAAATAGTTTTGTAGAGTTTAAAATAGAAAAGCAGCAAAAATGATAAATGTATTTATGGAGTAAAAACCTGGAGGACTGCTTGACACAGCTAGTTGGGAGGAGGAGGGAGAAGGTTGGACTGTATGTGATGGTTGCAGGGTCATTGATGGTCTTCCTGGTGATTGTGTTGGCGGCGGTGTTGCTGAAGCTGCAGTATTTTGTTGAGATGGTTGCAGTGAAGGCGATGACTGAACAATGGTCGAAGAACATTCTGGAACTAGGTACGAAGGGGTTTTAACCATAAGTAAATAAAATAATTACAAATTAAGGTAAAATTAAAATGCAGTGAACAACAACGTCTTCGTCTTATGTGTTACCACTTCTGTCTAATTCAATAGACACACGTTAGGATTTCATCCACAGACTTTGTCGATGACTGAAGGAATGACACCATAATGAAAAGGCTTCTGAACATAAACAAGCCAAGAAGTAGAAAGATCTTTCAATATGGCTGTAGAAACGGGGTGGTCAAGAACAATCACTTGTCACGAGAGATTGCTGACAGTTAAATAGCAGGCAGAGTTAAGCCATTTGTGGTTGTAACAAATGAATTCGTTTGATTATGAAAATTTCCGCTCGTGCAAAAGAAAAAAGTAAGCAAAAAAAAAAAGTAGAAAAAAGTAACAAAAAAGTAACGATGATGAGTTAGTTCCTGCAGGAAATGCCTGGTGACTGTGACGTCTTTGGTACCATTGATGGTAAACCGCGTTTAAGGCAAATCAGTTCTATTTAGTTATGTATTTAGTTATTTATTACTTGTGACAGAATGCCAACAAGGTATAAAATGAGTAGTAATTCTCCCTCACTTTTTGAGGGCTGTTCTAGAATGTTCTAGAAACTTCTTTTTGAAGTGTTTTTGAGATTAGACATTAGATGCGTATACCTATTATGTGATTTCATAAGAACCAAAAAATCATGCATTAACTGACAGTAGGCAGCCTGAAATTGTCAAGTTTGGGATAGGGTAGGGATTTTCGGTGTCTAGTCTAGTATAGGGTTGCCAAATCAGCTAAACATGGTCTGGTACAGGGTGAGGGTTTCAGAGACCCAGCGGCACAACCCAAACGAAAATATACAGAGTACCCCCCCCCAGCCGTTTGGTAATGTTTGCAGTACATTACTTGATGTCACTTTTCAGTTCGCGTATGTATTCCTCTAAAAGTACGGCTCTCGTATAATGGCGCGTTTACTTGTTCGACAAACTCACCAAAGGGGATGTATATCTCCACTCTAAGACAGTTCCAGCCAAACTGAGTAATTGGATGAAAGCGAATAAACTTTGTAGAGATTGGCACTGGAAGGCTTTGTTGGTCGATAGTGCTGCTGTCTTCAACTCTAGTAAACACCTTTCAAACAAGACAAAACATGACGATTGTTCACTCGCTCTGCCAATTACAACTGGCAATTATCGTGTGTCGATGGGGTGGATTATAAGAACCGTCAAACTCATCATCTTGCGATATTAAATACATTTCGTACGTTGATTAGGTTGTTTTTAAAACAAGGAAAATGATTTTCAAATTTTCGAAGCCATAAGTATCTTAAACTTGGTGCTACAATGGCAGCCTTGGCAACAACATTACAAGGGTGCGGGTCGATGGGAGCGCGGGGGCGGGTGGGGGAGGGGTGGATGATTGCAAGTGGAGAGATATCATTTTTGGAACATTTTTTTAAGAAAAGGTAAATAAGTTGTAGAAAAGTGATTCACGCGCAAAGTGTCTGTTTGACAGATGTAAACCTGTCAAAGAACATTATAATAAGAACAAACTTATTGAAATTTAAATTTAATGATTGAAATTCCTTGTAAACCATAATAAAATCGTACCTTTTCCGAACCATCTGCATCTGTATAGGTAGTCCAGGCGCTTCCATCAGGGGAGTAGGATAACTTGAAGTCTATTACGTATTCATTATCCGCCTCGTAACCTTGGGTAGCAACACCACATATTTCAGTTGTTTCCTCCAGTTCAATGCTAAGCCAGTCCTGATTGCTGTTGTGGCTTTGTGAACACCAGGCTTTGTTCCCATGAAGTCGACCTTTTTCAGCCGCATATCCACCACCAGCTTTAGAAGAAGCGGTCATCTTATTATTGCCAACAATACTGGAATCTTCAACGCCGAGAGCTTTGATGAAGCAAACTGCAGCTGCTATATGTAGGAAAAACTGCGTTAGTGGAAAGGGGAAAGGGTTCGCACCGGAGGGTGAAGGGGGGAGGGGATCTCCCATACGAAAAGTGCGGGAATGCTCGTCGTCTCGTTTAGTGGTGTAAATTAAGGATGAAAGCATTAAATGACGAAGCCTTTATCGTCATTAAAGTCACTATAACCCTTGTTCGTCTGTCTTTTTTAGAATGGTATCTTTTATAAAGCTTGAGACCAGCCCAGATTGGTCTCCTTTGGGGGTTTAATTATTCGAAATTTCAGGTGAGTATCCCCGTACCTTTCATATGACAGTTCCGTCCCCACACCACAACACCCCTCCCCCCCCCCCCCCCCCCCCCCCCCACCCCAAGAGATTTACACACCCTACATATCTCACTAAAGAAGCTTCAGAAATTGATTTTGCGCAAATTATAAACCAGTGTCTTTCACACACGAAAACACTTAGGACGATACATATTGTTTGTCACTTCATTTCAAACAGTAGACTGGTATTGTTGCCTCCTGCTGCTCGTTGGGAGTTTTCATATGTTGTATTCAGTTTGCAATATTTGTTTATTTTTCTGAGTTGTATGCCTATAATTAAGCTTGATAGGACCGCTTACCTAATTTCCTTGTTACACATGCCACATGCACCAAATATACAACTAGATTGGATAAATAGATTCTATATATAGCGCAAAAAAAAAACATGTAGTTTGGGTATAAAGTGCAGGAGCGCGAGCTACCTACACCAGGGCTTGTACTCTTTGTCTTGTAATTTATAGTATTACGACCAAAGGATTTTAAAAGTTCCATACCACCCATGAAGGTGAAACAAATGGTCTACACAAAACTAACTGGCTAAAAAACTAACAAGGAATCATCAACTTGTATATCTTCAACTTGTGGATCGACAAAGGATCAAGCTAGACATGGGGAAATCCCATTGTCACAACTGAGCTTGCAACGGAAAGGCATGTACATGAAAAAAAAAGCAATGTTCCGCTTAGAAATTAAGAGCAGTTCTCTGTAAGAATCGGAAAAAGTGGGAAATGAAAATTGTTTACCCCCCTTCATATTTTGCATGCAGGTAGCATGCATGCAGGGTAGCATGCATGTAGAGGGGATGTTCAAAAATGACCTTTGTTATGGCCATTTCAACTTTGTTGCCATGGTAACAATGGATGTTTGTTGGTGCTACCAAAACCAATTTTGACCTCAGAAACTTTCTTAAAGACCTACCTGCATGCAAAATGAAGGGGGATCAAAATTTTTCATTTCCCACTTATCTCGATCCTTACAGAGAACTGCTCTTAAAGACGGACTTCTCTATCAACGTAATGAAGCTAATTGTTTGGCTAGATGACTAGACGAGAAGTGCCGATAATCGTCTTCAATACATTGACTGTAATAATTTTCTGTTACAATCACAGCTTTATTTTCTCAACCGATTACAAGCTCAAACAAACCTAGTATCTATATGCTATAACTGTACTCACGTTTGTTTTTGCGAACGGTGAGAACGGTGAGAGTCTAAGCCAGATACTCAACTAATAAAACCTAAAATAAAATACATCTACACGACTGCACAAGTAGGTAACAAACATCCAATGAGAACTCAGGAAGAACTACAGTCAAAAGAGACTAATTCAAAACAGGGGTTTCACGGAGGTCCGAGCTATGCTCATCAATAACTACCAAGCATGTCTACCGTGGGAACTATGATTCAAAGACCTAAGTACTCAATCAAGTAGTCGACACAGCTTATAATCTGCTAAATACATGTGCGGGATAACCTAGACCTTGAACAACCTTGACTCACAAGACCAACATGACGGTCACAAACTATCAAGCAACGCGACTAAAACTAAACGGCTCAGTGCCCTGCCTAATATATGTAGTATATCAAACACTAGGAAGAGTGTTTTATCAGGATATCCAAACACCGATAAGTGGGTTGAAAAACGACGCACAACCGAGTTTCGAAGTGTTTGGATACCTGATTAAACTCTCTTTCGAGTGTTTTATACAGCTTCTCAAACTGGTCGTTGAATGCGGAGAAAACGAATAAAATCGCCAAAATCTATTCCAATTAAGACCGGGTATCCAAACTTCCTTCACAGTATTGATAAATGAGTTTATAACAATCAATGAATCATTTATTTAGATACATAACGCCCAGGAGTTAAAACTCGTTAAAATGCGCATGCACAAATCAATGTATCTAACAATTACATGTAATGTATATAAATAAATATAACTAGGCACAAAACAAATAAATAATATATATATATATATATATATATATATATAATATATACTTTGTGGTTGTCGTCACTGAGATAGAGAGTGCTCGATACATGTAGAGAGGTATTTGCCATAAATTAGAATTGCGCACCGACGATGGAAAAAGTAGTCTTTAACTTGAACAGAACGCGTTTGGAAAAAACGATTCTACTTCAGCCACTTTTCTTTATCGTGGTTTGCCTTTCACAGGTGATCAGCAGGTCAAATCTAACGAGCCTCACTTAGCCAAGAGACTTCCAACTATACGACGCACCAAATCTGTACTTTTTAGTTCGTTATTCGTCTGAAAATAAAATCCACTCAAGGCATTTTAATATACTATAGTAGATATCATAAGTCCGTTCTAGGAAGATGCCAGTTAAACCGTCATTGCGCAGTATGTATGTGATTAAAACGTTAACCTGGGATTCGAATGGAATTGACGCCTTAAGGTATTTCGATGTGCACGCAGCATGATCGACTGAAGTTGTGTCAATGTCTGAGACCCTGTTTGTCAATGGCTAAGTAAGGAAAATAACCGTTACCTGAAAGACAACCCAAGAGTTCCATCCTCATGGAAATATGGACATACCAAGTTTTAGGATGGACACGAATGTAGCGTGCATAAATGATTGGTGACAAAACATGCAAGACCACGGTGTTGCGGTCTTTGTTTCCCTGTAATACCTGCAGGTTTTAAAAATAATTATAACATTAAACTTTAAAGTAAATCGAAGGTAATCTTTCCGTGGTATACATTATTAGAAATATCCGGTACGATAGGTTCATCTTTCCTTCGTTTTGAACCGATTGCTTGTATGTCGTTAATTGCGTGATTTGCTATTACTGGGATTGGCAAAATTAAGAGTACTGTGTTTGGGTTTGAAGAAAGTTATTACGAAATCCTCCTTCTACATAAATTCAAATCGACTTCATACCTGGTTACAACTTGTGAAGTTAGTACCGTCTTTGCTGTAGGATACAGTATAGCTCGTAACCCATTGGTCACGATCTTGTCGTCCCTGGGTCTTTAGTCCTGTCATCACTGTACTTTGTCCAATATCCACCTGTAGCCATTGATTGTCGTCATTGAACCCGGCGGCCCACGCGCCAGTTTTTATTCCTTCAGGCATGAAATTTAGTCTGCCATTGGAGGCGCCATGGACGATAGTGTGGTACTCACTCGAAGCTGTGATCTGAGAATCGAGTATGTCTTTGTTTTCCATCCCGAGAGGGTCTGAACATGCTGTATACAGACAGAAAAGGAATTCAGAGGGCCTCTTGCAAGTCTAAGATCAGTTCTGCAGCAACTGCTGGTAAATTAATCACATGACCTCTACCGCTAACCCGGGGAAAAGCATGCTAGTTCTTGGAGAGTGGAGCAGCACATCTTCATCGTTATCAAACTATTTTATTTTTTTACACGATGGGATGTTACAAAACAGTAACTCGAGTTTTACACTCGGTGGCGATCAGCAGTCTGAAAAAAAAGGTCAGTGATTCGTTAAAGTAGCTCGCGCGCACCTAACAAATGTCGTACGCAAACATTTTTTGAGGTGTTTCTTGTGTTGCGGAAGCCATTGTTGGTTAGCTTTTGTGTTGTGGTTTGGGTATTATTCAGTGTCTTTTGAATCTATTGTTTTACGTCATTTGGTGATCCCACCATCCGCAACACCAAGAAACTACCAGAATTTGAATTAAAAGTTCGAAACGTCGGGGAAATCCCCCAACCATCCTAAAAAACGATAATCAACAACAATAACTATAATCAATAACTAGAAACACTCAGCTAAAACTACTCTTTCTAAATGCAGGCTTGAAAACAAGTTTGATTCAGAAAACCTCAAATTTTAGCTCTCCACGCAAGCTCTCACTTAACTAAATCAAAGGGCTCTTAAAGCCATCTCGTTAATGCGTTAGAACGTGAGGTTAAAAAAAGAAGAATCTTGATAGTGAATATGGTGTAATTGGAGAATCAGACATTACGTAGAAAATGCGAGGCGCAGTAGTCAATTGGATATGGTTCTTGGCAGGATAGAGAAGATTGAGAGAAAGTTTGAAAATTCGTGTTGGTGCAAGTCAATAAAAGTTATGAGTAACAAAGAATCACGAGTGTGAATGTAAATAATTTTGATGTTAGTGAAGTGAAAGTGAAAGACTTTTTCCGCCTTGCTAGCTAATTGACGATGAAAATGTGTTGTTGGGTCAATTTGCACAATGCATTTTCAGTTATTCATTGTCTATTTTCTGTTGGGATATTTGACAATAGAAAAAAAATTTCTAAATCAAATACAATAGGTTGCCGCAATTTCAAAACAATTAAAAGCCCACAAACCTATCAAGTGATCGATAATACGTCACGTGCAGTGACTTTATATTTGATAAAAACAGTCCTATAAATTAGTATGTGGTGTTTTATTAGATATAAAGTTACTGCAGGTGACGTATTAATATTAATTATAAAAATATCAATTGACACAACAAATGGTGACTGAATCTTTACTATTCTTTCAAGTAAGGCCCGGTTCAAACTTTGAACTTTACATGTGCCGAATCTAATGGAAGGAGACCGTTACAACATGTCGTTTCTCTAGAGCTGCCTGTCCTCATGCCAGGACAATTTGGGCTATGTTTAGCAGACATCGCGCCATCAGCCATTTCTTTTTCAACTCTCCAGCAGTATTCGAAAATAGAACAAAAGGCAAAATTTATGGTATTTTGCTGTTCCTACTCTTGCATAATGAAACAGAAAGTTTTGTAGTTAGCTAAAGTATCAAGTCTGCTGTTTTATATATTTTGACGTGAAAAATGGCGGGAAAATGGTGAACACGTGTCATTTTTCGGTCACGTCTGCTATGGGCGGTCACTTTTTTAGTTTCCCTTAGATCGAAATGGGTTTCATGACAGGCCTACGTCTTGTATGATATGATAGGCGGCGTTTTGTAAATAGTTTTCAGGAATGGTTGGTTTTGAACGAAACTCCATTTTTCATCAGTACTTGTTTAAGGTTTTTCAGTCGTGGGTGAAATGTTGTGACAAAAGGCATTAATGCCAATTGCGTTCCGGTAAAAGTGAAATTCAGAATACCAGTGCATTTAGGAGGGTGCTAATGGGGTTAACAGTTAACTGACAATTGCCCAAAAATATAGTAGTTAACTGATAAATGAAAAGTTAACAGTTAACCCTATTCAGACTGGGGGGGGGGGGGGGGGGGGGGCTTTTCGAACCCCCCCTCCAGTAAAATTGTGATAACTCTTACACAGAAATAGCTATGAGGCTGAAATTTTCTGACTTTTCCTAGAATTTATCTAGAGACATTTTGGTATTCATAACATGTCAGTGTAATTAACCATGTTGCCATGGCAACTGGTTTTTGACACAGGTTTTCAAAATATAAAAATATGGTGAATTTTTTTATTTTAAGATCTTGTTCTTTGACTTATAGTACATTTTCTTGTTAGAATAGTTTTTTCTTGGGACTAGTTCTTGAAAGACATCAAAAATTTTTAACATCAAATATTTGGGGGGAGGGGAAGGTAAATTTTGCTCTCTTTTTCTTATAGACAAACATTTTGTACTATTTATTAAATAACGCTTCTAAGTTCATTGTTTGGATAATAGACATTAGTTTGATACGTGTTTCATACATTCTGATCCTTTTCTCTTTTAGATATTTTTTAAATTTTAATTTAAACAAAAAAAAGAAAATCCAAGATGGCGGATCCAAGATGGCGGACAGTAATTTCGAAATTATAGTTTTATCGCGTTTAATTGCTTTTTCTCGCTTTACAAGTGTGTCCTTGTTTGTATTTATTATGTTTTAATATTAAAGAGATGATTTTACAGTTATATTTGATATTTTAAGTATCTGGATGGAAAAATATCAAAGAAACGTCGGAAAAACAAAAAATGACGTCATTATGACGTCATAATTGGGTGTGGCAGGTCAAAACTGGGTATGAGGTTTCCTTATATGGAGGTGAACATTGTGTGAAAATTTCATGGTCCTAGCCTTACTGGTTCCAGAGATAAAGAGGGGGGTCCGAGGAGCACCCCCCCCCCCCCCCCCCCCCCCCAACAGATTGCCTAAAAAAGCCCAGTCTGAATAGGGTTAAGTGACATTCTATTAATTATACTAAATTAACGATTGTTGTTAATAAAAGCAACATAGTTTTTTCCTAACAGCAAAGCTATTTTGTGACATTTACTTGTCTCGCTGCGTGACCAGGTGACATATTAACCAGTAGTTAGTACAGTGCTAACCGGGGACCACCACGACATATCAAAATAAGGCCTCCTCGCCGGCTCGGAGCCCTTATTTTGATATGTCGTGGTTATCCCCGGTTAGCACTGTACTAACTACTAGTTGTTAGCAATCTTGCACACAACCCGGCAGCACAACCCACACCGGCCCGGTATAGCCAATTGAAGAAACGTAAACACTGCGTATATACCCACCCACATGGTAATGGAATATCATATAGCAATGATAATGAAATCGGTGTCCTTGTACAACTACGTGTTAAGGGGGGGGGGGGGGGGGGGGGCGTTTTCTGGATCTACAAGAAAAAACTACTGCCCGGTGTTTCATTGTGGTGCCATCGGTCTGTGTACAAAAGTATGTTAAGGGACCGCAAGCACTACCAGCACTTTCGTTCAAGCACTAGCAAGATTACTAATTGCCTGGTGCCGAAGCAAGTTGTGCGGCATCACTTATACACTATGGCCGAAACCATACCCCTGAAGAAGATATCGCGCCGGCGGTGGCGACGGGTTATTACTGCACGGCATACTGTAGTAGATACTATTTTTTAGCAAATAGGTTATCCACAGGCTAGCACAACCCACACCGGCCTGGTTTAGCCAATTGAAGAAACGTAAACCCTGTATATACCCACCCACATGGCAATGGCAAACGTGAAAGCTTTCAAGAGATTCCTGAAATCGCGTGAAACAGGTCTGATCCAAAAGAGCGAAGAATGGGTAAAAGCCAAACAAAACACACTCGGTGCATCGGAGATCTCTGCCTTGACAGGATCTTCACCATTTGAGAGTAAGTCAAGCCTAATTCGCAAAAAAGTAAAGCCCATCGATATGAGCAAGAATGTGGCCTGCGCTTGGGGCACATTATTTGAACCTCTAGTCCGTGAATACTTTGAGAAGAAACACTCTGTCAAAGTTTTTGGATATAAGGGCTCTCTAAATCTTGCAAAGGATCACCCTCTTTTTGGGAAGGTCACTTGCAGTCCAGACGGATACTTCTCAAACAAAGACAAGACGATATCCTTGTTAGAGTTCAAGTGCCCTTACACCAGAAAGATCACAGTAAATAAAATTCCTAAACAATACCGTGATCAAATACAAACCGGTCTTGCTCTCAGCGGTCAGAGAGTTAACAAAGGCTTGTTTGTTGATGCCTATTTCAGAATGTGTTCTTTGAAGCAGCTTAGTCTTAGCTTTGAACACAATTCCTTGCCAAACAAAGGGGTTGTACACAAAACAAAAAACCCATCAGCACTCGCCTGTGGTATTTACATTCTATCTTGCAAGCAAAAATTATTTCCAGGTCAAACAAAATTACTTAACCTCGGCGCAACAAAATCAACAGCAATGTTCGAAAAAATTATGAGAGGAATTTCATCGGGAGATGTCTTGTGTAGCGGAAATTGGTTTTATATGACATATGATGAGGATCAGAAACTAGGCGATATAGATTTTTTGAAGGACATAGGCAGAATGACATTCAGTGAAGATTGGCCCCCAAACCTTTTTAAGGCAGTAGCCTTCTTCGCATGGAAGCTGCTGGACATAACAGAAATTTGGGAAACAAAACAACCAAATTTCTTGGATGGCATTCAGAAATCAGTCAACAGCTTCCATGAAAATTGGTCAAAACAAAAACAAACCACCCCTGTCAAAACCTATCCAAACAATTTGGTTGATGACAGTGCAGTTATGGAAGCCTTCTTACTCTCAAAAGTGAAGTCAATTGGACAAATCTCATCCCCTGTATATACCAAACCAACATGGCAATGACGGCTCAAGGACTTGACTTCAATCCAAAGAATCAAGACTACTTCGGCAAATGGTTGCTGTCTTTTGGTGAATCCCATTGGGACTACTTACCAGACATGATCAAGGATTACATCCTTGAACTGGTTGAAAGGAGTATCCAGCGTGACTTGGCTGCCAAGGCCCTTCATAAACGCAGGATGAAATCTGTATGCCTTTCAATAAAAAATCATTATCACTGGGAACACCTTTGCCATTTCCGTTTATTCACTTCACAAACATGTGATGAATGTCAAGAACACTTCTCGCCAGAAGTGGACATGGGTATGCACAGAGCCATCTGTCCTGGCATACAGCGGGCATTTATGTATACAGGCATCGGCAGTGATGACGAGGAAGATTATGACGGCCCAAGTGCTCACTCAACGTGATCCATCTTTTCAAGCATGATCTTCCAGCTTTGTTCGTGCTTACACATTGATTTTTCTGGGACTTGCAGCCAGAAGTAATTGACAAGCCGTTTTGGTCCTTTTATTGCTTCCAAGATTTTGTGGGCTACAAATGACATAGAGATTCTTTTCGGTAGATATTCTTCGATGAATTTGAATGTCTCATTTGCATGATATATTTCATCATTGGACAAGCAGACGTTGGGGGCACAAATTTTCAGATGTTTGTTGAGATAGCTTTTGAAGTTGTAGTGTTTGGTGGTCATTCTTTTTTTGGTAATTGTGTAATCACCACCATAGAGCTCGTTATAATCGAAGGTCACACCATCCAGAGGCTCTAAGAGACCGCAGCCCTCACAGCAAAGTTCTGATGAAAACATTCTTAGGTTTAATTTGCCTTTGCAGTTTCGGCAAATTTTTGTCCTTTCATTCAAAAGGGTGAAAGGTGGGTGTGGGGGGTATTGTGCCTCGGGAGAAAGATACTCCTTGATGATATGAAGGCGTTCTGACAGACTTGAACGCAGTAGTTCCTTGATGTAGTTTTCGAGTGAGCGTAGGAGGATAAATTTGTATTCTTTATCAAGCTCATCGAGTTTGGCTTTGTATTCGCCTTTATTGTCCAAGGACCGAACATCAGCCAGTTGTTTAGCGAACTTCTCCATGGTTGTACACAGCCGGGTTATGTATTCAATTGGGCGCAAATGATTTATCCTTAGAAATGTAGAGGTTAAAACCTGAATTTAATTTCTCAAATCGGATTTGGAGGCTGCGGCGAGAAGTATCTTTTTTTGAATTTCTTGTGTGACTTCCTTGCGAAGTTCCTTTTTGAGTTTCTCGAGGTCTGGCGCTTGTGTTAGAGTGCCAACGTTTTTTTTAGACTTAACACCATCCCTGATTGCAGCTTTTTGAATTCTGCATCACTGATCCTCTTGTCTTCCAGAGCCTTTGAGACCAGTTCATAGACAGAGTTGCGTTTAGCCAGGGTCAGTGTGTAGATATTCTCGTGTTTGGTCACTTTTCGCTCTAATCGCTTGTTAGCAGCTGTAAAGCCAACTGAGGACAGCCCACAGAGGGTCGCGACGCCGGCAAGTGCTGGACTTGCAATAATTCCGAACCCAGTTAATGCAGTGGCTAGGGCTCCTGATGATAGCCCAACAGAAAGCGACCCAAGGCCAACCGCCGAGTAATGAACTAAGGCTTGGGTTCGTTTATATTTCTTTGCGACCTGACGGTAATGCTCGGCTTCGTCAGACAGCTCTTTAAGAAAGTCAGAGATTTTTTTGAGCCGGAAGTTTTCTGCATTGATTTGAGTGATCTCACGCATAGGGTATAGCTGTTGTGTCTCGCTGTATTCGGGGGCCGATGGCAGCACATTGGCAGAACTCATGGCGTGGGGTATATATATGATTTTTAATTTATCTCAACCTCAAATTCCAAAGGCGCATCATTGAAGTTGAAGAGGTTATTGCTCTCATCCCTCACTGACAGTGTTATGCTGTTTACATAATCACTAGATGAGACGTCACGCCAGACATTCTGTTGTGTTGTCTCGTAGAGAATTTTCTCAAAGGGCTTTCCACGAATATCAAACCAAGCCAAAACTGTCGAAGGCTTACCATTGAGGAGGTTCTGTTCTTTATCAACTAGATCACAGTGGATGAAGTAAGTGCTTGGTGCCCTTAAACGCTTGACGAAAGTATATAGCATCAATACAGGTCTTATGCCAAGCAATGCTGCCAGATTGTTACTAAGCGTCACACCGCTGCCGTTGTTATGAATGACCATGGCTCCGTATGGCGCCTTTGTTTCGATTTTTAGATTTAAATTGCTGTTATAGGTTTTTAGGTTTTCAAATTCTTTCGCTAAACTCTCAAGAGTGTGATGTCCTGGAAGTAAGGTTGCGCCACGTGAACTATTAGTGGGGGTTGTTGGTGAAATCTTTGATTCTTCTTTCAAAGTATGCCACGAGTTGAAAATTGAGCAAGAGACAAGCCGGATGTATCTCGGTTTCGGCAGTGGGTGGTCGAAATAGATCGTGTGAGGGTTCGAAGACGTGACGATTGTTAATACAACCATGATGGTGTATATAATTACACATTTTAAAATATAAATATATACAATCATGTTTGGCAGACGGCCAGGTGGATTTAATCCTAATTCAAATCTTGGTATAAACATCGGCGGCCACAATTACGGGCCCCCACCCCCTTTTTATTCGTCTCCAAATGCCTATACCCATGTCGCGCCAAAGCCACACACAGATCCTGAAATGGCTTGGTTGAGTTCCCCGGAGGCTGCCAGGCTCTCTGCCGCGGCCAAGGCCAAGGCGATCTCAGAATTCAAAAAGCGTTTCCCGCTCGCTGATATGTCACACTTTGAAGTGCAGGTAGAGTTTGGTGACGACCACAAAACCGCCACGGGGGAAGTGCTTTACAAAACGGGCCCTGGCTCATGGGCACTCGTTACAGAAATGCCCCACAAAGATTGGACTGGCGCCGAAAGAGACGCTCTTGGCCTTGTCTATGATGGTGGTTTCCCTTATCAGTTATCGTTGGAGCAACCAGAAAAGTCAATCCCGGCTGTTGCTTTCTCCACCACAATAGATAAAGACATGATGATTGGCGCAATCTTGAATGACAAAGAGCAAAAGATTTACGTCACGCCAACTGAGTATTTCACAACTAAATACAGAAACATCTTCAGGGGCACACAGATTTCATTCACAACCGCGAAATACGGCCGAAAGTGGATGGGTGGTCCTCATATGAGCTTTTGGCCACAACAACTCTCCTTCGCCCTGTGGTGTGCAACAACCGGCTGTGGAATCTCGCGTGACATTCTCTTCGATAAGAACTCCAGTCTATCCCTAACCCCCCAGCTCCGGTCGTTTTACCGGTTTCACGTTTATTTTACAACAAGGCGAATACTCTACCAGATGGGCGGGGAACAAAGCGTGAGTGCTTTGCCAGACGACCCTCCATTTTCCCAGAAAGACAACAAGTACAACATCGACGCGTACAAGAAGCTTTGCATAGAGTTCGGTATCGACCCCAGTTCTGACTTCCGTTACACATACGGAAAGAACCACGGTCTTGGGAATGTCTACATTTGGGCTTATGGAGAGGGCCCCATATCTACCGATTACACTTATCCAGACTCTGATCTAGCTCTGTTCGATGATGAGCGTGTGACTGACAGAAAAGACCCCAACTTTCGCGCAAATGGAATATCTTTCGTTCGCAACGATCAAGGGGCGGACACCCAGTTCGAGCACTTTGTGCCAAATTATGCACAGGGGCTAACACAGCCAGGGCTCGCGCGTATGAACCAATCAATCGAGGCCTTTGTGTACTGCATTCTTGGTTCACAGGCTAAAACCCGCAGCAGCATCATTGGAAGAGGAGGCCGGGCGTTCGAAACGCAGAGAGTCTTCCTCACCCATTTAGAGGAGGCCATAATACTGAACGACATCGCAACAAGCGTACAGCGTTGCCAGCTTGCCATCCAAGCAACGAAAGTGCGCTTAGACTTTGCGACAGCACCCGGAAGCTGGCTCATGCCATCGCGCATGATTATCAACACAGAGAGATGATCTACAGGAGGCAACGCAAGGGATGAAGCTGGGTGTGAACAGTGGTGTTAATCTGGGCACAAAAAAAGCATCCCTTCGCCACATGGACGGTGGACCGACAAAGATTAATCCACCAAACAGCCACCCATCAAACCCGATACATAAACAGGCCACACAGGCACAGGGCATCGCCACAGCCCCAGCCACAAGCAGTTCATCACAACCCACACCCACACCACAACCAGCCCCTGCACCCACACCACACCACAGCCCACACCACAACCAACACCCACACCACAGCCCGACCCACATCACGTCTCCAAGGCAGTCGTTGCTGTGGGTGCGCTTTCTTTGGCAGGGCTTTTCGTTTGGTTAAGATAAGTGTTCAAGACTTCGAACGCTTGGTGATCCTTTCAACAAGGAAGGCCACCACGGCAAGGATGAGCAGCCAGGCGTGTTCCCCCAGAAAGGAGATGACCGACCCAGCCGCTTTGAAGATGAAGCTCACAATTGAGCCAATGAGGCCAGGCAAGGCGCTGGCTGCCTTTTTGCCAAGCTCTTTAAGCCCATTTCCAATAGCCTTGGTAGCCTTTGCCAGGCCGTTCAAGGTGGCGAGTACAACAGCGCTGATGGTGATGTCAGCTGCCAGAACAATCGCTTGCAGAGTCCATCCGTATTTCTTGAAGATTTCTCTGACCCTCTCTCTCAAAGACATGCCCCTTTCCCGCACCTCAATTTCTGTATTGAGCCTTTCCAGCTCTTCTTCTCGCTCAGCAACCCGGTCTTCAGCGGCTGCTCTGTCAGAGGAGGAAGTGTCCTCAGCTTCTATGACGAGTCTGTCTTCAGCGTTCTGCCGTTCAAGCTCTTCTTTGTTCTGTTTCAGTTCGTCCAGTGGTTTTATAGCGTCCTTTTTTGCTCTAAGTTCCTCTAAGCGTCCTTCTAATCCCCTTCTGTCAAGCATGGTTTTGTCGATTTCTTCTCGTAGTTTGTCTGCTTGTTTAGCAGCTTTTTGTGCCTTTTCCAGTTCTTTTCGTTTGGCTTGATGCTTAGTTTCACTATCTCTCTTTTCATCTTTCAGTCTTTGTATTGCCTTCTCATCCAGTTTCCCATCTTTCCCATGTTTCTCTTCCAGTTTCTGAATCTGGTCATTAGCCTCTTTGATTTGCTCTCTTAGGGCATCCATATCGAGGCGAATTTTTTGTGCATTAGCAGCAGCAATTTGTGCTTCTTGTAGTTGCTTTTGTTTGGCTTCCTGTTCTTTTTCACTTTCTTGAAGTAAAGCATTGGTTTCATTAATGTCTTCATCCACAGACTTTCCGAGAGCCTCTTTGATCTCTTTTGTGAGAGAAGTGTTGAAAGTCTTTTGTGTATCGCCACGGCTTTTTGTGTAAAGAGGTTTAAACTGGGCATCAGCTTTGGTATAATATTTTACCTCGATGATGTACCCGCCTGATCTTTGCGCCCACTTGTACCGAAACTTAAGTTGATTTCTGTCTGCGTCGGGAAACTCTTTCTTAACCTCGGAATAGGCCATGTAGTCTGTGTATTCCTCGACCGTTTGGCCTTGAGCAAGCCCTGTAATGAAAGAGGTTTCTTCAGTGCGGGAGCCTTGTTGCTCTTGGAGGAGTCTTGTTCTTGTGGCCAAAGGCACTTGCTCGCCAGCCGGGGTGGAAGCAGCGCTTGGTTGAAAGGGTTGCGTGGTGTTGGGGTCGGGGACATTGAGGCCCTGGGCCACTTCCTTGTAGTATTCTTCTTCTGTCATACCATATTGCCCCCATGGAGTGTTCTCGTCATCGTCATTCCCTGTGTCTTTTGGGTTGAGAGGGATTTCCTCAGTTACCATGGTTGTGCAACCGAATTTACTTCCATCTCACAGTGAAAAGACACTGGGCGCCATGAAAGCAGAGCGAACCGTCAAGCGCATCACATTCAACCCTTCTGAGGCCAATCCCGGTGAGACACTGTACGTCTCGGTGCCCAAGCTGGGCGAGCACGATGTTATTGTGTCCGGCTCACTTGCCCTGGTGTTTAACATCAGCCTAGCCGGGGGCCCTGCAAACAACTATCTCGTACAAAATGTTTCTCGGGCCCTGGTGGACAGATTCGTTGCAAAGTTTGCAGCCACCACTGTCCAGGACACGGTTGGGTACGACATCTACAAGATTTTCGAAGATCTCTTCCGATCAACCGATGAGCGGGAAAATATGCTTATGGAGGGCATCCAGAGTGTGGATTTGTGTAAGATCCGCTCTGGTGCTGGAGACAAGAAGACATCTGGTGTGGATGCGGAAACCAAGCTGGAGACAATATACAAGAATAAGTATCGCATCAAGCTGGATCACCAAATCTTAACTGACCACGGTGTTATATATCCTCAAGCACTGTATAACGATCTGGTCTTCGAACTAACCCTCGCCCCGCAAACCAAGTTGTTCGTGGCTCAGACACAAGTAAACTCGTGTACAAGTTAGAAAACATCCAGCTTGAGTATGAGACGATCAGAAGTAAGAGTCTGGCCGACGAGGCAACAAGCACTTACACTAACGGCAAGGAGTTCGCCTATGACCTCGTAATGCGAGATCGGGTGCATCCCTTCTCAAAAGGAGGTGACACTCGGCTGAATCTTAGGGTTAACCCACAGCGCCGGTCTCTCAAGGGCATCCTCTTGCTGTTCATCAACCCCTACACAGCTGGTGCCAGGGACTCTGAGAACTATTTCAATCCCGACATCACCAAAGTGAAGGTCACAGTCAACGGTGTTCCAAACAGGCTTTACAACGAGGGCATCAGTGGTACAGACATGTGGAATGAAATCTTCCGATACTTCAAACCACACACGCGCGGCAGGCCTAACATGAACTTGACCAAATATCTCACAGGCAACAAGTTTGGTCTCTGGATTGACCTGCGGGCCATGGGTGACACAACCCTGCACGGCAACGGCCAACGGCTCGTCAACACACAGGATGGCGTGCAACTCGAGATTGAACGAAACACCACAGGCTCGGGAAACGCACTCTGTCACATCTTCACCATCTCAGACTCACAGATGAACATCATGGACAGGCAGCTGGCCTCTGTACAGTACTAAATAAACGCACGCATAACACATGCATACGAATAATACACATATATATACCACCAGCCCCATGACCACAAACAACAAGATCAACTTCTATCCCAAACCGGCTCCCCTGCCATCCCCCGGATTCCTGTCACATTATAGAATACAAAGACTTCTGGCAAAGGTACCCTCCCAGCCAGTTTGCAAACCAACTAATATAGGTGTTGGGTATGGACCCAAGAAAGCTGCCATTCAACGCACTAATCGTGGGCCCCACTAACTCTGGCAAGACACAATATCTTCTCTCCCAACTGCGAGGCCCCTTTAGCGGTTGTTTTGACTACATCGTTTTATTCTGCCCCACATTTGTCAAGAACAAGACATACGATGGCTTCGTGGACCGCGATCCACACATCTTCGTCATCGTGTGCCAACAGCATGAAATCGAAGACTGGTTGAAGTTGGCGAGCCTCTTTTTCACATGCACCAACACTTTATTCATACTCGATGACTGCGCCGCCTCCAAAGATGTCAAAGGCCGTACGAGCCAACTGGTCAATCTGGGGTTCAGCGCAAGGCATGACGGCATATCCGTGTGGGTCTTGACCCAGCAGATCACCAGCATTGCCAAGCCATATCGTGATAACATTGCAGCGATCGTGCTCTTTTACACACCCTCAAGCAAGACAACCAAAGCCATATTCGAAGATTATGCCGGCGAGCTCTCCCACGAGGAGTACAAAGAGTTTATCGCAAGGCTCAAATCCCGCAAGTTCTCCCACCTGGTTTTCTCTCTGAGGCACCCGTATGGAATTGAGTACAAGGTTTAAACACATATATATACAAGCCATGAATGCGCCAACCAGTCTACCCAAGCTCACTGTGCTTTCACAGCTTTTGGATGAATTGCACAAACACACCCTTGATGCGCAAAACAAAATTATCAAAGCCGCTGGTGAGGAAGAGCTGCGCCTCATGCTTCTCAACAGATATCCCTTGCGGCTAAATTCTATGCCAGACACCATGGCGGGACTTATACGAGAGCTTGAACCCATTTTGCCCGACATCAAGAGAATTATTGAAAAATAAAAAACACATATATACCCTGATGATGGCAGAAGCCGCTGAAGACCAGGTCGCCTTGAACGAAGTAATGCAGATGCTGGAGGCCACCCCTGGTGCCGCACCTCCCACAGGAATAGTTGGTGACAATGACATTCCTGCCAAACGCGAGAAGCTGGCAATCCTTGTTTCAACTGGCAAGGCCAAAGAAGCTATAGGCGTGCAGCTCACACACGATCATGTCAAGCGGTTGTCAGACAAGGACGTTGACAAGTACTGCAAACGGTACGAGGCCTACATAGGTAACAAGACAACCGAATCCCTAGTTGATTCAGCCATCATGCTCATATCCAAAGGCGTTGGACTTGTGATCCCGGTTGATGATCTGGCGGAGTTGCAGAAAGAACTCAAGAACGACTACATCATCAACCAGGAGCTGTCAAATCTTGCTGGGGCTATTGCCATTCGATGCGGGCAATTGCTGGCGCTTGCCAATGCTGCTCTCATCACAACAAAACACATAAAGTTTGAACGAGAGCCTGATTTGATAGAATTGGAACCCAAACCCCAACCCCCACCCACACATCCAACCAGAGACAGTGAAGGCTATCCACTTGAGGGCCTTGATGAAGTTGGGCTGGGGCCTGGAGTGACCACGCAGGAACCTTGAAGAAACCTGGCAGCAACCTGGCAGCAACCTGGCAGCAACCTGGCAGCAACCTGGCAGCACACTTATCACATCTTGTAAAAAATAAAACTCACATATATACAGGATGGCCACACCACTCGAGACGATACCTGAAGAAACTCAAACTCAAACTCAAACTCCAACTCCAACTCCAACACCTGACCGTGTTACCTCTGAGGCCCCGAAAACAAAGCCTGCAACAGAAAAGAACCCCGGCCGTGTTGCTTCTGGCAAAAGGCTAGCAGAACGCAACCGCCTGGCCCGGGAAGCAAAGAAAAACGCCGAAGCACAAAAGCCTGCACCCTCAACAAGTGAAAACAATTCTGCAACAAGTGGCGCAACAAGTGACACAACAAGTGACAGCAACAACAACTCAATCGTTTATATTCTGGGGGTTGGTGGGTTGATTGTCTCTGCTGCTGGTGTTTATTACCAGCGCGAAGCCATAATGCAAAGGCTTGGGCGCAAATCAAAAACACCATCAACGCCAGCAAACACCCCCGCTGCAACACCCGCTGCAACACCACCAGCAACACCCCCATCTCGAATTCCTGTAAGACAAGGAATTAAAAACATGGAATAAAAAACATATATATACTGCACACCATGAATCCTTTCCAAGCTTTGATGAATTCTGCTGCAATCGGAGGTGTGTTTCTTCTTTGGTTTGGACTTACTTCGGTCGCCTTTGATACAGTTTGCGGTTTAGCCCTGAATAGGCACAACAGACCCGAGCCCAGGACCGAGCCCGAGTCTGAGTCCGAGTCAGAGGCCGAGTCTGAGTCTGAGACAGAGCCCGAGGTCGAGGAGCCCCGAGTTCGAGGTCGAACCTGAAAAATAAAAATCATATGTATACAGGACACAAACCATGTCTGACAATAAACTTGTGAAGTCTATCCTCGACGCCGCAACAATCACTGGCCTTGTCGCTGGTATTGGTTGGATTGGGAAAAAGACCATCAAAGAGAACTTCACTGCCGACCCCAGTGCAAGCTTAATGAATTAAGTCAAGTTCACAGCCGTCATGGCTGGCACCATAGCACTGAAGAAATATCTCGAGGACCAGAAAATCCTCCCAGACAACTTGTAAACCATATGTATACACAATGGCTTCGATTGCAATAATGGCCCTTGGCGCTGTTCTAAATGCGGCCGCTTTCACGGGCGGCAATTATCTCGCAAAATATCTGTCTAGTGATAATGGAAAGGCAGCAATGGATGAGAAAATCCGACATGACCACGCCCTGGAACAATACCAAGCGGCTTACGCCAAATACCAGAAGGACCGCACTAAGTTCCTAGACTGGATTGCAGCCAATGATCGGATTAAACACCAAGCTAGCAAAAACTTCCAAACCACCGACCAAGCCCTAGTCTTGTATAACCAGATGCACCAACACGAAACAGATAAACAAATCAAAGATTACAAAGAGCCTAAGTTCTCGGACTTCTACAAGCCCAGCCCACAACAGCAGAATGGTGAACTTGTGTTCATTGGAGGCACCCTGCTTGCGGGTGGGTATGCGGCTTATCGCTTTCTTTAAATTGAAGAAATAAAAAACCATGTATACCACCATGGACGCACACTCTGTTAAAGAAGCTCGTGACGCGTTTGTTGCAACGTTGCGCTTTTTTCCAACATGTCCCCCAGATAAACAAGCTGAGGAACTAGCGAAAGTGTTTCAGCAACTTGCTGAAGAATTACCCGCATCTGCGCCGGAAGAATATCATGAATTATGCAACGAATGGGTAACATTACTCACGACACAAGAAACTGAGGAAATTGTACTAGCAGCTATTAAAGTGTATGAAATGGCACGAGGTCTTTTTCCCGACCTTGTAAAGCAATTTGATGAGGACGAAGAAGCTGCTAACAGTATCCTTGAAAATCTGCGCCTTCTTTTTTCCAGTAAAACCGTATCGATTCATAAACTCTAAATATACCCCCTATGCACTCCAAACTTTCTGAGATCTATTACAGCCCGAAAGGGTATTGGAAAGGTCTTGCCGCTGTAAAAAAGCTAGCTGCAGCGGCCAAGGTCTCTGATGATGTCGCAAAGAAATGGCTGGTCAAACAAACCCTTTGGCAAGTTTACCTCCCAGCTCCACGCGCTATCCCTCGACCCAAGTTTGATGTCTCATCACCCAATGCAGTGCATCAAGCAGATCTTCTCTTCCTGCCCCACGACAAACCCCCTCATGGGAGAAAGGTTTACAAATACGCATTAACCCTTGTTGATGTGGCTAGCCGTTACAAAGCAGCAGAGCCTCTGACTTCGAAAGAGTCTGAAGAAGTCTCAAGGGCATTTCAGAAGATTTACAGACGTGGGCCTTTGAAATGGCCTCAACTCTTACAAGTTGACCCTGGGAAAGAGTTTATGGGGGCTGTGACTAAGACAATGGAAAACAACAAAACGACCATTCGTCGCGGGCGGGTTGATATCCACAGAGACCAAGCAATTGTGGAGAGATTCAACCGAACCCTGGCTGAAAGGCTGTTTGGTTATCAGTATGCCGTTGAAATGAATATGCCCTCTGGCCGTTCGACTGCATGGGTCAAAAGACTGCCAGATGTTGTCTCGGCCTTGAACAATGAAGTAACAAGACTCACTGGTAAGAAGCCAAAGGATGCGATCAAAGAGAAAGCAATATCCTCCAAGCCTGCGACTCCATATGCTAGGCCTGTTGGGGTCTATGAGAAGAAGCTCCCACCCCGGGTGAGTGTGAGATATCTTTATTACCCCGGTGAGCTGGAAGGGGGCGGGAGACGGGCGACCGATCCGATCTGGTCTTTGAAGGTCCACAACATTGAGAGAGTTGTTACCAAGCCAGATGCGCCTGTCGTTTATTATCTTTACGATGGGACCAAGAGAGGGTTTGTTCGTGAAGAGTTGATGGTTGTGCCGCCTGGCACTCAGTTACCACCGGCTGGACTCTAGCGCGGGCTAGTGTATGTCTTTGTGTCCGTATGCCAGCGTGTGGACACCATCATCCTTGATCCAGCGCTTGGAGTCAAAGGGTGACAGTGTTGTCTTGTTGAGATGCTCGCCGAAGATCTGATGGTCTTTGCTTCGAAGCCTGTCCATCCCGTGCTTGAAGGATTGCCTGCTGAAGAGCGCATCCTTGTAATTTTGGTGGATGATCTCTTTCTTTGTGACAACCTTGGTGGTTCCCTTTGCTTTCTTGATGTCCAGCTTAGCTTTGATTTCTTTACCATCCTTATCCTTCTTCTTAACACACGTGCTGTCGTCTTTCAAGATGCTGTACATCTTCGAGCGAAGGCAGATTACCTCTGAGATGGGCACACCCTCACACTCATCCTTCATCTTGCCGATGACCTTCTTGTTTACTTGACTGTGCAAGGGATGGTCATTGGGATAGTCGCTCGTGTCATAGTGCCAGAGACTGCGCCTCATATCTTTGTAGATGTCATCCGTCTTGATCTCGAGTAGGAGAGAGTCTGTGTCGGTGTATAGTAGCTCGCACCGTGCGCCGTACTTGTACTTGAGGTGCTGGTAGTAGAACCTGTACATCAAGGTTTTGGAGAGATCGAGGATGCACATACCCGTGTATACTGGCCTGTTCATCAGGATTCTGTCTTTATGCATCTGGATGCCGGCCAGGCTGCCACTAAAGACCGCTGCTCTTGCAAAAAGCGGGCTGGATAGGAGCTTCCGGAGTTTTATCTCCTCGTTGGCTCGTACGAGCTTGACAACGGTTCGGTTTCTGAGGTTCTCCATTGTCTTACCGAAAACGGAGTTGTTCATCAGCTTGAAGAAGTCCTTCTCAAACTGTGTCTTGGCCTGCTTCCTGAGCTCGGTGTTCAAGGTAATGTATGGCTCCATCCAGTCCTTCTGGTCGAAGGAGAGAACGTTATGCACCCTCTTCAGTTTCATACCGAGCTCGAGATAGAGCTGGAGATTGCGGTAGTGGAGGACATAGTTAGTTTTGTCCCTGAGGGTGAGGAGTAGCTTTTTGGTTCTGTCCTTCCCTAGATTCAGCTCTCTTGCAAGGGCTAGTTGGTAGGGCGACATCCACTCTTCTGGGACCTCTGTGCTCTCTGGGGCGAGAGGGTAAGAGTTGTGCTCGTCATGCAACTCCTCTGGGTACTCCAAGTCCACCTCGAGAATGCATCCTCTCTTTCTGTCTGGCTGCAAGCTCATAATTTGTTTTTCAGTGGGCATAATGCGCGCCCATGAGAAATTGCCAACTGGTAGAGGTTGGCTCATGGCCCAACCATAGAGGTTGTTTGCGTCGAGGTAGTAAATGTAAGTGGTCTCTTCCTCTGGATTGTAGTCTTGCAGATATGGATTGTTTGCCTTGCAGTGGCGCTTCATCTCTGTTGATATGCCGCCCCGCATTCCCTTCTCGATGAAGAGATACATGTTGTAGTCGGTTAGGAGTTCGAGCTGGATTCCCGTGTGTTTGAGTAGCGCGTCCCAACTCAGACCAGGGCTTGTGTAGTAGTGTGCGGGGTCAAGACCGTAGTGCTTGAGGCATGTCTTTCGGAAGTTCTCAAACACATCCGCGAGGAGAACTGTGTCTGTTGCCAGATAGAGGTCGTGGTACTGCCCGAGATTCTCGCATTCGAATGCTTCCCAGACTTGCCTGGCATGCTCGTAGTCTTTATCGTCTATACCAGACTTTGTGAGCTTGCTGTAGAAAGCCTCTTTAGGCGGGAGAGATGACTCGTTGAACCTCTCGAAGGAGTCCATGTACTCATAGGGATAGACGCCCTTGCGGAGTAATAGACCTCTTTTGGCTTGGTTAGTTATAAGCCGCTTTGTGATATCGAAGTCCTCTTGCTTGTTGGAGCCTACAAGATTGTCTAGGCTAGAGCACATGAACTGCAAGCTGTCAATGAACCTGAGTCTACCGAGAGAGAATGAGATGTATTTCTCCATATTGTTTGGGATACATCTCAGATTGGGTGTGCCCTCGATCTCGGCGATGTGCTGCATCAGATGGTGAGCGTCGTATCCTTTCAGATTATGAAAGACAACCGGAATGATTGTTTTCTTTGGGTCGATGCGGAAGTAGCTCCGGTTACACACATTGTGGGCTGCGCCGCGATACTTACCAGTGATGTGGCAGTGATCTCTGACAGCGTCTCTGAATTGTGGGCGTAAAAAAGGCTGACCACATTCAATGCAGTCACTGTTATCTTCAGCATCGTCTGGCTTAGGCTGCCTCTTAGCCCACTTGCCGTCATCTGGTTTGAATCGATTGTAGAGTTCGAAAAAGCAAGGTATTCGGCTACCAGGATATTTTGTGTGCCTGTGAGCCTTACCGATGTATTCGCCCGTGTCTGAGTGAAAGAAATCGACCTCATCACGTTGGTTGTACTTGACAAGGTCCTTCTTGCAGATGTGACAAATGGTTGCAGTGTAGAAGTCATGCCGGTCTTGTCCTGTCATTTGCAGCGGCACCTCCTGCTTGAGTGTTTCCCTTAACTCGAGTTCAGTTTCAACAAGAGCAGCAAGAAACCTTTGCACACAGTCTTCACCCCGGTAAAGGAAGTCTTTCACCGCCTCTCCATCAGACCGTACAGCAATGAAGGAGAAGCCACAGGGCTTGTGGATCTCTGTCTGTGTTGTGCTGCTTTTACCGGGTGCTGGTATGCATGTGTCAACCTTCTCGATGATGCTCTCGCTGTCAGCATAGATGATAAACGGCGCCTTCATCTGCCTCTGGTAGTTTGTGAACTGCAGAGTGTTTTTGCCTTTCTCAGGCATATCGATTCTTGTTGGGCGAGAGGCGGCTCCTGTGCATAGAGTGCGGTGTTTCTCGAGGACTCTTTCCGATGTGTAGCCTGCAAGCACCTAGTGCAGAAGTGCAAACGGCCAATGCATTGTTGTTGGCTATAAAGAAGCCTGCTTAGGCTCTTTATGTAGCAGTAGTGAAACTTCGTATTGCCAGTGTGGTTATCAGTCTTTGTGATGAGCATGAGGTTGACACTTGGTATGTTAGGGGCATCCATCTCGCTCACATGGTAGATCACTACCTTACCGCCATCCCAGCCTAGAACGTTGATTGCAATGTCGTTCTGCCTCTCGATCTTTGGAATCTCATGCAAGGGTGTTGGAAAGGAGATGTCTGTGAAGTTGAAGACATCTTCTCGAGGATATTGGCTTGGCCTGTCAGAGTGTGCAATGGCAGGGAAGAATGCTGATTTCAAAGCCCACTTAATACAATCATCATCTCTGTTTTTGACGTTTATGATTGCTTGCTTTACCTTGAGCTTTGGTGGGAGAGGGATATATGAACCGCCTCTTATTGGATTATTTCTAGAGAAGTCGAGAAAGACAGTTCTGATACCGTCGAAGACCCATCCAGAACCTCTTTCTGTCCAGCCAGCGACTTTCTCCCTAAGTTGGTCTATTCTAGCCCTAAGTTTTCTTTTTACCTCTTTGCGATTGAAAACGTTTTGGATGGTTGGGTTGCCATCCCCTCCTACGTAACATTGTTCCTTCACTTCACCTTCGTCTGTCTGCTTCTTAATGTCTAGTAAGACTGTGTATTGAAACTTCAAAGGTCCAAGATCGTAGGATTGCTCTTCTATGACGTTGAGCATATTGTCAAGGACTTCATTGTGAAACAGAAGAAGATCCTTTTTACCAAGATCAGGTGGAACATCCATTCGGTAACTGGCAAGCCATCCGTGGTAGCCAACATGTGCTCTGTTGAAGTTTGGTGCAGCGTTTGCCATTGCCATGCAGGGGGTATATATACAGGGTTTACGTTTCTTCAATTGGCTATACCGGGCCGGTGTGGGTTGTGCTGCCGGGTTGTGTGCAAGATTGCTAACAACTAGTAGTTAGTACAGTGCTAACCGGGGATAACCACGACATATCAAAATAAGGGTTCCGAGCCGGCGAGGAGGCCTTATTTTGATATGTCGTGGTGGTCCCCGGTTAGCACTGTACTAACTACTTAACCGATATTATATGCGAAAGGTACCAGGGTCGTAGAGCGTTGACCTTGATCTCCGTGATGGTGTCGAGTGGCGTGGTCAAAGTTATTCCGAGTTTTTATCGAGATGATGACAAAGGATCGGCATTCGAACGACACATAGGTCGCATACCGTTTGACATGACAAAGCACAATTCAATGGACATAGCTTGTAAACATTTGATCGAACAATAAGCGGAAAGTTTGGACTCGGTGCGTTTGATTTAAAGTTGTTCCGATTAGAGAAGATCGACGGGAAAGCTGTTACAAAGACTCAGTTGGAAATGGAGCTACCTTTTCTAATGGGAAATGCGATAAGTGAGATACATGCTGTGTATTTTGTTTCGTCTTTTTGTTTAGAATTTTGTCCAGCACGCGAACGCGGGTTGACCCAAGGGTTGACCACACGAGCCCTTTTCAGTGTTAGATTAAATGAATAAGATTTCTGATTACAGTAAAACCTGTATTAAGCAGACTCCAAAGTAAGTGGACACACCGTATTTTATTGGACACAAGCATCAGTGAGTTTCGATTTTTTTTCCTTCCCATACTCTCTGTGTACGATCCTGTATCAAACAGACATCTTAACGATCCTTATTACGGTTTTGGAAGCTATCTTGACAGGTGAGAAATTATGGTTTTTGTCTCAGTTTAGCATACTCGATATGTATTGTATGACCCTTCGATGATCTTTGGGATATAAATCTCTTAAACGACGATAGGTTTTATGCTGTGTAGCCATTTATAGAATTATTGTTTCTCTATGCCTTCGTTATGCTAGTTCTCTTGGCATATTATGTTAGAGCCTCTTTGGCTAACTTTTTTTGCAAGTTAAGTAGTTATCTGTCGCAGCTTTTCTTATGAATATGCTAGAATCAATCAATCTCTCAGCCCGTGATTTAGTGTCTAAGTCTGCGGTGTGCAAGACTTGCGAGAAAGTGGATCTTTATCACGGATGTGATCGTCTAAGATCAAAGTCTGAAGCTGCCGTGTCTCTATTGGAATCATGACCTCTTGCAGTTATTGTTTAGCTCCTTGTTTTATGCAGTTTTTGAGTAGTGTTTCCTGGAGCGTGAAGAACCTCCGTTGTTTCATCATGGCATTATTGCATCCCGACATGGCTTGTACAGATATGGTGATCTGTTTTGAAAATCTCACGGATGCTAGTGAATTCTTACGTTTTTCTTAAAGGGATAGTATCACGAGGTTCCACGCGCGGCACTGTTCACTATTCTTGCACCGGAATTTTGGACATATCACTGTTAAAAGTGATTTTTTCTTTCTTTTGGCTATCAAAACGGATTTTTTGATTCAACAAATACCTCCACCTCTCGACGGCCTTTTTGAATTTGCGGAATCAAACTTGAAAAGTGGGCCGACGTTTTCAAGTTTCGACCTCGTGATACTATCCCTTTAAGCAAGACTCGAGTTTCGCATTTTAGGTGAACCTCATCAGTTGCTCCCATAAGTAAATGTCTCGCGGAATAATATGAAATAATTCCGTTGTCCATGAAATGTTTGCCGCTCTCGTACTCTTGGGAAGGATCGAATGTTCCGTTTTCTCATTGGCTCGTTTAATTGAATCAATAGCATTGGTGTAGTTTCCTTATAACTCACACTATTCACTATTGGTGGAGGTCTTTTCTGCTTTTAAATAGCCGAGTCAACCCCACCGTGCTGGCATTTGGACTTTACCGTAAAGAAATTTCATTTTTCGATGGGAATTTATGTTGATATCAATTCTGTGATTGACTTTTTCTTTGTGTTCACGCTAGCTTTGGAGAAATGCTTATAAAACGTGTTCAAATTCAGTCGTAATAAATGATATCTGGTATTATGTAAACAAAACAATACTTATGTCACGCAAAATTCGTTGAGAGGGAAGGGGTGCGTTGTCGCGAACGCCTCTGTTTGGCGCAAGAAGTCCATGACAATTCTCAAGTAAGAATGATTTAATCACAAAGTCCCTAGATCCTTAGTCACAATGTTCACCGATCTTGAAAACGCATTCACTCTGGTCATTCACATGGCCTGTAAAGTAACCTTGTCTTAACTTTGCAAATTCAAACGCCTTACTGATATACTACTTGTCAAACTAAATCACTTGATAAGATCAATGAATGAAAATATTGAAATGAACCGATTTCCGACAGCGTGACCCAGTTTAAAAAAAACGTAAAACTTTCTTATACAAGCGCATGAGTATAGGCTACCAGTGTAGCCTCTTGTTAACTGACAATTCGCCGAGAAAATAGTAGTTAACTGAATTTCAATATATATTTTCTTGCTTTAAGTATGCTATATTCTTTGCTAATTGAGCTACGTTGAGCACTCTAAGACAACTCTCTTGCGTCAGGATTTCAATGCGATCAAGCTACGTTGAGTACTCTAAGGTATCTGTCTTGTCCGCTTCAGGATTTGAATGTGATGAGAATAACACACCGACTTATTGATATTCCTCTTCTTTTTATAAGCGGAGAACGTTTTCTCTGTCTTCCTTGCCACTAAAATAATACATTATCTTTTTGTTTGTCTTGTCGATTAGCTCCCAAAAAGTGCCAATATTTCTCTCAAAAAAATCAACACGCTGAAATCGCTTATAATGCTTGCTTGATAAACTTTTGTTAACTAAATCAGCAAAATTATTACGTTTTTTGCATACTATTGCATAATCAAACCG
Organism: Dendrophyllia cribrosa; assembly: GCA_024195265.1. Classification (NCBI taxonomy): domain Eukaryota; kingdom Metazoa; phylum Cnidaria; class Anthozoa; order Scleractinia; family Dendrophylliidae; genus Dendrophyllia; species Dendrophyllia cribrosa. The sequence continues at coordinate 16,131,679 of JAJLRJ010000012.1, read as the reverse complement.
TAATTGCAATGATTCAGTGTTCCAAAATAGAACAAAAGCCAAATCCAGACTCTTGCACAATCAAACGGGAACATTTTTAGTTAGCTGAATCGGCAAAATCTCACCTCTCTTGCATACTATTGCAAAATCATGACACCTCAACATTTAATAACCATTCAAAATTGAAATTTCTCTTTAATAATCAAACCGTAATAGCAATGATTCAGTATTCCAATGACTACTGAAAAGGGAAATTAACGTTAATTTTGCGCAAAAGCAAATCCATTGTATAATACAATCAAATTAGGCCCCTTCACGAGCGACGCATGAAAATAAAACGCGTGTTTTATTTCCGATTTGACAGCCTTGTCGGATAAATGACCACAAGTAGCTTCTCATTGTCTAAAATTAATTGCCGACTCGCTTAAGCTACCTGGTTTGGTGGCATAAATTTAACGAGAGTTTAATTCAATTAAGCTGACTCGCTTAGCTTTAAGCGAATTGGAAAACCAACTCTTTTCACTAGATTTCCGGTTGTCACTCGCTAGTCATACCGGATAGACAACGTATCCTAGAACATTCCTGACAATTTTTCTTTTCACGAGATTTCCAGTTGTCACTCGCTAAGCGACTTCAAAAATCGCTCCTCGCGGTTAATCTTCCCGGGCAGACAAGGCATCGCAGAACATTCCTGCCAATTTTTAGAATTTTCTGTCAATTTTCTATTTAACATGTGTAGATTTTATCTGTGCCTAAAACCACAGAAACAATAAATCCTAGTCAGGCGATGAGGCATAGCTCTAAAACAGTTGAAAAACAACTCTGCTATAAACCCGGGTATAAACCTCAAAAAGCGGACAAAGATACAAGGTGAAATTTCTTAGCTTCGTCGAGCGCGGAAAATGTGAGCTATAAACCTCAAAAAGCAGACAAAGATACAGGGTGAAATTTCTTCGAGCGCGGAAAATGTCAAAGCGCAACACCCGCAGATCACTGTAAATAAGAACTGTAATACCTTTGTGGTAAGGTCATAGCTCTAAAACAGTTGAAAAACAACTCTGCTATAAACCTCAAAAGGCGGACAAAGATACGCTTCGTCGAGCACGGAAAATGTCAGCTATAAACCTTAAAAAGCGGACAAAGATACAGGGTGAAATTTCTTAGCTTCGTCGAGCGCGGAAAATGTCAAAGCGCAACTCGCGCAGATCACTGTAAATAAGAACTGTAATACCTTTGTGGTAACGTACCGTAAGACATAACAAGTTCATGACATTTCAATACCCTAGGGAAATTAACAATAGGTCCGGGGTGCTCCTCAAAAATTTTACTGGCGGTATGTGACGCACTTCTTGAAATCCTAACCGGTTTAACCAACCATATCCTCAATGCTCTAATATAGCTGCTATAAAAAAGAACGAAGTAACCCCACCCCCCGGACAAAAGTTAACAAAACTTAACAAAGAGCCTTTGTTAACAACTTTTGCCCCTTTTGCAGGCTTGATTCCTACATCTCGTTTGCGCGCATGCGCGCGCATTAACGAGATAAAAACGTTGATTCAGATGGAACTGATTGGGGGATTGCCCGACGTTTCGAACGTTCAATTCAAATTCTTAACGGTAAAATGTTTGCATGCGACATTTGTTAGGCGCGCGAGAGCTACTTTGACGAAACTGTCTGTTTTGTAACATTCCATCGTGTCTTTAATCATACAGATATATCGTGTTTTCATGATTATGTCCAGGTGCGTGTTTTTAGTTTGCTTAATTACCTTGAAAAAGCCAAAAGCGATGAAAGCCAAGAAATATAACAAAAGAGACAAACTAACACAGGGTCCAGAGGAGCTCTATTTGATCGTACACGACGCTATTTTCTTCGAATCGTCGCCGTCTTGAAAGTTTAACTTATCGCGTTACACAAAATATGTACCAAATTACTAAGGGTGTATTCTTTACTGTACACCGATTTCGCAGCTTCCGAGCCCGTCGCAATTTAGCCCGCGGTACATATTTTGTGTAACGCAATCAGTTTAACTTTCAAGACGGCGACGATTCGAAGAAAATAGCGTCTTGTACGATCAAATAGAGCTCCTCTGGACCCTGTGAAACTAACTGCTTAAAAAGTCCAAATCCCATAATAATGTCAGTTTTGATTTCTTGACAGCCTGTCACAAAATCAAATTTGATTAACTTCCATCCTTGTAAAACTGTACTTTATCTCAAAACTACTTGTCTGTTTTGCTCTCAAGAATAGTTGTTGTATATTTGATGGAATTTGGCGATATAACATGTTACCTGGAGGACTGCTCGCGGGTGTCACAGGAGAAGATTGCGGTAAAACGGTGGATGAAGACGGAGACGGAGACGGAGAAGCTAGGGTTTAGATAAATGATGGTTAAATAAAATCAATATGAATCAAGATACAATTGAAAAATATACATTTCATATTTCAGTCCAAAAACAAATTTTTAATTTATATCCAAAAATAGTGCGACATAACGTTTAGGAAAATTGCGGAAGCAGAGGTACGCATGAGTTACTGGAATGGATGCTTCGAACCAAACTAAATTCCATAGCAAACGAAACATTCCATAGCTCTTCAAAGGAAACACAAACGGGGCAGATAATTATTTAAAATATTTCAGATTAGTTGATACATTTTTCTTGCATATTTTCAAGATCATTTAAGATTGGCACATGCCGTTTTTAGTAGCTGTTTGTTTTTCCTTGAGACAAATTTTGGTTAAGTTTGGTGACAACCGATTGCTATGGTAACGAAATATCACGTCATAAGTAGCATGTGGTCAACCCATTTTTGAACAAAAATGCGCGTTTTTACCTTTTTTCAGTTTAATCCTATTCGGTCTGGGGGAGCACAAAGTGCTCGCGTTAACTTTCAACATTCATAGCTTCTTTAATATATATTCAAACGCTATCAAACTTTGTGACTTTTCCTAAAAATTATCTGGCAACTATTTCATATGACAATTTTTTGATCACGTGACTTGATGTTTCCATGGCAACAAGATTTTGACAACCATGTTTTTTGACATTTGCATATTTATACCTTTCAATGAAGAAAAACAATGTTTATTGGTATAACTTTTGTATTTTTATGTCATTTAGCGTTTATTTATTGGTTTTGATGAATTTTGCGTCAATTTGGACGGTTTTTAAGGGGTTTTAAAAAATTTCAGAAATCCAAGATGGCGGATCCAAGATGGCGGCCGTATAACTAATTACCTAATAACTACGTCATATGACGTCACCGTATCATTGTGCGGACCGCAAAGAAGACAGTTTTAGACCTACTATGTACCCTCTAAGTTTCATTGTCATAGCCTTAATGTTCTTGAAGTTACGAAGGGGGGGCACAATGTGCCCCCCCCCTCCCCCCCTAGGCTCAGGAACTCAAAAAAAGCCCAGGCTGAATAGGGTTAAAAACATAAAATGCTACCAAAAGCATCAAAATGTTTAATTGTATGTTAATTTGCAACACTAGCAAACATTATTTGAAATTTCCGCATTTTCCTAAAAATTTTGAATTTGTAGTAAAATCCAAGATGGTCAGTGGCCATCTTGACGGGCATTTTGGATGACGACACTGACCCCCAGCAGCGCCACAACCCATAATATTTACCTTATTTTGTAGAGCACATCGCGGGCTATCTATTAGATAAAAAGTATTTGCGAAATATTGCAACATCGCAAAGAAGGGGGGATGCAATAACACCACCCCCCCCCCCCCCCCCCCCCCCTAGTACAACGGTTGGGGTATAAGTTTGCGTGTACGTCTGAGGGTTAAAACATTAACGATTGAAAACTGCACATGAAGTAAGGAAATCAGTGTAAAACAATCGATGTAGAATAAAGATATTAATAAGGCGACATGAATGAAGGCAGGTTAAACCACCTGCAAGTGCCCAGACCTCTGCCGTTCCAGAGGACATCCCGTTTGGAAGGAAGTGAGATTTATTTATCCCGGAACACCAAGTGACATCATTCTAACGACGACAGCAGCAATCACGACATGATAAGTGAACACAGGGACCAAACCATCGATCATCATTCTTAGAATCAATATCAACGTCATGACAGAAATAGCCATCACCCACCATCATAGTCACCGCGATAGAACTCGTCGTTTTAAATTTTGACAACTTAATGAAAAAAAATATGCATAAACATTCCTGAAACCTATTTAGCCTGGGCTCTTTTGGAGTTTCTGCGCTTGGGGGGGAGGGGGGGGCACATTGTGCTCAATCCCCTTCGTAACTTTAAGAGCATTAAACCTATAATGTTTAGATGACAGCTGGATTAATAAAAAAATGTATAAATATGAATTTTAGTGGGATTTATGAGGTCGGCTCTTACTTCCACTGTTTCCAGATAGAATTGGAATTTGGAAAAGTGAACATCATAATCATCATCATCATCATTATCCATAATCATCATCGCTATTGTTGTTATCTTCACTATTAATATTATCGTCGTGGGTTTTCGTAGTTGACGTCATCGTCATTGTTGTCAAGATACGTCATCTTCCTGCTTAATTCAATTGTTATGTTTCTAGTATCATCTACCATGGAAGATTGACATCGAGCATTCTTAAGACACATGTGCTAGCAATAAATGCGCATGCTTTTCGAAAAATCGGAGAAAAAATAATATATTATAATGTAAACGTTGCTCGTCGTATTGTCAACGGTGTCGGACCACTGGAATGTTATAAGTGCTGGTCTTGCATCGTGGATGGTGACAGCGAAAGGTGACATGAGCGCGTTTCAGTTTTTCACTGATGGCGGGACAGCAGTACGAAACGTCTGGATGTTTGTGACATTAACAACGCCTCCAAAACACCCTCAATTTCGATTTTTAACTCATTCTTTCAGGGGCACCAAACAAGGAATGTTAAAGAAAACGCTAGGAATGGCGTTGTACTGTTTTCCCTTTTCATTTTAGTGCCTTTACAGGGAAACCAACAAGGAATGTTAAAGAAAACGCTTGGAATGGCGTTGTACTGTTTTCCCTTTTCATTTTAGTGCCTTTACAGGGAACCCAGCAAGGAATGTTAAAGAAAACGCTTGGAATGGCATTGTACTCTTTTTCCATACCATTTTAGTGCCTTTGCAGGGAACCCAAACAGGAATGTTAAAAAAAAACGCCTGGAATGGGGTTGTACTGTTTTTCCACATCATTTTAGTGCCTTTACAGGGAACCCAACAAGGAATGTTTAAGAAAACGCTTGGAATGGCGTTGTACTCTTTTCCCATACCATTTTAGTGCCTTTGCAGGGAACCCAAACAGGAATGTTAAAGAAAACGCTTGGAATGGCGTTGTAATGTTTTCTCATATCATTTTAGTGCCTTTACAGGGAACCCATCAAGGAATGTTAAAGAAAACGCTTGGAATGGCGTTGTACTGTTTTTCCACATCATTTTAGTGCCTTTACAGGGAACCCAACAAGGAATGTTAAAGAGAACGCTTGGAATGGTGTTGTACTGTTTTCCATATCATTTTAGTGCCTTTACAGGGAACCCAACAAGGAATGTTAAAGAAAACGCTTGGAATGGCGTTGTACTGTTTTCCATATCATTTTAGTGCCTTTACAGGGAACCCAACAAAGAGTTTTAAAGAAAACGCTTAGAATGGCGTTGTACTGTTTTCCATATCATTTTAGTGCCTTTACAGGGAACCCAACAAGGAATGTTAAAGAAAACGCTTGGAATGGCGTTGCACTGTTTTCCATATCATTTTAGTGCCTTTAAAGGAAAACTGTGTAAAACCTAATACAGTTTGAGCTTTTCGGTTGTTTGAGCTGAATATTTCAAGGGCAGAAAATTTTACTAGATTCTTTCTTCTTTTCAAAAATTTTAGCTGACCTTATTTCGTACCCAACACGACATTTGTAAACCTCCTCCTCTAGTTTACAATCTAATTATTTGCTATATTTTAGATGAATAAGGCTTTCTAAACAGCTTCAGCCGAACCCTTTGGTTGGATATCCTGTGCACATGCTCTGTGGCGCTGCACTTTTTTAATTATACCAACGATTAAAACTAACGTTCATGATTTCGTGGGTATAATAGAACTCACAATTGTCTGAACAAGCTGTTATCTGGCCTTGTAGCTCAGTGGTGGAGCGTTTTCACTTGAATGATAAAATATATGTCATGGGTTTGAATCCCGTGGAAGCTTGAAATACGTTTTTTTTCAGGTTCTTATATGCAACTCCTTCAGTTACGTTGCTGTGAAGCGAGAGAAGATTGTAGAAAACCCCACTTAATCCTAAGTTGCTTTACGCAACCGAGCCCCGTTTACTAACAAATTTTATCACCTTGATCGTTTGCTTCGGGCGTTTCACAGTGTTGTCCGGTGAATTCTGAAGGACAACTGCAACTGTAACCACCGGATCCTGATGAGCACGTACCGCCATTTTGACAAGGGTTGGTCGAACATGCGTCTGCGGAAGGATCAATAAATAATTAAGTAGTTATTGCAATAAAATCTCAAATAAGAAGACCATGTGCTTTTATTAGTGACACTTAAAATTCCGGTGGTCTCGTCAAATGTTAAGCTTTAATTTGTCGTTTTCTTCAGAACTGTTTGCAGTCCATGATACGAGTGTATTTCCCTGTAGGTTTTACGACCTGGTGACGTCCATTAAGCCTAAGATGGGACCTCGAAAGTGAAACGTGGAGTTTGTGAAAATGTGATGACGCGTGCGCCTCGAAATTTAAGCTGTATTTCAAGATTTTATGTTGGTGGAATTCAACTGTATTTGTCTCCTGGACACAACTCGTCTCTATGAAAGCTATACAACTTGTCATATACAAAATGCTATACACATACATATATACCTACACTAGGTCATGATAAAATCATTCATATTTTTGTTATTACTCATGCGCGAAGCGGCATGAGGTTAAAAAATGGGCTCCGGTTTTTCTTTTTTATTATTATTTTTTTGTCTCACGATTTTGCATGCAAATATATGCACGCATATTTTAGTGACCGGGTCGTCGGGTCACCAACAAATTCTACAAAAATGGCTGCCGTGATCGGCATGTGCTTGGTTTTTAAACCGAAGTTTCGTGTCATCGGATTAATAACTCGCATTTAAAATATTCAAAATGGAAAGAGAAAGCTTTAAAGAATGCCCAAAATCCGCTATAGTGGAGAAAAAGGAGAGCTTTAAGCGACTAAATCTTGCTTCGAGGAACTTCATACGCTTTTATCAATGCGGGGCCGGGGCGATCAAAACCGAAGAAGCGGAGTTTTAAAGAATTTTCAAACAGACAAGGGACTTTACTGTAAAAGAAATTTCAATCTTCAGTGAGAATTTATGTTGATATCAATTTGTGATTCACTTTTTCTTTGTCTTCTCGTTAGTTTTGGAGAAATGTTTATAAAACATTCTCAAATTCAGTCGTAATGACATCTGATATTATGCAAACAAAACAAGACTTAATTTTATAGTTCTAACTTCACACGCGTCGCCTAATACCCAAAGATGTCTGTGTATGTTTTGCAATTTTCATTTGCAAATCAGTTTGTAGGGCAATTTTCGATACACAACTGGTGTATTTTATTCGAAAATTAGTCATACTAGTAATTCTAGACCGAGTAAAAGTTTTTGTGCACAGTCCGCGTAATTCTGTTTTTGAGATTCGCTAAAATTGAAAAAAATAGCCCGTTCGTTTGCTTATTTCATTGCTTTTAAAAACAGTCTTTTCATATGTAACGGAAATAAGTCGCAATTTGGGAAATAAAAGACGAGTGTGTATTTGATCGGGAATCAATAAATTGAATATTCAAAGCGAGCACAGAAAACGTGTTTTAGCGTGTTCTTTAGTGTGGCACGCAAAATTCGTTGAGGGGGGGGGGGGGAGGGGTTTGTGACCAGTTGAAAATAAACCATAACACTTTCTCACGCAAGCGCATGAGTGTAGGCTACAATTGCAGCCTCTTGTTTGTAATAGGTTTAGATGTCCACAGTATACAATATCGTTTGTTTCCTTAAGTTGTCGATAAGCCGCGTTTACTGCCAAGCTCCGAGACACACAACTTAAACACAGAATAAACTCAGAGAGGCCGAAATCAATTTTAATTGAACAATTTTTAACAGCGTTTTTAAATATACCTCAGTTGTACCCCAGGTCATGTTTATCTAATGTTATAACATTCGGTGTTTGACGAGGATTCGAACTTCAGTATAACATTGACTACAACAAATTGATTATCTTAGTGTGAGTGAGAGGTCAATTGAATGAAGGCCCGTTTCACAGTGAAACATGAAATATTTATCTGAGAAAACACTTTTGATCAAGAGAAGAAACGTTAAGAATGATAGCAGTATATACAAAACTTGCAAGCTTTTCCATTTCCAAAATCAGCTATTTCCTCATACCACAGTATGGTGGCCCATTAGGGCCATAGAGTTTTTTTTTCTTTCCTAGTTTTTTTCTTAGTTTACAATGTTTTTTTTTTTCGTTTTTTTTTCTTTTTTATTTCTGTTTTGTCGCATTTTTTATTTTTTATTTTATATTATATAAATATAAAAAAAAACGGGATTTTTTTAATTTGAAAAAAAAAATGCATGTGGCCCATGAGGGCCATAGCCCCATAGAGGCCATAGCCCACCAGGCATTTCGACATTAGATATCCCACAGTGCACTTCGGGATGGTGTTTATGCCATGTGCCGAACCATTGCTGATAAATCGCTAATTTTACGAAATGTCTAAGCGGAAAAAGTCGGAGTGGGATGGGTTTAGGGCGAAAGTAGCCAGGAAAAGAACGGGCAACAACAAAGAAGAGTCAAATGGATTGGAATATCTCACAGTGCAACGCCTTTCTTCGTCTGTAAAAGGCAAGTGCCAAAAATACTCTCGTATCGGTCCACTGACCATGGTTCCCCTCAATTGCGAAGCCACACTCCAAAACATTAAAGAAGCATGCAAAACTCACTTCCAGCTCGCCGATATGGACTGCGATTTGCTTGCCGATGAGAGGGGACCATCCTACACCGAGACAAGCCAAATCAAGAATTGGAAAGTACTTCACATCAGATTTATCGAGCCAAATACTGTACGTCCAGATGCCCCGAATCGACTGCGTGACCGGTTGGAATTTCCTCAATCAGCACCCGCGAGCCCAAGCAAGTCCGTGGGTATTTGAGGTAAAAATGTTCCCCATGATACCATCCAAGATGCCTGTATCCATGCCGTTAAGTGCAATGTTAAAGCTAGGAAGGCTAACGAACTAGATGTTGTTACTTTGACACTTGAGGAGTTTTCTGTCAAGGACATGTCATGGCTCGAACCATTTCAAGTAAGGTTCTCGCTACAAAAGGAAAAATTTGCAAGCGGTGCCTTCCGCGATGCTTATGAGGCAAATGCACTGTCAGGAATTCAGGATGGAAAGTATGTAGTGAAAAGGTTCAAGGAAGACCAAATTCGTGACATTGTAGAGTTGTTTAATAGCGTAGAAGGTCATACACGTAAGGCTGTTCAAATGAATTCACTGGCCCGCAATTTTGTTACAAAAATTCGCGTGTTACGCAAAGACAAACGTGAGTTTTGTTCTCCATCATTGTAAACGTGATAGAGAATAATTAATCATGCATTTTAATTCACCCATACTCCCTTTCGGTCTGGTCGCGTAGGGATGAGACCGATCAATGACAACGTTTAATCAAACAGCTGTATATATATAGACGGTTTTGAAGGTGCTGCCTGAGCCAACGAAAGATGTCATACCAAAAGGATCACAATAATGGATTCACAGTGCGGATAGGGTGGATATGATAAAAAACTAGTTAAAAAGACCGAAAATGGACAACTTTTGGTATAAAAAATATTAAAATTTAGTTTAAAAACGTTTCGGTCTCTCGACCTTCATCAGTTATACAGACAAGTTACACATGAGACCTAAATACGGTTACAACAATGACTTAATGTTAAACTACTGATAAATTACGTAACAAAAATAAAAGCAAAAATTACAACAATAATACAATAATAGAAGTGATAACGAGACTAAACCAAAGGAAAACCACAATTGCCACAAATAATACTAATGAACTACATTAACCTAACAAAAGGTATAATAATTAAGAAAAACAATCAAAAATAAATAAAAGTTATGCAATAGCCCTAACTTAATAAGTTTCCCATTCAGGGCTCTGAACAATCATACAGGCCAATGCCACAACAAAATCCCTGAGCAGGGTCCTTAAACAATGAGTAATAAATTCCACACTTAGAGCCTTTGAGTGACGAGGCCAGCACAAAAATAACAAATTCCCGAACGAGGCCCTTGAACGTTAAGACAATTACAAAAGGCGATAAAATTTTTTTTGCTAAAAATTCACTATAAGAAAATCACAACCTAGTGATGAAACCTCCCTGAATTTAATTTTAATGAATACGATTTTTTGAATGAAATTATTGTCTTTTATTTAGCCCAAAAGGTGCGAGGTCGCGATACACTTCAACAAAACGCCACACATTCTAACAGATTTCACTTTTCAATGCATAGACCAAATTTATACAAACACAAATCAAGACAGAAAAATTACTTGTCACGAAAGAAGCGTATTGGAGTGCGCAACTATTTTCCCTTTCACCTTTTGGGCTAAATGCGTGTTTATGCATGTTTATGGAGGAAAGAAACAAATAAACTATGCTTTCATCCCGACAAGCCTGTTTCGTGGTTGCCCACTCATCAGGGGATTCAGTAAGAATATTCTTTACCATCGCTTCTTATATACAAAATAATTTACATAATAACAATAACAAATCTATGCGGCGCGAAGTTTAACAGTTCAGCTGTTGCGTAAAAGGGCTTTGTTTCTATGGCGGCAAGAAGGCACGAGTTCATTACGTTTGTTAAGTGTAGAAAGTTTCGGTCGGCAAATGATTAGAAATTTTTCCTTTAGGCAGAGGTTGCATCTTTTGCTTGAGCTGTTGTACGGTGAATGCGAAGACAGGATGCGCCATGAAATATAGTGTTCGATGTTGTTGTCTTTGAGAGTCCAGATGTACTTGCTTAGTTCAGTTGAGTTTCTGTGTTTAGAGTGGCGGAATGATGCGGTGTGGTTTCGGTATCTTGTTTTAAAGTCGTTTTCCGTGAGTCCGATGTATGTTTCTGTTGTATTGTTGTCGTTGCGCGTGACTGTAGCTTGGTAGATGACTGATGATTGTAGGCAGTTTCCGTCGAGTGGGCATGTGTTCTTTTGTCGGCAGTTGCATGTCTTCTTGTCTTGAATGGTATTAGAGTTAGCTGTGGCGGCGTCGTTGGCTTGCGTGGATGACTTTAGAATCTGCTTATTATGGTCATCAATTATCTGTTTGGCGTTATTCATGTAGCTGTAACTTATTTTTATGGTGTTGCGGTTGAAGATTTTTCGGAGCTTGTGATATATATATATATATATATATATATATATATATATAAATAAATAAATAAATAAATTTGTGTTTCGACTTTTCCGTAGTAGAGTGCTCAATACAAAAAGTAGAGCGTGATAAATATTTAAAACAGGAAAAAACCAAGCTGCGCCACCATACCAAAAAGCACTAGACGAAAGTGGATACAGCTACACTCTACACTACGAACCGATCACGACCCCTAATCGCAGAAACAGACAACGTAACAACATCCTTTGGTATAACCCCCCGTTCAGCAAAAACGTCAGCACAAACATCGGTCAAAGATTCCTTGCCTTAGTAGACAAACACTTTCCTAAAGACAACAAACTCAGTAAAATCTTCAATCGAAACACCGTCAAGATCAGTTACAGCTGCATGAATAACACCAAACAAATTATTGACAATCACAACAAACGTGTTCTAAATTCATCCAAAGTCACTGATAATACCGCATATAACACTACTCACACCAAATCATGCAACTGCCGTCAAAAGAGCTTATGCCCTCTAAACGGAAACTGCCTTCAATCATCTGTCATCTATCAAGCTAACGTCACGCGAACCGACAACAACACTTCTCAATCATACATCGGACTTACGGAAAACGACTTCAAGGCAAGATATAGAAACCATACTTCATCTTTTCGTCACGCAAAACACAGAAACTCCACCGAACTTAGCAAGCACATCTGGTCACTTAAAGACAACAACATCGAACATTCTATCTCATGGCGTGTAATTTTTAATAGCTCCTCATATAGCAGCTCAAGCAAAAGATGTAATCTCTGTCTTAAGGAAAAATTCTTAATCATTTGCCGCCCTGACCTATCATCACTTAATAAACGTAACGAACTTGTATCCTCTTGCCGTCACCGTAACAAAGCGTTGCTATGTAACAACTAAACATCCAAGCATTCAAATTTTGTATATAAGCGATGGTTATGTTTATTCTTTAATAAAATCCCCTGAAGAGTGAGCAATCACGAAACAGGCTTGTAGGGATACAAGTGTAGTCTTTTTCCTGTTTTAAATATTTATATATATATATATATATATATATATATATATATATATATTTATTTATTTACAAAATTCATTAATAATTCATGAGCAAGTAAACCAATCCAAACATGTAATTTAAGTCACATGGACACCACTGTAAACCCAATACAAATTCCAACTGTCTGAAAGCTCGGGGAGGGCTTGAAAAGATAGCAGGGAAAAACTGGGGTTTATGAATTATAATGAATTGTTGACCAATTGATACAGAATACTAATTAACCTATTAGTATTCTGTAAGAAATTGATACAGAATACTAATTAACTATTAGTAGCGGAGCACTTGCCGGGCCAAAGGCCTGGCTGCGCAGCACCATACTCATAGAACCTGTGTCCGTCATTTTTCATGGTCATGGCTAGCGAAATGTTTCGCGGGCGCGCCTCCGTGACATGTGTCAGTCGGTCGCGCAAGTGTGGCGCGGCTACACAGTCGTCAGCTCTGTAAACACTTTTTAAAGTTTTAAAAAAGTTGGATCTTTTGCAGTGTTTAGCGGAGCAGTGAAGTCGTTACTTCCCTGCATTTTTTCGCGGTTTGCTACTCAAGACAGGGATACTAATTAAGGGATACTCAGAAGCCGCTTTAGTGGAAAAAGAAGAGCTTTCGGGGATAAAATCTTGCTTCGAGGAACCCTCATACGTTTTTATCAATGCAGGAGCAATGCGGGGGATGCCTTGTTTTTATTACGGATTTCAGAACCGAAGAAGCGGAGTTTTAATGAATTTCCAAGCAGTCCAGTGACTTAAAGGTAAAATAAATCACATTTTTCGATGGGAATTTATGTTGATATCAATTTTTGATTGACTTTTCCTTTGTGTTTTGGAGACATGTTTATGAAACGTGCTCAAATTAAGTCGTGCTGTTATCTTGAATTTCATCGAGGACAGCTTTGCCTTAATGCGCTGTAAATCGTACGTGTTTTACTTTTATACATAAACTAATGAAGATTTGAATAAAATTTTTCGAAAGAAGATTGTGTTGTCCATTTTTATGTGTTTGTTCATTCATTAGATAGATTGAAAAGCGATTTTATAAACAAAACAAGACTTTGATTTTATAGTACAGTTCACTCACATCGCCTTATGCAAATATGTTTGTGTATTTTTGCAATTTTGATTTCCAAATCAGTTTCTCGGGCAATTTTTGGCAAACAAAATCTGTATTTTATTCGGAAAGTAGTCGTACTTGTAATTCTAGACGGAGAAAAGTTGTTTTTGTGAACTTTTCTACGGTCTAAATGTACTGTGCAGACGGTCGGGTAATAAGCTTACTGTTTTTTGAGGATTGCTAAAATTGAAAAATAGCCCGGTCGTCAATCTTAATTCTTGTGCTTCCGACCTTTCACCTTAGTTAAGTTTCACCTTAGTTAAGCTTGTTCATAGTGCTTCGCTGTTAGGCTCTGCCTATCTATATATATTATTCTGTATGAAATTGATACAGAATACTAATAGGTCGCTCATTATTCTGTCACCAATTTCATACAGAATACCAAAACCCCCGCATTAAAGCAAAACAGGGACGCAATGAATTAATGAACAACCAAGAGTCAGAATTGGCTATTAAAATCTTTAAAATGTGTATTTCAACAGCCGAGAACCAATTTCTCAATCTTCCCTTCGGTCACCCCTTGCTACAATGTTTACGCCATCTTCGCCATTCACGTTAGATATATGTCTATTTATCCCACAAACAATGTGATAAAATGATCTTCGAGGGTACCGACCACCGGAACGATTTACAATTTCGCCCACGAACTTCGTCATCCAGAAATTTAAAGACACAGGCGACATTTACGCGATATCGCTAGTTAAATCTTGAACTTCGTCCACCTTCGCGTAGCCAAAGCCCAGCGCCTCGTTTGCAGCTACCTAATTTGAGCGAGTACTTTGCCACTCCTCGAAAATCCTAATACTCCATTCAGTACCATTTCTTGTATTTTTGGGAGTAGTCTCTTCCAACTAAGCTGCCTCTTCGTCTGCATTTTTCGGGCTTCGAAAACGACATCCTTCCATATTCGCAATCACTGACGAATAATTTTGATTTGCATTCCCTGATCATTTCATCCCATGAGAATTTTCTAATCAGGGTAAAACAAAACGTGCTTTTCATTTCGTAAGTACAATACAATATTCGCGCCCGTATTGTATTGGATATACAATGTCTCGCCTTCGGCTCGACATTGCATATCCAATACAATACGGTCGCTCATATTGTATCTGGTACATATATAACACTTACATATAATGTATAAAAATGAATATAACTAGGCACAAAACAAACAAAAATAGATCTATAATAATATACTTTGTGGTTGTCGTCACTGAGATAGAGAGTGCTCGATACATGGAGTGAGGCATTTGCCAAATATTAGAATTGCGCACCGACGATGGAAAAAGTAGTCTTTAACTTGAAAACAAGGCGTTCGGAGAAAACTATTCTATTTCAGCCACTTTCCTTTATCGTGGTTTTCCTTGTACAGGTGATTATGAAGTCAAATCTAACGAGCCTCACTTAGCCAAGAGACTTCCAACTATACAACGCGCCAAATGTGTTTCTTTTTTCAGTTCGTATTTCGTCTGAAAATAAAATCCACTCAAGGCATTTTAATATGCTATAGTGGAGATAATGTGTCCGGTCTGTGAAGATGCCAGTCAAACCGCGATTGCGCAGTATGTATGTGATTAAAACGTTAACTTCGGCTTCGAAATGAGTTAACGCCCATTTGTATTTTGATATGCACGCAGTATGATCGACTGCATTTGTGTCAATGTCTGAGACCCTGTTTGTCAATGGCAAAATAAGGAAAATAACCGTTACCTGACGGACAACCCAAGAGTTCCATCCTCATGGAAGAACGGCCATACCAAGTTTTGGGATGCACTCGAATGTAGCGTGCATCAATGGTTGCTGACAAAACGTGCAAGACCACGGTGTTGCGGTCTTTGTTTCCCTGTAATACCTGCGGGTTTGAAAAATAATCATAACATTAAACTTTGAAGTTAATCGACGGTAACCGCTGCCGTATATATAGTGTATTACACGAGGTCAGTTATTCACTTCTCGCGTTTATTCAGAACTGAATTTTCAGTCCACGCTTGACTTGTTTATTTCTCCTCCCGCCTGACCCTAGTTCCTGTGATAAAGTTTTAAGATTAGTTCTTGAATTATAATTGACAGGCCGTCCAAACACTAGTGAATGTTTCAAGTGCGGAAGGCTTGTTCGAGGGATTGCAGAGCAAGTGGGGCAAGCTTCTTTCCGCGCGGTTTTGCCGCCCGCGGAGCCGTAGTTGGAGCCTCAGCTTCAACCTCTAGCTCAGGATACAGGGATGCCAGTTAATCAGGTTCCTGACGAATTCCAAAAATACGACAATGTGATTCAGGTAGGGGAGAATTTTAAACTGGGAGAGGACAGTTCTACAAACGCAAACGTCAAGGGAAACTTAAAGAAACACTTAGCGTTCTGGGAAGCAATAGGTGCCTCTTCGTTTATCATTAATGTCATGAGCTACGGCTATCGTTTGGATTTCATGGCCCTTCCGCCCCCTTGTTATCTCGGAAACAGTAATTTAGCTGATAAACACTCGGATTTCGTGTATAGTTCAATCAAGGAGCTTCTTCAATCGGGTCGGGTTAAGGAAATTCCCTGTAGGCCTACGGTCGTCAATCCATTGTCCGTTTCGGTTCATAACAATGGGAAGAAAAGACTTATTCTAGACTTAAGATATGTCAATTACTTTCTGCATAAGTATAAATTTAAATACGAAGATTGGAAGGTCGCTTTGACGATGTTTCGCAAGAATGGTTTTATGATTTCCTTCGATCTCAAGAGCGGTTACCATCATGTGGATATTTTCCATTCCCATCAGTTACCGTCTTACCATTTGGGCTTTCCACTGCCCCATACAAATTCACGAAAGTGTTACGTCCCCTAGTAAAATGGTGGAGGGTGAATAGCATTAATATAACTGTATTCTTAGATTATGGTTGGGTCATCACCAGTGGTTTGCGACGCTAAAACTATGACCGCGAATATTTATTCTGATATTACTAAAGTGGGTTTTATAATAAATCATGCGAAGTCAGTTTGGGAACCCACTCAGTGTATTACTTGGGTCGGTGTCAATTAGAACAGTGTGAACGGCACTATCAGTGTGACTCATGCGAGAGCTCAGAGTATCGAAGATACAGCTGCTCAGCTGGAATGTCAAAAGGTTTTAGTTTCACCTAGGCAAATGGCTTCCTTTGTCGGTAAGGTTATGTCGTCGAGTCCGGTTACAGGGACGTTACCCAGAATTACCAACATGCATTGTCAAATGATAGTTGCTATTGCAGAGCAGTGGGCTACTCCTGTGGTTTTAGACCAATATTCTATGGATGAGATTATGTTTTGGAAACGTCATGTCCATGCGCGTAATTTTAAGGCTTGTGGTGCAGTCATCTACATTAATGATGGAGGGGGGGGTCGGCATTTTTGCCACAAAATGTGGACCATGGATTTAAAAGCAAAGAGATCCACATGGAGAGTTCTGACAGCCATTGAATTTGCACTATTATCATTTCTACCAGTATTAAGTTCGTCTCATGTTATATGGTATACAGATAATCAGGCTGCCGCTAATATAGTTTGAGTACATTCCGGCCAGCTTGTTCTATTCAACAATAAAGACATTTTAATCGATGGTCAAACTATCTTCTATAAAAACTGGTTCAATAAAAGTATTTTTCTTATACAAGATCTTCTGAGGGAAGATGGAAAAACTCTCTCTTACACTGAGTTTATTAGAAAATACCAGATAAAGTGTAACTTTTTAATATATATGCAAGTTCTTCTGCAGTCCTGAGACATCTTATCGAAATGGAAAGACAAGATCATATAGACAAAAAAGGTTTTCTTTCGGAAAATTCGCTTCAGTTCTCACCTGATGCTTCCATAAATCTGCTTAAAATGAAAAATAAAGATTACTACTGGCTTCTAATAAACAACGGCAAACAAAAATTTAACGCAAGCCCAAAATGGTCAAGAGACTTGCAATCAGATGAAATGCTCTTGGAAACTTTCCTTAGCAGAGTGAAAAATATCTGTAAAGAAAATAAGCTCAAAGAATTCTATTTTAAGCTTCTCTACAGTATCCTAACCACGAAAAAAGAATTATTCACCTATGGTATGGAAAGCAATATGCTTTGTATATACTGTCAACAGAATGCTTCAAAAAATCCATACTTTTTACAACTACCACTGGACTAAACTATTCTTTCTAGAAGTAATTAAATGATTCAATGAAGAAAATGCCACCTCCTTCTTGTTATCTCCAATCGAAGTACTCTTTGGTGTAAAAACCGAATATGAAAACAAAGGGTCATCCAGGATTGTCAGAAAACTTAACTTTACTCTTGTATTTGCTAAATACTACCTATATTTACAAAAACTATCACAAAAAAAATATCCTTTAACGAATTCTTAGTTAAACTTTACTGGAAATATGACATAGAAAATCCCGCTTTCAAGTGTAACACCCGCTATTCATAGTGTTTGAAACATTTGTAAATTAATCGACTCTTCAGTATCTCTTTTGATGTTGCCTTTTGTTATTGTTGTTGTTGTTGCTGTATGTTCTCTTATTTGCTCAATAAAAAAATAGTTAGAGTTGGTAGTATGAAGTTTGACCCACATATCATCGCCCTAAAACTTTTTACGGATTTCGTAAGCAAATTGATTCCTCGTGAAGCGAGGGCCGAAGGCCCGAGCGTAGCGAGGTTAATAAATTTGTCGTCCCTCGGGAGCTGAGCTGGGTGACATTGATGGTGTCCGGCAGTTGCCTGGCAACAAAAATCGCGACCGCTGACAATGGCGTACTCATGTTTATTCATGTTTATTCCGGCGGCCGTTTACTCCTACTACTCATAGTCTGTGAAAAAATGTTTACTCTCGGTGAAACACAACCAATTTCTGATGCAAATGAGAAAGAACAGCGAACACAACAACGCTGGATTCCACAAGTGGCTGGAAATCCTTGTCCGAGAAAATTAACCACCGAAACTCCGCTGAACGGTGACTTGAAATTCAGCGCGATCGCGATCGAGCAACGAAGAGACAACGAGAAGAGCATAGATTACAAAGACTTCGAACAGCCTAGGCACACCGTTTGACTAGGTTCAAACGCCTTGACAAAATGCCGCCATTAGAATTCTGAACGAAACCGATCAGGAGAGGCGACACCGACTGGAAGTGTTGGACAAAATGATTCTGTTGGTAGACGCAACGAGAGGCGGCAAGAATTACACGATCAGCTAAATACTCGTGACGAATATCTTTCATACCTGATACGGTAGGGAAAAGCAAACACTGATTTATACAGGAAAGGCTCAGAGAAGAAGAGCGATTAAGCTCAAATCACCGGCTAAACTACTGAGAGGATAATCAAACACTGAAAAATAATTATCTTACTACACACTGTAATTTGTTTTTTATTGGTATCCTCACTAACGTCACTAAGGAACTTTTTAAATGATCGAAACTACAGCTAAGTGATCAAAACTACAGATCACACAGGTGGAAATTATTTCCCAAATATACAACATTTACATGATGTAGCATTGTTTGTGAATGAAACAGTGATCTTCAGTTTACAGCATTATTCATAAAATAGTTCAATTAGAAATAACATTCGAATGGTTTAGTAAGGAGAATTAGTGTTTACAATTTGGATAAAAACATTTTGTTAGGAAAAAACAATTTTCTGTTAGCTATCATGACCAGCTAATGTCAATGTGTAGCAACTGTATACATGTAGCTAAACACATGACACATCAACATTACTGCTTCACATTTATTCTTGGAACGGTGATCAGTATCTTAAGAGCCAGTCCACGAATGATTCAAGGATTTTTGGAAATGGCCAGAAACAACCCTACCTCAAACTTGGTGTGGTAAAAGGTAGTCATGAGCAAGTAATCAAATCGATATTATTTTGTCTTTTAAATCTCATATGATCACGTGACAGCTAATTAAATTTTGACCCCCCAGGGAGCCGGTTTTGACCATTGAATTTTCTAAAATTAACCAACTTTGCAGGTCCCTGATCATAACAAAAGCAACAGAATCTTTAAATGTAATAACGTTTCTTTGCTAGCCAATCCTTCTTCTTTTAAAATATAACAATATTATTCTCAGATTTTGCTTAACAGCTGAGAAATAGTTTTGAACAAAGAGGGTGGTTTGGTGGTGCTGAAAAATTACCAAAATTACCCAATTTCAGTTGATGTTTTCGGCCAAAGTGGTCAAAACTTTTTAACCTTTTATATTCCTAAATAAAGTCAGGGTATTGTATTTTCATAAAATTGAAAAACTTCTGCGGGCAAATCACTTTTAGGTTTTGTTCGAGATTGTCAAAAATTGACAATTTACTGAAATGGCCATACTTGCTCACCGACAAATGGGTCACATAAAATCAGCTTTGAAACTGGAAACTGAAATTATTACTGTATAAAAATACCATTAAGGTTAGGAAAGTACATTTTTATGGCTAGAAACACTTTCCAGCTTTGAATTTTGCTGAAAATGGTTTTATTAAGAGCAGCCGGTATCCTTTTCCCATTCCTTCCCCAACGAATTATACGCGATTCTATTCTTATCAGAATGAAAAAGTTCAACAATATAAATTATAATATTACACTCATTTTACCGATTTCGTTTTTTTTTTTAATCCACAAGTGAAAGACAAGAAAGCGACTAATCATTATCATGGACTGAAAACGGTGAAGGTGAACCGGTAGAAATGGAATAAGAAACTGCGTGACCATGGCGTGACGCCGACGCACGGGTTTTTGCTTAATATTTCCAGTTATCCACAGGAAATTTAAATCTAAAATTTTCTATTTGAAACGGGGAAAACCAAACAATACTTTATTTTGATGTGTCTTTTAAATTGTCTAACTGCTTTTTTGCCCGGTTCTTGTTAGATTGTCGAGTTTAACTCAAGATTAAGTTTCGTGAAACGACATCGTAATAAACAACATAGTTTTTCTCGCAAACAGCATAAATTAACATTCCAACGTGATAACACTGTTTCATTCTGATTATTAGATTGTTGCAAGCTCGTAGCACACTTTTAACTGGAAAACATCTCTTTAAAAGCAGCTTGCCGGGAAAAAAGAACGAACCTTTACTTTGCCTTGATCTGTCGAAAATAGAATAGTATATAAGCTTAAAAAAGATGATCAAATCAGACGTTTAATTTCGACAAAAGAATGAAGCCTGTGATTGTTTGTCAAGGACGTTCAGATTGCTAGAATCAAAATATATATGGGCAAAAAATAAATAATAATTAAATAATAATAAATAATAATAATAATGATAATAATAATAACTAAA
Organism: Dendrophyllia cribrosa; assembly: GCA_024195265.1. Classification (NCBI taxonomy): domain Eukaryota; kingdom Metazoa; phylum Cnidaria; class Anthozoa; order Scleractinia; family Dendrophylliidae; genus Dendrophyllia; species Dendrophyllia cribrosa. Next base: position 16,110,842 of record JAJLRJ010000012.1, on the reverse strand, counting down.
TAATATGCGCGTCAATGTTAGCGTGACTTATAATACTACTCTACTTCCTTATTGCAAAAGCAGTGATCAACAATAATCCAGTACCAGTTAGCCCAGTCGAAATTTTCCGCAGCATTTATTTAAAACAACTGAACCTTTACTTCAGTGACAGAAGAATGGACTCTCGCTGAACCCTAAAAATCACTAAAAATTACTATTAAGGCCGACACACACTAGGGGACATGTTGCGGGGACATGTTGCAGCGACAGTTTTCCTCGTGTGACATCCCCGTTTTTGCGAAAACGTTCTGTTGTGAGGACACAATTTTGTCCCCGCAACATGTTGCATGAAATTCAGCTGGTTTGAATTCGTGCGTCATGAAGCGGGGACAAAATGACCCCCATTTCGATGTCGATCCTCTTCTTCGAGAAAATCGGGTAGATACCTTTGCAAATTCACAAGTCGAGAAAATAGTCAATGAGAAAATTCCGCATTGTTTCCGCAACTGTACATTACTGTATTACTGTACAGCACTGCCTGAACTTTGCCAATATGATATTACAACGACTACAACGACTTCCACGTCCAACATCCCCTTTCAATGTTGAAATCTTACTCGGAATATTTCATTTAGAAGTGAAACATTTTGCTCTCATTGGAGAATTCTTGGATGAAAGTGAAGCTTCCAATTGTTTATATATATTAAAAAGCGTCGCCGCTTGTTGATTGTATGCATATGCTTTGTCCGCTGACCATTATTTGGTATCGAGGGCAATGAGGAATTAATGGCAATATTTGAAACCAATAAGTTTATAGAGATTTACCGTTAGTAAGTCATCTTTCGACAAAAAATATGGCTTTAAGTTGTAGTTTTAACCAAATTATTCAGTCGGATTGCTGTGTTCAAGCATTCCTCAAAGTAAAGCAAAGTTTGTAGAGGAAAGTAATTCCGCTTGATATGTGCGAAAGGGACATTCAGGTTTACAAGAAGTTTATTCAACTAAGCCGCTCAAAAGTAACAACAGAAGCCGAACTAATTCTGGCTAGGGCAGGTCAGTTTCTCTGGATTAGTTGCTTTCCATTTTCGTAATTTTCAGGTTTAAATTATAAGTCAACTGTGCAAGTAATTTACAACAATAAAAATCATTTGACTTAAAGGAATGTTTGACTGCATTGGAAGCTTTGAGCACATTCTTTGTGTGTGCGCGTCACCGGCATTTACTGGGCATCGGCTGGAGTGGAAGAAGCAAGTACTGTCAAGTTCCCTCGGAATTAACGAATCACAAGGGGAAGCCGCCCATCGGTGTCTGAACAATCGACAAAGGACATTCTCGTCAAATCAATTTCACGTCTTCAAAGCTAGTTCCTGTTGGAGCAGGTGTGTTACTTGCCCTTTTCGCGTGCAAGACAGGGGAAGGGGAACCTTTAAAAGGCCGGCACACACTTGGGGACATGTTGCGGGGATATGAAGCGGGGACATGTTGCAGCAACAGTTTTTCTCGTGTGACATCCCCGTTTTTGCGAAAAAAGTTCTGTTGCGGGGACACAATTTTGTTCCCCGCAACATGTTGCATGGAATTCGGCTGGTTTGAATTCGTGCGTCATGAAGTGGGGACAAAATGACCCCCATTTCAATGTCGCATCGTGCGCACAGCTCTTGCAAACTGTCCCCGCCACAAAATAGAAATGAACCCATAAAAACGCGCCATTGATTATCCCATGAGCCTTCAGTAGCAGGCGCCCTCAGTGATTTCTGTGATTTTATACCTCAATCCGCTTTGTGTGCACCAGCTTTTCGTTCTGTCCCTGCAAAATGCGCCTATGCTGTGACATGTTCCCGCAACATGTCCCCTTGTGTGTGCAGTAATGTAATGGATTATCAATGGCGCGTTTTTATTGGTTCAGTTCTATTTTCTAGCGGAGAGTCCGGGGACAGTTTGCAAGAGCAGTGCACACGATACGACATCGAAATGGGGGTCATTTTGTCCCCGCTTCATGATGCACGAATTCAAACCAGCTGAATTTCATGCAACATGTTGCGGGGACAAAATTGTGTCCTCACAACAGAACGTTTTCGCAAAAACGGGGATGTCACACGAGGAAAACTGTCGCTGCAACATGTCCCCGCAACATGTCCCCTAGTGTGTGTCGGCCTTAATAGTAATTTTTAGTGATTTTTAGGGTTCAGCGAGAGTCCATTCTTCTGTCGCTGAAGTAAAGGTTCAGTTGTTTTAAATAAATGCTGCGGAAAATTTCGACTGGGCTAACTGGTACTGGATTATTGTTGATCACTGCTTTTGCAATAAGGAAGTAGAGTAGTATTATAAGTCACGTTAACATTGACGCGCATATTATTTAGTTATTATTATTATTTATTATTATTTAATTGTTATTTATTTTTTGCCCATACATATTTTGATTCTAGCAATCTTAGCCTGCGAACAGGCTCCTGGTTCGGAGGGGCGCTATTTTCCGGCGCGAAGCGCCGGCAACGAAGGGGAGCCTGCACGCGAGTTTCAGAATATCGAATGTCTGCGTCCAAATTTTGGACGCAAACCTGGAAGCGCTGATTGGTGGATTTTAATTATTCATGACGTAATCGTAGTTTTCATTTCCGGTAGAGAAATTAGAAATTATTAGAGAAATTACTCGTTTCTTTCTGTTCAGAATTATTTTTGTCTGGTACAGAGTAACGTTTTCACTCAGTTCTTAATTCGAGTACATGAAATATTTCTGAGAATCCCAGACATTCTGACGAGACCGTGCAGACATTCTGACGAACGGGTGTGTATTAAAACAACTCGTCAATGAAAATTTCATCATTCGATGCGTTAAGTTTAAATATAATAAACATGTCTTGAATGAGTTGAATCGCCGTTCAATAAGCTTCTTGGTAGTTTGCCTGGGGAGGCAGCGGATTTTTGTTTTATCCTCACGAGGAGCTGTACCCATGAGCGGCGAAGCCATAAGCGATCGGTTGTCTATTTTGTCGCTCGGTTAAAAATAGTTTTGTCGATTTCTTCTGAATCATTGTCGTCTTTCTGATCAGAATTATTTTTATCCGACTCTTTCAGTCAGTTCTGAATTCTACGGCGGGTTCGCGATCAGAGTTAACGTGCAGTGCATGTCCTGGAGTCCCAGAAATGCCAGCTGAATGACCAGCTGAATGACCAATTCGTTCGTGATTAATGAAACGTTCATGAATTATTTTTCGTTGCTAGCGGCTTTCGAATTATTTTCGCAGACGGTTTTATTTGTTTTACAGCTTCTGAAGGATTTTTTTTTAACTACGACCGACCGCTGAAATTGCGTGTGTAAACAAACACGGCGAAGCGAAGCGACAAGAACTGTAAATAACTCGGAGATGGTTTTCGGCTAACTGTAACAAAACAACGTACTCTTATTTATAATGATTTTATCCGCTTTAAGGTATTGAATTGCAGAGGCTGAAAGTATGGTAATTTTAGGAGTTTATCCGTGAGACATGGCGCTCGCGAGCGACCGGGCGCCTAGATTTCATGTGTATCATCATTTGTTTACCTTGATTTTGAATTTAGACTTCCGGGGCGTGCTGATTGGTTAAAATTTGACAGTTGACAAGCTAAAGCAATCCGCGGGTTCTTGTGGGTGGCAGCCGCGATTTTGAAGGATGCGTGCAGGCTTCCCTTCTTCGCATGACCCCGCCGTCCGACTGGAAGCCTGTCCGCAGGCTATAGCAATCTGAACGTCCTTGACAAACAATCACAGGCTTCATTCTTTTGTCGAAATTAAACGTCTGATTTGATCATCTTTTTTAAGCTTATATACTATTCTATTTTCGACAGATCAAGGCAAAGTAAAGGTTCGTTCTTTTTCCCGGCAAGCTGCTTTTAAAGAGATGTTTTCCAGTTAAAAGTTTGCCACGAGCTTGCAACAATCTAATAATCAGAATGAAACAGTGTTATCACGTTGGAATGTTAATTTATGCTGTTTGCGAGAAAAACTGTGTTGTTTATTACGATGTCGTTTCACGAAACTTAATCTTGAGTTAAACTCGACAATCTAACAAGAACCGGGCAAAAAAGCAGTTAGACAATTTAAAAGACACATCTAAAATAAAGTATTGTTTGGTTTTCCCCGTTTCAAATAGAAAATTTTAGATTTAAATTTTCTGTGGATAACTGAAAATATTAAGCAAAAACCCGTACGTCGGCGTCACGCCATGGTCACGCAGTTTCTTATTCCATTTCTACCGGTTCACCTTCACCGTTTTCAGTCCATGATAATGATTAGTCGTTTTCTTGTCTTTCACTTGTGGATAAAAAAAAAACGAAATCGGTAAAATGAGTGTAATATTATGATCTATATTGTTGAACTTTTTCATTCTGATAAGAATAGAATCGCGTATAATTCGTTGGGGAAGGAATGGGAAAAGGATACCGGCTGCTCTTAATAAAACCATTTTCAGCAAAATTCAAAGCTGGAAAGTGTTTCTAGCCATAAAAATGTACTTTCCTAACCTTAATGGTATTTTTATACAGTAATAATTTCAGTTTCCAGTTTGAAAGCTGATTTTATGTGACCCATTTGTCGGTGAGCAAATATGGCCATTTCAGTAAATTGTCAATTTTTGACAATCTCGAACAAAACCTAAAAGTGATTTGCCCGCAGAAGTTTTTCAATTTTATGAAAATACAATACCCTGACTTTATTTAGGAATATAAAAGGTTAAAAAATTTTGACCACTTTGGCCGAAAACATCAACTGAAATTGGGTAATTTTGGTAATTTTTCAGCACCACCAAACCACCCTCTTTGTTCAAAACTATTTCTCAGCTGTTAAGCAAAATCTGAGAATAATATTGTTATATTTTAAAAGAAGAAGGATTGGCTAGCAAAGAAACGTTATTACATTTAAAGATTCTGTTGCTTTTGTTATGATCAGGGACCTGCAAAGTTGGTTAATTTTAGAAAATTCAATGGTCAAAACCGGCTCCCTGGGGGGTCAAAATTTAACTAGCTGTCACGTGATCATATGAGATTTAAAAGACAAAATAATATCGATTTGATTACTTGCTCATGACTACCTTTTACCACACCAAGTTTGAGGTAGGGTTGTTTCTGGCCATTTCCAAAAATCCTTGAATCATTCGTGGACTGGCTCTTAAATCTCCTCACAATATCAGTGCACGAGCAAGTACATATAGATTATACAAATTGAGAACCTGATCACCTTCAACATAAGTTGTCTGTGGAAATTGAATACAAATTCACTGAAGTTATATGGCTATGTGAACTGCATTGACACCAGAAAGGAGAATGTACATCAACAAATTAATTTTGATTTCAAGATTTTTAAAGTCGCTAACTGGTCATGAAGGCCTAAGTTCTGGTCTTAACCTACGAATTCTACATCCAGGTCTCTATACATTGCTTATGGTATTTGCAGAGAATCTGTTGCTTCATCTTGAATATTCATGTTTTGTAATCAATTTTGTAATTCCCATGACCTGTATCCAAAGTATAGTATTGCAGTTATTGCTGGGAGAATCTCATGCCACTTTCAACATTGAGTTGTTATTTTTGGGACAACATCACTTTTCAGCAGCAGTAACCTCCTGTGATCTGAACCATTCAAATGAATAGAGAATTGCATTCCCAATTGTTTGATTCCCAGTATATAGAACAAAAACTATAGCAGTATGTAAAGGGAACAGGAGATTTCACTCACAACTTTCAAAAATGGAATTTAATTGAGACAATCAAAATAAACAGAACACCACTGCATATTATCCTGGACCCATGTCCCACAACAGTACTTAATACATCCACTTTCAGACCAATTTTCTTTCTGACAAAAATTAATGAAGATAGGGGGGGGGGGGGGGGGGGGGGGGGGAGTCCCATGGCAGTTACAGCGACAAAACCCAACACTGACCAACACCAGCTCCCATTTATTTTATTTTAGGAAGACAGGGCACAAAGGACAAGTTAAATTGAAGAGACTGAGAACGAAAATGTCTCAACTTTAAATGACGTCATTGCCAGCAAGCAACACAACCTCTTCATTTAAATCAGAAATCCCATCTCTCCCTCCCACATCGCTAAAATTTTGCAGTGCATCCTCCCCCGAGCTTCGCGAGGTTCTGCGAGACACGTATTTCTACTTTATATTGACGATTGGCAGGTACAGCCAGTCGTCTTTGAAGCTTTTAATTCCCTCTGGGATCCACACATGGTTTCGCTGATTTCTACAATACGAAAATCCCGAGGTTTTTCTCTAGATTCTGGAATCCTGGTTCCTCTGGTATAGATGCATTTTTTGCAGAATTGAAGTGATGAAAATTGCTGGCTCGTTCCGCCAGTCTGTCTGATTCCGACATATGCGCAATCAGGGAGCCAAGGGCACCCTTGTTGTTTCATTGTGGAAATCCGTTGCCATTTGGCCATTGCTAAAAAGTGTTTATTATGACCCTATTGAAGCGTCTAGAGTTCTGGTGATAAAGGCGGCCTTGGTTCATGGTCGAAACGTTAATTCAGTGCTTGGTGCTCCCAGCACTCCAGGCTATGTGTTAATTTTGAAGATGAACTTGAGTGCTTTTGGATAAGCGCTTGAGAGATTGTTTGCCCGACAGCCGCTTGGCTGAGGCATACGAGCTGTTGTTATGGACAAGAACTGGGAGATTAATATTTACAGTATCATTAAGTGATTGTGCCTCCAAGCGGGCGGGGCCTTTCATTCATACATTCATTCATTCGTTTTATTTTGCCATTAACCACATTAAAAAATATATAATAATAATAATAATAATAATAATAATACAATACACTAGAAATTTATAATAACTTAAAAGACGATAGACTACAAAATGTTTAAGGTGGTAGTGACAAGGAAGCCTATATAGAAGCCGGGGACTTATGAACTATAGGCTTCATGACAATATAGAATACATCATACGAATTATGAGGACAACATAAAATATAAAATGTATTATTTTAAAAAGAAAAGAAAAGAAAAGGAAAGAATAAGTATGTAGCTCAACAAAGAGTATTTTTGACTAAGAAAGAAGGAATTTTTTAAGTATTTTGCCAAACAAACGGACGCTTTCATTGGCCTCGATTGATCAAGGAGTTGAATAGTTGTTATCTAATGGTTGAGTACTGCTGGGTTTTTTTCTTTGCTTTGATAATCATAGAGCAACCTTGTTGGAAGAACTTACCAAGTTCCTTGACACAATTTAAGTTACAGCTTATTTTAGATCAGTTTAAGTCTTAAGTCATTCAACTACAGTGCAGGAAGCTCATTAATTGGTGTAATAATTTTGGCATTACATTCTTGTTGCCTTTAGACTCTACAGTTCTAGTGGTTTATTTGTCGCAGTAGCACAATCAGCGTTGTTAAGGAAGTAATTTACTGGTTACGCGATTCGGCGGATATTAACAATAGTAACCCCCTAAAATCAGGGTTGTGTAGAAAAGTAGTCGAGGCCGCTAAACGTAGTGTTACACCAAGAAGGAATAAGAAGCTGTTTCACTCTTGTGATATAGTGAAACAAACAATTGAAGTATATGGGAAAACCCATGCTATTCTTAAAGATTTACGAATTGTGACCATTAAATGTCTTGATAGGTTTCGCGTGCTTTTTCAGGTTTAACGAGATAGCGAATATTAGGGCCTCCCATATTGTATTTGAGGAAGATCACGTTCGTATCCTTATACCCAACAGCAAAACGGATGTTTACAAGGAAGTTAACATCGCCATTATTGCAAAAACTGACAGTGTTGCATGTCCAGCTAGTATGCTTCGTAGATATTTGCCCCTTCCTGGTTTTACCACTTAATTTCCCCTGACCTGATTTTCAGACAGTTGGTCTTCCACCAAAGGACGAATAGTTACTCACTGGAGAAAAGGGTATCTCGTATACTAGATCTAGAGCGTTATTTCTGGATGCCTTAAAAGAGTTGGGTCTTGACCCTAAGTTATATGGGATCCATAGTCTTTGATCTGGCGGAGAAACCGCCGCTGCTAATGCAGCTAACGGATCCATATCCAAAAGGTTGTTAAAACTTCATGGCAGGTGAATATCAGATCACGAGAAAGATCTGTATATACAAGAGGATTTAAACGCAAAACTAGTTTCCAAAAGGCTAGGATTATAGTCCAAGTCCCTTACTCTATTTCCTGCTAATGTTCTTTTTCATTAGCGTTTCTAGAATTTAGTATTATCGAATGGTGTAACAGCCTATGTAATATTTATCCAGTGACTGTTCAACCATACGGTTTGCTACTTACTGTAAGCTCAGTTAGCGGAGCGGTATCCTGTAATACTTGGATTTAAGTTGTAATGCGTTATAGTAGGTTTTTGATCACCAAGTTCAGTTGGATTGTTTTTCAATACGTAGCTTTGTAATTATGTAAAATGGCTGGAATCGCCTATGTAATGTTCATCTAATGACTGTTCAACCATACGGTTTGCTACTTACTGTAAGCTCTGTTAGAGGAGCGGTATCTTGTAATACTTGGATTTATGTTGTTATGCGTTATAATAGTTTACTGATCACCAATAACAGTTGGATTGTTTTTCAATACGTAGTTGTGTAATTATGAAAAATGGGTGGAATAAAGCTCTGACTCTTCGCGAGTCACCAACCATTTGTTGGTTCCTGTGGTTTCTGTTTAGGAATATTAAAAATACTTTTTATTTGGTCTACGCAGTAGTTAAAATGAAATCCACCTTTCCTTCGTTTTGAACCGATTCGTTAATTGCATGATTTGCTGTTACTGGAATTCGCAAAATGAAAAGTACTGTGGTTGGGTTTGAAAAAGGTTATAGAACATCATCCTTCTACATAAATTTAAATCGACTTCATACCACATTTTGGTTATAACTTGTGTAGGTAATACCGTCTTTGCCGTAGGATACAGTATAGCTTGTAACCCATTGGTCAAGATCTTGTCGTCCCTGGGTCTTTATTCCTGTTATCATTGTGCTTTGCCCAAGATCCACCTGCAGCCATGGATTGTTGTCATTGGCCCTGGCGGTCCATGAGCCACTTTTTCCTCCTCCAGCCGTGAAATTCAGTCTGCCATTGGAGGCGCCATACATAGCGCTGTACTCACTCGAAGCTGTGATCTGGGAATCGGGTATGTCTTTGTTTTCCATCCCGAGAGGGTTTGAACATACTGTATACAGACAGAAAAGTAATTCAGGTGGCCTCTTGCAAGTCTAAGATCAGTTCTGCAGCAACTGCTGGTAAATTGATCACATGACCTCATACCGCTAACCCGGGGAAGGGCATGCTAGTTTTTGGTGAGGGGGCAGCAAATCTCCATCGTCGTCAAATTATTTGATTTTTAACACGATGGGATGTTACAAAATAGTAACTCGAGTTGTACGCTCGGTGGCGATCAGCAGAAAAAATAAGGTCCCCTGAGTTATTCGTTACTCGCGGGCGCCTAACAAATGTCGTACGCGAACATTTTACCGTTAAGAATTTGTATTACAAGTTCGAAACGTCGGGGAAATCCCCCAACCATAATAATAAACGATAATCAACAATAATTATAATCAATCGCTAGAAACACTCGGCTAAAACTACTCTTTCTAAATGCAGGCTTGAAAACAAGTTTGATTTAGAAAACCTCAAATTTCAGCTCTCCACGGATGTAACTGGCTGGGGGATTGCCCCCGACGTTTCGAACTTTTAATTCGAATTCTTAACGGTAAAATGTTTGGATACGACATTTGTTAGGCGTGAGCGAGATACTTTGACGAATCCCTGACCTATCTCATTTTTTGTAACATTCCATCGCGTTAAAAAAACATCTATAATAATTTTTACAATAACTGTGCGAATTCTCGCGCGCTGATTGGCTAATTTTTATTATCAATAAGAGTACAGACGGATAAAACGATAAAACTGACGCCATCAGCGAAAGTTTTTTCCAAACTTGTCAGCGCTGCGTTTTTCGTGGCGAGAACTCTTTCACAAATCCAGAATCATTCAATGAGAAAATCGTCCAAAATAGATTAGATGAACCTCAAGAAACTAAAACACAACCTTAAAGCGGAAAGATGAAGATGTTTGTTGAGAATCCAGACCTGAAAATTGGCGGTGAGCAGGATTATAGTGCTGTCGCTGAAAGCTTTACCGGAGGTGAACTGAACCGTGTTTTTACGGATTATTTGAGAACAATTTTAACCGGAATAAAGGTTAGTTTCAAAATTCCAATTTTTCTATGTGTTTCTGACTTACTCTACTCAAACTTTTAATTTACGAGCCCGTGTTTCTCCGAATTTATGGCTATGAAATTCTGGTTTTGTGGCGATCGCATCTTGCATTTCCTTCCTTCGTTTCAACATCAGTTTTGGCGTTTTGTTATTGTAAAAACCAAATTGACGTCAGTTTTTTTATGCGTCTGTCCTCTTATTGATGATAAAATTCGTCATAACATTGTCAAAGTTTGCACCACAGCACTTTGACAATGTTATGACGAATTTTATCATCAATAAGAGGACAGACGCATAAAAAACTGACGTCAATTTGTTAAATAGATATTTCGTGTTGTTACGATTATTATCCAGGTGCGTGCCCGGGGTGCGTGCTTTGAGCTTGTTTAATTATTTTGAAAAAGACAAAAGTGATGAAAGCCAAGAAATATAACAAAAGAGACAAATAACGGCTTGAAAAGTCCAAAGTCCACAATATAACAAAAGAGACAAATAACGGCTTGAAAAGTCCAAAGTCCACAATATAACAAAAGAGACAAATAACGGCTTAAAAAGTCCAAAGTCCACAATATAACAAAAGAGACAAATAACGGCTTAAAAAGTCCAAAGTCCACAATATAACAAAAGAGACAAATAACGGCTTAAAAAGTCCAAAGTCCACAATATAACAAAAGAGACAAATAACGGCTTAAAAAGTCCAAAGTCCACAATATACAAAAGAGACAAATAACGGCTTGAAAAGTCCAAAGTCCACAATAATGGCAATTTTGATTTCATGAACGCCTGGCACGAAATCAAATTTGATTAACTTCCATTCTTGTAATCTGGTAAGTTATCTCAAAACTACTTGACTGTTTTGCTCTTAACAATCCAATTTAGTTGTATATTTGGTGGCATTTGGCGATATAACATAGACATTAAATAAGCGAAATTTTTATATTTCGGCGGGACACTGTGAAGAAGAATGGCAAAATAACAAAATAACAAATCTAGTTACAAAATGTTACCTGGAGGACTGCTTGATGGTGTCACAGAAGAAGATTGGGGTAAATTCGTGGATGGAGACGGGGACGAGGAAGCTAGGGTTTAAATAAATAATAGTTTAATAAAATCACTAATAAAAATTAACATACAATTGAAAAATATTCATTTTTTAGTTCAGTCCAAAGCCACGTTTGTATTTTCTATCCAAAAATAGTGCGGCATAACGTTTAGGAAAATTGCAAAAACAGAGTAACGCGTTAGTTACTGGAATGGATGCTTCGAACCAAACTAAATTCCATACCAAACGAAACATTCCATAGCTATTTAAAGGAAACACAAAAGGGGCAGATAGTGATTTCAAATATTTCAGATTAATTGATACATTTCATTGCACAGAAGAAATTTGGCCCAGCCATAAACCGACTTAAAACATTAACGATTGAAAATTGCACATGAAGCAAGGAAATCAGTGTAAAACAATCAGTGTGAAACAAAGATATCAAAAAGGCGACATGAATGAAGGCAGGTTAAACTACTCGCAAGTACACAGGCCTCTGCCGTTCCAGAGGACATCCCGTTTGGAAGGAAGTGAGTTTTATTTATCCCGGAACACCAACATAATTCTAACAACGTGAGCAGTAATCACAACCTGATAAAGTGAACACAGAGACCAAACCATCGATCATCATTCTTAGAATCAATATCAACGTCATGACCGAAATAACCATCACCCACCATCATAGTCACCGCGATCGCACTCGTCATTTTTGACAACTTTATGAAAATAATATGTATAAACATCCCTTAAACCTATTTAGCCTGGGCTCCATTGGAGTTTCTGAGCTTGGGGGGGGGGGGGGGGGGGGGCAAACTTCAAGAGTATTAAAGCTATAACGTTTAGATGACAGCTGGATTAATAAATAAGTAGGAATTTTAGTGGAAACTATGAGGTCGGCTCTTACTTCCAATGTTTCCAGATAGAATTGGAATTTGGAAAAGTGGACATCATAATCATCCTCGTCGCCATCATCATCATCATCATATCATCATCATCATCATCATCTGATCCATAATCATCATCGCTATTGTTGTTATCTTTATTACTACTATCATAAAATCGTCGTCGTTTTTCGTGGTTGTCGTCATCGTCATTTCTGTCAAGATACGTCATCTTCCTGCTTAATTCAATTGTTATGTTTCTAGTATCATCTACCATGGAAGATTAACTTCGAGCATTCTTAAGACACATGTACTAACAATAAATGCGCATGCTGTTGAAAAAAACTGAGAAAAACCTAAAAAAATCTAATAATGTAAACGACGTTGCTCGTCATATCGTCAACGGTCCCTACAGGGGTGTTGATCTGGACCACTGGGATGTTATAGGTGCAGGTCTTGCATCGTGGATGGTGACAGAGAAAGGTGACATGAGCGTGTTTCGGTTAACAGCTATTTCACTGATGACCGGACAGCAGTCCGAAATCGTCTGGATGTTTGTGACATCAACAGCGCATCAAAACACAATCAATTTCGATTTTCAACTCATTCTCTCAGGGACACAAAACGAGGAATGTTAAAGAAAACGCTTGGGATGGTGTTGTACTGTTTTCCCTTATCATTTTAGTGCCTTTACAGGGAACCCAACAAGGAATGATAAAGAAAACGCTTGGTGGAATGGCATTGTACTGTTTTTCCATATCATTTTAGGGCTTTTACATGGAACCCAACAAGGAATGTTAAAGAAAACGCTTGGAATGGCGTTGTACTCTTTTCCATATCATTTTAGTGCCTTTACAGGGAACACAACAAGGAATAATAAAGAAAACGCTTGGTGGAATGGCATTGTACTGTTTTTCCATATCATTTTTGTGCCTTTACAAGTAGCACAACAAGGAATGTTAAAGAAAACGCTTGGAATGGCGTTGTACCGTTTTTCATATCATTTTAGTGCCTTTACAGGGAACCCAACAAAGAAATGCTAAATAAAACGCTTGGAATAGCGTTGTACTGTTTTCCATATCATTTAAGTGCCTTTACAGGGAACCCAACAAGGAATGCTAAATAAAACGCTTGGAATGACGTTGTACTGTTTCAAACAGTACAACGTCATTCCAAGCGTTTTCTATAACATTCCTTGTTGGGTTCCCTGTAAAGGGTCTAAAATGATATGGAAAGTTTCCATATCATTTTAGTGCCTTTACAGGGAACACAACAAGGAATGTTACAGAAAACGCTTGGAATGGCGTTGTACTGTTTTTCATATCATTTTAGTGCCTTTACAGGGAACCCAACAAGGAATGTTATAGAAAACGCTTGGAATGGCGTTGTACTGTTTTTCCATATCATTTTAGTGCCTTTACAGGGAACCCAACAAGGAATGTTACAGAAAACGCTTGGAATGGCGTTGTACTGTTTTTCATATCATTTTTGTGCCTTTACAGGGAACACAACAAGGAATGCTAAATAAAACGCTTCGAATATGGCGTTGTACTGTCTTTCCATATCATTTTAGTGCCTTTACAGGGAACACAACAAGGAATGTTAAATAAAACTCTTGGAATGGCGTTGTACTGTTTTTCCATATCATTTTAGTGCCTTTAAAGGAAAACTATGTGAAATCTAATACAGTTTCAGCTTTTCGGTTCTTTGTGCTGAATATTTCAACGGCAGAAAATTTAACGAGATTCTTTGATCTTTTCGAAAATCCCAGCTGACCTTATTTGGTACCCAAAACAACATTTGCATCTGAAAACAAAAGGCGTTAAATTTCCTGATGTTACGAAAGTTAGAGGTGACATCCTACTTAATGAAACTCTAGTTTATAATCTATAGAACTGCTTCTGGAAACTTCTTGAAAGTTTTAAAGCGCAAGCTTCTTAAAGAATTTTTAGAATCTTAACTTAATTAATTCAATTTATCTTTTGTAAATACGACTTATATTTATGATTGTAATGTAATTAGTGATATTTGCGATAATTCTTGTTAGTTAGTTGTAATTATCTTTGAAAAGCCCCCTTGGGGAAAGATAATAAAGTATGTATGTATGTATGTATGTATGTAATTTATTACTATAGTTTAGATGAATAAGGGTTTCTGAACAGCTTCAGCCAAACCCCTTGATTGGGTGTCCTGTGCACATTCTCGGTGGCGCTGCACATTATTAATTATACCAACGATTACAACTAATTAACGTTCACGATTTCGTGGGTTTAATAGAACTCACAATTGTCTGAACAAGCTGTTATCTGGCCTTGTAGCTCAGTGATGGAGCGTGTTCACCGGAATGGCAAAATATGTCATAGGTTTGAATCCCGTCGAAACTTGAAATATTTTTTTTGTCAAGTTCTTATATGCAACTCCTTCAGTTACGTTGCTGTGAGGCGAGAGAAGATTGTTGAAAACCCCACTTAATCCTAAGTTGCTTTACGCAACCGAGCCCTGTTTACTAACAAAGTTTATCACCTTGTTCGTTTGCTTCGGGCGTTTCACAGTGTTGTCCGGTGAATTTTGAAGGGCAACTGCAACTGTAACCGCCGGATCCTGATGAACACGTACCGCCATTTTGACAAGGGTTGGTCGAACATGCGTCTGAGGAAAGATCAACAATTAATTAAGTAGTGATTGCAATAAAATCTAAAATAAGACGTCTATGTGCAACTAAAATGCCGGTGGTCTCGTCATATGTTAAGCTTTAAGATGTCGTTTTCCAGAATTTTTTGCAGTCCATGATACGAGTGTATTTCCGCGTAGATGTTACTGCATGGTGACGTGCAGTAAGCCTGCGATGGGCCCTCGAAAGTGAAACGTGGAGTTTGTGAAAATATGATGACGTGTGCGCCTCGAAACTAAAGTTGTGTTTCAAGATCTTGTGTTGGTGGAATTCAACTGTATTTTTTCCCTGGACACAACTCGTCTGCGTAAAAGCGATATAAATTGTCATATAATATAATATACTAACCGCCTCCTGGTTAGTTGGCGGTCCCGTCTCCGTTGGGGACGTAACAGAACCACTGAGGACGTAACAAAACCTTGACTGTGACCACCCTCAGTGTCATACATTGTTCATAGTGGGGTGGGAGTGATGATATCAACAATGGACCGATAGCGGCTGCCTGAGGCGCCTTCATAAGCTGACGTCCGATCTCATTCTCATACATAAGTGTATGTAAAGCGCCATGAGACATGTGATATGTGCGCTATATAAGTCTCTTCTTATTTATTTTTTTAAATGTTATACACATACATATATACCTACACTAGGACATGATTAAATCATTCATATTTTTGTTATTTGTGATAGGATTCTCTTTCCTAAAATTCGTATGGCAATAAAAAAAATGTAAAACAATGACGTCAGCAAAGATTCTCCTATTCGTGAAATCCTTACCACAATATTTATTAAAGCCATTATTCGTGAGGATACAAGACTGGCCATCAGGACAAGAACCATCACGACACGGACTCTGTGCTGCAAGGAATGAAATAAAAAAAAATCAAACCAAAAGCCAGGTTAGCCTGATAATCCTTTTAAACCCGGGTTGAACAAGGCTTACCAAGCTGGTTACCGTGGCTCAAATTCACCCAAAAAGCCTGGTAAGCCTGTTTTTTGCAGACTTCCCTGGTAATTAAGCCTGGTTGGAAATTATCACCTGAAAAGACTGGTAAGCCTGGTTTCTATCAACAAACGTACCCAAAAACCCAAGTTTAAGGCTGGTTTTCCCAGGCTTTCCTGGTAAGCCTGGTTTGAGAATCAACCCCATGTAAAATAAACCATGTTGATAATGACAATTGTGAGCGTTAAATGTTCTACCCCAGGAAGCTATAAATATACTATCAGTTTAAATGAAAGAAGCACTACAAACTTTTGTCTAATCATAACTGTTTTGTGTCTTAGGTTGGTTAGATGTGATAATCTACTGTAGATTTTCTTTAATACAGACAGTTTCCGTGGTCCGTTTGGCGTCCGCATTTTTTACTGTACCTCTGAAAATCCTCTTTGGGGACGGAACGCTATTCTAGACTAGACACTCAAAATCACTACCCTATCCTCGTCATTTTCAAAAAAACTCTTTCCTCATACCACTGATCATTGTCCTGGTAAATGATATCCTATTCTAGCCAAATCTCTCTGATTTCTATACCCTATCCCAGACTCAACTGTTTGAAAAGCATACCCTATATAGCGGCACATACCCATATAGCTTATATATGGGAGTAACCGCCCCCTGGGGACGTGGTAAATAAGTATGTATGTATGTATGTATGTACATGCATGTAGCTTTCAATTAAGAGTTTTAATGAGAATTTCAGGAAACTGGGTTTCATAAGGGTAGTCAATGAGGGGAGCTGGTCGCTTATGAAAGTGATCGCAAGAAGAGCTTCAACTTTATCATGAGTCTTTTACACTTGATAATAACTCACCATTGGAATTTGTACAGTAACGCCATGTGAAAAGACAATCTTCTCTCCCTTTGCGGAGTTGATACAAATAAAATATGCCACAGTTTGTTACGTTTATCTGTACTTTCCTGTGGCATGGATTTGATGGCTTTTGTAAACACGCTAGTTTGCTAACCACACCAACGCTTGGGTCTGGATGGTGTTCGTCGAGGTAGAGATTGAGTGTGGCACCGCAACTTCGTACAGCAGGGGGGTTAATGGCTTGAAGAGCGTTACCCGCATTACCAGTAACTCTGTACCAATGTTGCCACTCAGAATCAATTTCAGAATCTGTTAGGTCACACTTATCCGTGCCGTTTTTGTAAGTGACGGAACGATCCCCAGCGCTCAGTTCTTTGATGTTGCTATCTTCACAAGGATTCCCTGACAGTAACAAACAAGGTCGGCAAGTTTAAAATGTCTTGCTCAGTTGATGTAATCCCTTTCAAAACGAAGTGGTTTATAGTACTAAACTGTACAGAACCATCATTATACGTCATCATTATACCCCCCCCCCCCTCCCTCCCCTTATACGTCTGAGACTTAAAAGTAAATATATGAAAATATCGTGCATGGTAACTGTGCTTAACAGTTTCATAAAGGGAAAGTCAACGACTCTGCCCTTCTGTTAAAAATTACTGTCTCGATGCTACTAATGAAGTATACAAATTATTTCTACAGCCACCCACACATACAAAGACTGCATTACTTTCAATCGATTTATATCGATGCCTTCGAATTTATAGCTTATAACTAATCATAATTATCGCTTCAGTTCTGTTAAAATTTCTTTTAATGTTATTTTAACTTCTAAATGTGTGTACTGGATAAAATCCTAAAGCGTGATGATGCTTAAGGTAAAAACTCTTCAGCAGTTCTTTCCTGTGCTAATCAAACATAGGATATTTTTCTTAACATTTTGAATTAGCGTTCTTAGGAGTAATAGGGTTATTTAATGAATATAGCATAATTATTTAGCTAAGTGTTGAGAAGACGAATATCAAAGGGAAAGATAACAAACTTATATATCTTGGTCTTGAAATAGAAAATAATAAAATAGAGTTCAAGTACAGATCAATACCTTTAACACTCCAAGCAGAAAAAAGGCTCAGCAAAGCCAAGGCAAACTGTTGAGAAAAGTTAATAAAATGTGAGTAGATTTACTGGGAAACTAGAATTTCGAAGGAAATTTTAAAGGATTACCTGAAAGGCGATCATGTTTGTTTCAGTTCATTTTAACACTCAATGCTAAAACAAAATCAGTTGACGTTTTAATATTTAACATTATTCTTTGATATTCTTATATGATACCCGTTCGAGGTTAATAATTGATTGCTAGAATCTCTTACTATAACCACGATATTAGATCTAGCAATTATCTTAAACATTTTCTTGAGGAAAAGTTATTCCATTCCATTTGTGTATTTGAAACCGATTTTACTTTCAATACATAACGTTTTCGTAGTGTCTAAATCAGGTAGTATTTTACGTATGTGATATACAGTACGAAAGAAGGTCTGCGTAAACACGGGTTAAATTTCCAAACACTATGATTTTGTTTGTAGAAACAGTAAACGCTCTGTGAAATTAATTGTCTTTTATACAGGCAATGTTTTAGAATTTTCTCATAATAATGAAATAGTATCCATTGGTGGGACACATTGATTTATAAATTTCGAGTATAACAACTGGGAGATTCATGGCAAATCACAAGTGTATTTCTTTACTAGACATTTTTCCGTTTTTCAGTTTTAACGCAAAAGTTGCCGTACATCAGTAAAATTGCAGCTATGTAGGCTCAACACGATAAAAATACGTTTCTAAGGGTGGATTTCCACTGTCGCGTAATTTTCACGTGCGTAAATAAAAATAAGAGACGATGTATGAACAGCTTGCGCAAACTTTTACGCAAGCTGTTCATACATCGTCTCTTATTTTTATTTACGCACGTAAAAATTACGCGACAGTGGAAATCCACCCTAAGGGAGAATGAAAATTCGCAGCTTTCTTTGCAATTATTGAAAAATAAACAACGCCACCAGAAAATGCTGCTCAATAGCCACCCTGGGAGAACGAATCTACGGTTTGGCGCTTAACCGTTTAAGCCAAAAGAGAGAGAGAAAAAAAAAAAATCAAATTTCCGGAAATATTTCAAATTTTTATTTCATAAACTATTGACCGACAAATTGCACCATGCAAAAGTACTTCACAAGAGATTTCATTTGAATCAGGTAACACCATAGGATTTCGTCGACATAGTAAACTGTTAAAACTGTCATTAATGTCTCCATAATTTACTCTGGCAATCAACATTTAAAGGCGAGTTTTGCGTTTCAAAATTGAAAGGTAGAGTGTGAACGAGAGGCAAAGTTTCAGTGTCAATATTTATTTTTGTGGTGATTCATCCTCTAGCTTTTTTTTAATTAACGTATCATCCCAAGAGTTGCCAATGTTTAAATAAAAAATATACATTGATCATGTTGATGTTTATAAGTTGATAACAAATGCACACAGTTCAAAATAAACAGCAACGAGGAATGAACGGTTCAATGCTTATTCGCCCGTATCTCGAATTCTAAATGGGTTAAACCCAGCTGTTCTAAATTTAGAACTACGGGTGATACCCAGGTTAAATGATCATCTGTGCCAGCTCATATGACAATGGCTCCAATTATTTTAATAGCGGAGCACTCGCCGGGCCGAAGGCCCGGCTGCGCAGCCCTATACTCATAGAACCTCGCCCGTCATTTTTCATGGTCATGGCTAGCGGAATGTTTCGCGGGCGCGCGTGTGCCCGCCGCCCTCCGCCGTCGCGCAGGTAGCTCCGTCGCGCAGGACTAGCTCGCGGGCGCGTATGACGTCGCAAAACATGCGCGTACAACGTCATGTTGAAACCAAAGCGAGGCTTTATTTTTCGCACGGTTACACGGCCGAATATCACGTCAGCTGGGAAAACACTGATGTTTTGCTGTGTTTACTGAGCGGAGAAAACGGTTTAAATTAAATTCGTTATTTTCCTGTATTTTTTTGTGGTTTGTGTAGTGTCGGGTTTCAAGGGACTTAATGTAGAATAATTAGATGCTAAATGAGGTTAACGCTCCAGAAAAAAAGGGACTGAATTTGCATATCGATGAGCGGTGAACGAACGAGTCGTAGGACTACGAACGGAACTAAAGGCGGTGTAATGTAACCGTTCATTGAGCCGGATTCGCGACTTTACATTGGCGACGAGGAGTTCCTCTATTTCTTGGAAAATGGCTGGTTTCGATACAAACCTGAATTACGGAACATTCGACCCGGACGTGGATCCAACTTCGGTGGGTTCGCGCTTCAGAAAATACGTGGAAAGATTTAAAGTTTACGCGTTGGCAATGAACATTACGGATAAAGCAAGGAAAAGAGCGTTATTTTTACATTGTGCCGGACCGAAGGTACAGGATATATTTGACACCCTAGAAGACACCGGAGAGGATTTTGAAACCGCCGCTAAGAACTCACGGAATATTTTGAACCAAGAAAGCATCACCTTTTCAATATATACCAGTTTCGGCAGTTAACTCAAGAGAAAGAGGAGTCATACGATGATTTCGCTACTCGCCTGAAACAAGCATCGGGTCCATGCGATTTTCCAACGGATTGGCGTAATGTTGAAATTCAGCTGCAGTTACTAGAGAAAGGAAAATGGAGGCGGGTCAGTCAGACGACGGCTGCTTAGCAACCCTCATACCCTAGCGGAGGCCCTGGATTTCGCAAGAGCGCAGGAAATGTCGGATAAGCAAGCGAAAAGAATTGAAATAGACCGACAAAGCCATGGAACTAACACCAATCCCGAGGAGAACTTATATACGCTCGGACAACAGGCACAAAGCAAGACGACTGGAAAGGTGTGTTTCTCTTGTGGTGGAACTTTTCCGCACGCTGGAGGAAGGATGAAATGTCCAGCCCGGGGGAAGAAATGCTTGACGTGTAACAAAATGAATCATTTCGCCAAATGTTGTAGGATGAAAGGAAAAGAAGACAAGGGAGTGCTGAAAGCAGTAGAAAAGGACTCGTATAGTAGCGACGATGAATCCCTTTACGGTATTGAGAAAGTTGGGGCGGTAAAACACAATCAGGGTCGCAGGCCCGTGAGCAGTGTGTCAGTGGAAAATCGTGATTTTGAAGTGCTGGTGGATACAGGGGCCACGGAAAATGTAATGGACGAGATAACATTCAAGAGGCTGCTGGCTGATAAAGTGACATTGAGAAAGTCATCGAGTGTTTTGCGTGCATACCAATCTAATGAAATCCCGTCGGCACCACTGAAGGTCATGGGAAAATTTGAGGCCATTGTTGAGTCGAACACCAGAATCGCTCCTGCCACGTTCCATGTTATAAAGGGACGTACGAACACTGAGCCATTGATAGGTTTCCAGACCGCAGAGGATCTTGGTCTTGTTAAGGTAGCACGATCCAAAGTGAGGAAACAGTCACAAGCAATCTACTAAAAGACTACGCTGATCTGTTGCACGGTATCGGAAAGATGAAAGGAGTGAAGGTAGATTTGCATGTCGACCCTGCAATAACACCCGTGGCACAGGCTCACAGGAGAATACCGTTCAGTGTAAGACCCAAGCTGGAAGCAGAATTGGAAAAACTCGAGGCGGACGACATAATTGAGAGGGTAGAGAAGCCTACCAGTTGGGTGTCCCCTGTAGTTATAACGCCGAAGCGGTCCAGCAATGAAATACGGTTGAATGTGGATATGAGGGAAGCTAATAAAGCCATTCCACGAACCCACACTGTCATGCCTACGCTTGATGATATTATAAATGAGCTCAATGGGTCCACAGTATTTTCGCACCTAGATATGAACCATGGGTACCACCAGCTGGAATTGGAGGAGAATAGCCGCGACATCACCACTTTTGCGACACATGTAGGTCTCTACAGGTACAAGAGACTCAATTTTGGTACGAGATCCGCTGGAGAGGTATTCCAGGAAACCGTCAGCAAAGAAATCACTCGAGACATAGTGGGATGCATCAACATCAGTGACGATATCCTTGTGTTTGGCAGGAACCAAAAGGAACATGATCAGAATTTAGAGAAGTTGTTCAAGAGAGCTAGAGAGAAAGAAATCACCTTCAACAAAGATAAATGCGAATTCAACAAGGACAAGTGCCTGTATTATGGAATGGTGTTTTCGAAAGAAGGGGCCTCTCCTGATCCCAGGAAGGTAGAGGCCATTAAACAGGCTGAGCCCCCACGCAACGCTAAAGAACTGAATTCATTTCTGTGCACCGCCCAGTACAATGCAAGGTTCATGGAGAATTACGCCCCACAAACCGACGTTCTGAGGGTACTGGTTAAAGCTGACGTTTTTAAGTGGGAAGTGAAACACCAGGAAGCATTCGAAGCTTTGAAAAGTGCTCTAAGCGCTGATACAGTTTTAGCGTATTTTGATCCTGCCGCTGATCATGAAGTACATGATGATGGCTGTCCCCTGGGCATCTCGGCGACGTTAGTCCAGCGCAGTTCGAATGAAGACCTGATTGGAGAGTGGTACAGTATGCGAGCAGGGCGTTGTCAGACGCCGAGCAGAGATATTCCCAGATCGAGTTGGAGACACTGGCCGCTAATTTCGCGTGTAGGAAGTTTCGCGTCTTCCTGTATGGCAAGCCATTCGTGGTTGTCACTGATCACAAACCCCTGGAGGTTATTTTTAATAACCCAAGGCGTGCAACGTCCATACGGTTGCAGAGAATGACGGTGCGAATGCTCGATTACGAGTTTATGGTCGAATACAGGCCAGGGAAGACTAACATCTCAGACTATACATCGAGGCACCCCCTTCCTCTCGAGCAGAGCAGCAAAAGGGAACTGGGCACGACTAAAGATGTCAGGCATTATGTGAATTTCGTAATTGAAAATGATATTCCAAAGGCGACAAGCAAGGAAGAAGTAATCGTGGCAACGGGAAATGACAGGGAATTGCAGAAATTGATTAAGTGTGTAGAAGAGAAGAGTGTAAATCATAAAGACACGGACATGAGAAAGTACTCTAACGTTTTCAACGAACTGGTCGTAGTTGATGGGCTCGTTCTCCGCGGTGAACGCATTGTGGTGCCTCGGACGCTCAGGGAAGCCATGGTTAAGATTGCACACGAAGGCTACCAAGGTATTGTTCGTACAAAGCAGTTACTCCGTGCCCATGTGTGGTTTCCTGGTATGGACACAATGGTCGAAAGGCATGCAGGGAAATGCCTCGCTTGCCAATCTACCACGCCCTGTCACACCAGAGAGCCTCTACAGATGACAGACTTGCCAAGGGGTCCGTGAAAAAAAGTCTGTGTAGATTTCGCGGGGCCGTTACGAAACAAAGACATGGCTTTGGTCTTTTGGGACCAGTATGCCAGGTATCCGGTCGTTGAGTTCACATCAAGTACTTCTGCTGATTACGTCATTCCCCTATTTACGCGCGTGTTCAACACGTACGGAATCCCCGAAGAGATCAAAACGGATAATGGGCCCACATTTAACGGATCAAAGTTTGCGAATTTTGCCCGAGAACAAGGGTTCAGAGACCGAAAGGTCACCCCTGGGTGGGCCGAAGCTAATGGTGACGTGGAGCGCTTCATGCAAACCTTCAAGAAGAGTGCAAGAATTTCTAAACTTGAAGGAAAAGCTATTCGGTCGGGAGTGCAAAGAACGGTTTGCAACTATCGGGCCACGCCCCACCCAGCGACAAAGGAAAGCCCTGACGTGCTCATGTTCGGTAGAGAGCTACGGAGGAAGCTACCGAAAAGGATCGTACCTGCAGGAGAAATTCCATGCGATCGCGACCCAATCAGACAAAGGGGCGCGGCTAAAAAGAAGCAGATGAAAGAGTATGTGGATAAGAGACGGAACGCCCGGGAAAGCGTCATAGTGGTTGGAGACCTAGTTCTTTTAAAACAGAGCAAAGCAGATGTTCTGACCCCATCATTTGATTCCCGACCCTTCTCAGTAATAGGCGTGAAAGGAAGTATGATCACCGTGAAAAGGGGTAGGGAGATTAAATCGCGGAATTCATCCCATTGTAAGTTGCTGAAGCACGCGAGGGAGGATGAGTACGTCGCTGTGGATTTGGACCAAGAAGGTCTGGATACATCCAGTGCGGAAGAAACTGAAACCGGAGCCCAGGAAGATTTGCGTTGGTAACCCGACAACCGGGGCGCATCCGGTGAGATGACAACTGACGGTCCACGTAACGAGCCTGGTGGTCCACCGACATCCTTAGGAGCGATGGAAACGGAGCAAAGGGTACATTTGCGAGTGCCAGCATCGCTTGAGCGGTTTCTTAAATGACTAGACTTGACTTGAAAGGGAAAATACTTTCGACGTAGTATTCTTCCTTCAAAATGGAACCTGATATAAGCGAAATAACATTTTTTAGCCCCATTAGTGTAAATGTTGCAAAGCTTTTTAGCTGTAAATCTGCCGAATCCTATTGCACGTGAAAATATTGCAGTAGTGTGTTGTTCACAGCGGAGGCTATTCTTTATTCCTCGCGAAGCGAGGGCCGAAGGCCCGAGCGAGCGGAATCATAAATTTGCCGCGCGCGTGGGGATCACGCGTGGATCGCTGGAGGGCAAGCGCAATGGAATCTCGGGTCGCATTTATATATATTATATATATATAGATGTCGCACTCTCAGGTTTATTCATGGAGCTGACGTGTTTATTCGTCGTCTGTGACAAAATGGTTTTTACTGTCGGTGAAACACGACCAATTTCTGATGCAAATGAGAGAGAATAGCGAACACAACAACGCCGGATTCAACAAGTGGCTGAAAATCCTCGCCCGAGAATTTTACCACCGAAACTCCGCTGGATGGAGAGAGAACGGCGACTTGAAATTCAAGGCGAGAAACGAAGAAAAAGAACACGGGAAAAGAAAACATCGTGCATCGATTACAAAGACTTCGAACAGCCCAGGCACACCGATAGAGTAATGAGAATGAACAGGAACGAAATCAGCGATTACAAACGCTTCGACAAAATTCTGCCATATTAAATCTGAACAAAACCGATCAGGAGGGGCGACATCGAAGTTGTTGGACAAAATTATTTTGTTAGCTAGACGCAACGAGCGGCGGCAAGAATTACAAGATCAGCAAAAATACTCGTGACCAATATCTTTCAAACGGATGGAGAACAGCTGATCAGCCTTTACACCAGCAACATGACAATGGGTTCAGAGTGAGATGGCCAAATTTCACGGTACTATGAACAGTTTACAACTGACCGAAATTGTGTTACATGTTAGGAAACTTATAAAAACTATAAAAACAAGGTTAAACTCTCCCAATGTTTGAATGCCTATTAAAGATGTAAGCGAGATAAGGGAAATCATTATACTCCCAAGAAAATGAGATGGATCCGGGTGCTTTACCATTAGAACTTCTTTAGGCTTGACTGATATCGAGGATACTGTAGATTCATGTTTATTGATATGCATCACGATCCTCAGATACTTTTGCTTGCTTTTGAGACGTCAATATACATTACCATTTATATCTGGGTACCACCCTTTCACCTTTTATACTGTATGCATGGTCTCAACATGTACTTTCTCTTTCACATATGACCAAAACTATAGATCACATAGGTGGAAATTATTTCACAAATATACAACATTTACATGATGTAACATTATTTGTGAATGACCAGTGAGTGAAATATACATTGCATATCTTGAGTTTATGGCATTTCTTTGTAAAATAGTTCAATAAGAAATAATATTCAAATTATTTAGTAGGGAGAATTTCTGTTTACAATTTGATTAAAACATTTTATTTGGAAAAAAGCATTTTTCTGTTAGCAATTACCAGCTAATGTGTATCAGCTATGTAGTTAAACACGTAATTGAATGTATTTGATGTGAAACATCAAAATTACTGCTTGACATTACATTACTATTACATTGGAACGGTCAGATCAGCATCTCAAATCTCCTCAGAATATCACTGTACTGGCAAGCACATAGGTTATGGGAATAGAGAACCTGTGATCACTTTCAACATGAGTTGTCAGTGGAAATTAAATACAAATTCACTGTAGTATGGCTATATGAAAGAGGTTAACTGGTCTTGAAGGCATAAGTGCCAGTCAACCTACAAATTATTTTCCTGGACTCCATAAGTTGCTTATGGTATTTGCAGAGAATTTGTTGTTACATCTTGAATATATAGAGTACTAAAGTGTGACATCACAAAAACGTAAATTTAGGAAATTATGGGATTTAAGTGGCTGTCCGCCTAAGATCCTCGTAACCAAAATTGGTCATGAAACAGATTTTCTTCGATTCTTGCGTGTGAATTACACTTTGTCTAGTAACTATAAAAATACATTTCGTTTGGTCTCAAAATGTTTTCTTCAGCAATTTACAGGGGTCCCCTGGGGGACCAAATTTGATATTTTTTTAGTATGAAAAATGAAAAATTTCCCTAACTTTGCCAACTTCTCACAACACTTAAAATTTGATGCAGAGCTAAATTCTACTGTTGTTTGACAGGTACAAGTCCAGTTATTATTACAACGTTATAAAAGATTCCATATCGTTGTTCCAAGTGGTTAAACATTAACTTCTGTCAACCCACTTTCACAGCTTGTAATAAAACAGGAAAAATGGGTTCACAAAAATTCCTCTAAACCAAAAGTGGATCGTCGTACAGCAATTTCCTTGCAGCCATAGAACAATAAAGACTTAATTTAAATATCATCAAAAAAAATTCTGCGGCCAGTTGGTTTTAAGACCACAAGGACGAGGGTTGTCCAATACACACGAACTGAGTCGGGTCGTCAAACGTCCACCACAACCCGTCTAACCGGAAGTCAGGTCGTGGTTTTGGAAGCGGAAGTTATCTGAGACACCCGACGACCCGTCACGACCTAAGTCGACCCGTCTCAAATAAAAGTCAGTTCGTGAGAGACTTAGAAAAAATACACGACATGATGATATGAGAGGGGGTGAAATATGTTGACGGATCGTGACGACCCGACTAGGTCGTGACGACCCGTCACGACCATACTCCACCCGTCTTAAAGAAAAGTCAGTTCGTGAGAGACTTAGAAAAAATACACGACATGATGATCTGAGAGGGGGTGAAATATGTTGACGGATCGTGACGACCCGACTAGATCGTGACGACCCGTCACGACCATAGTCGACCCGTCTCAAAGAAAAGTCACTTCGTGAGAGACTTAACAAAAATTGAGGACATGATGATCTGAGAGGGGGTGAAATATGTTGACGGATCGTGACGACCCGACTAGGTCGTGACGGGTCGACCCGTCACGACCATAGTCGACCCGTCTCGAAGAAAAGTCAGTTCGTGAGAGACTTAGAAAAAATTGAGGACATGATGGTCTGAGAGGGGGCGAAATATGTTGACGGATCGTGACGACCCGACTAGGTCGTGACGGGTCGTCACGACCATAGTCGACCCGTTTCAAAGAAAAGTCACTTCGTGAGAGACTTAGAAAAAATTGAAGACATGATGATCTGAGAGGGGGCGAAATATGTTGACGGATCGTGATGACCCGACTAGGTCGTGACGGGTCGTCACGACCATAGTCGACCCGTCTCAAAGAAAAGTCACTTCGTGAGAGACTTAGAAAAAATACACGACATATTAAACGGCTTTTGAGGGGGTGAAATACGTTGACGGGTCGTGACGACCTGTCACGGCAATAGACCAATATCACGCTAGTATGGCACAAAAATATATTTAGTTTATTGGGGAACAGAGCCCAGCATCAAATTCAGCATATCGATATTAGTAAAACTACAAAGTTTTGTAAAGATTGCTAGAAAACTGACGAAGATATGAAATTTTAAAACTGAGCATTTTTACAAAGAAATGTATTGTGGACGGGCATACATGTAGATTGTAAAAATTTCTTTGTAAAACTTAGGCCAGAGTACTAAGTTTCAAAAGTTCATATCTCCGTTAGTGTACGAGCAATCTTTACGAAACTTTACAGTTTTACTAATATTGATGTGCTGAATTTCATTCTGGACTCTTTTCCCCATTAAATTAAATATATTTTTATGCCATGCTAGCATGATATTGGTGTATAGTCGACCCGTCTCAGTACACGTTCTAACATTGTTATATAACATTTGTTGGCGAAGTCCATCACGGTGAGCATGTGCTTGTGTTGAGCGCTGCTAGGTTTTCATGGTATCGCAAAAGGGTTGAATATCGTGTGGTTGAAATTATTCTTTGTTTAGAAAAGTTGAAATCATCTTTTTTCTCCTTTAGCAGAGATTATGATAATAAATTTTAGACAAAGAAAAATAAAAATTAAGATGGTTTGAAAATTATAAACCGAAAAAAAATGGAACCAGATTATATACAATGGTTTTATGTTACGAATAAAACTCATTGTATTTGCGTATGATTTTACTGAGATATTTTGACTGAACTCTGAGAGTGGACTTTCATAATTGTGTAACTAATCGAATGGTTACTGCTTGTTCAGTAAAACGACCAAGGCGGCTATTATATCACAACAGTAAATACACACTGCTCTTTAAAGTTGTGGTACTATTGAGACTATGAAGCTTCACGTTGATGTATGCCATGCAAAATTGAGAGGTGTAGCTATACTGGAAAGGCTTGATCAATGATTTGCATTTTCAGTTTTGTATTAATTTGTTGGGTCTATTTAAAGTTCACCTGACATTTAATGACATTTTAAACAAAAATGTATGGAAAACTTATTATGCATTGATACTTCTTTCAGCTAATTTTGCTATCAAAAAGTAGCACTAGTGATGCAGATTACCAGAAATGAAATTTATCTACACCAAGCTTATTACATACTGCAATTATTTAGTTGAGACCAATTTGTCATTTAAAGTTGAACCATTTTTCGAAACAGGAACCTGGTTTTATAACGAAGAAAGGGTTTTTTACGTGTTACTTCAGGTATCATTGTAATAAATAATAAATTATTGTTGGTCTCTTACAGCCATACAAAACTACTTTTTCAACCTTAACACACATGCCATCCTTGTAATTTAATAAATTGCCATGAAGTCAATCTCTTTTGATAACTAGTAACATTTCCAGATCTTTATTACTAAATTACAGCAAATAACAAAACTGCTTCAGTGTTACTGTAATGAGAGTTAGGGAAAAATTCATCGAAAATGTTATTTGACTTTCATGATTGCCATTATTCATCCTTTCATGACATCTTCATTATGGCTGTCAAGAACATAAAGCATCAAGAACAAAAAACGCAACCTATATATTCATGTGCTTGGTAATGTGGAAGAACTTGGATAGCCGTGAGAACAACTGTTCGCAGACTTCGGTGTTTACATTCTGTGAATAAGAAAAATAAAGAAATTACTGTCGCAGACATGGATTTCGAGTATTAATAATATTTTGGGTGAGCCATAGTCATGCTATCTTCTAAATCACAGACTGCCTTTTCTACAAAATGCACGAACTATGTATTAATTGATTAAGAAGTAAAATATGCTTCCTTTAAGAATGAAAGGTCTCAAAAACAGTTATTATTAACTGTCATATCTAAAAGACCTCCCCCCCCCCCCCCCACTCCCCATAATGGACATCAACAGCCATATACAGTATAATAGTGGCTTCTTTATAAATATTTTTCCCCTTGGTCTTTGAAGAATATGAACTGTTAAAAAATGGTTTTTAACTTCACTCTCCTGTTTAATATCCCTGATAGACCTATTGTCAGAATAAATATAAAACATTGATACAAATGAAACAAAAGGGAATTCATTAAGGTGGCTGAACACAGTTTTACTGTACCTATGCGTCATTCGTTGTCATTTTAAAACCACTAACGTCTGGGCGCCCAAAATTGGTGAAGCATAAGATTAAGCAACAAGCTCTATATGTTGACATTTTTGTTGAGCTTTTAGGGTGGATTATAAATCACTCTGCAATATTTGGTTTCATTTATTTTCAGAAAATCTATAGTCATTACATTTTGTCCATCATTTGTCTCCAGTAAACTCGTAAAAAAATTCGCATGTTAACACTGGTCTCACGTAATTTTGACAGAGGGATCTTCCGTAATTTGCTGTTTAATATGTTTGCGTTTTGTAAAAATCTCCTTTGTTAGATTTCAAATTTCTGATGGCAGGTGAGCTCGGCATATTACCCGTGCGAAATTGTTCAAGAAAATCCTGGGAAATTCTTAGAATTCCCAAGAATAAATCTCAAGAAATCCCGGGAACTCTCAGAAAATCCTTCGTGTTAATTTGCACAAATTTCCCGGGATTTCTCAGAAAATCCTGGGTAGAGGAAATTAAAAATGGCAGAAAAAATCCTGGGAATTCCTTAGAATTCCCAAGAATGAATACCAAGAAATCCAGGGAATTCTCAGAAAAAAGCCTTTTTGTTAATTTGCACAAATTTTCCCGGAAATTCTTAGGAATTTTTGGGAAAAGAATCGAAAAATATTCTCTGATTTTTTGGGAGTTCCCAGGAAATCCTGGGAACTCCCAGAAACAGGATTTTCTGAGAATCTCAATAATTCTTTAGAATTTCTGGTATTTCGGATACAAATAAGATTAGTTAATGAAAAACTGAAAAAATGTGAGCTCAGCAGTCAGCATCACAATTTTAAACCATACCAAGAACAACACAGAATCAATTTTCATTTCACAAAGATACATTACCATTTATGTTGGATCAGTTCTATAATTTTATGTACACACACTTAAAAATATACTTTTATAAAAAAAAACATGTCACTTCAGAAACCTGAAAAGATGAAAATTACTTTATGTACACAATTCTTGTAAATAAAGCAGACTTCTGTAAAGAAATACAGTATATCACTTAAATAAAGGAGAATTTTTTGAAGAAATATATTGCTTCAGAAAACCAAAAAATAAAAAGTAAATTTGGAACTGAGAATAAAATAAGACCTATTTTTGTTACTTACATGTAAGATGACTGGCACGAAAAGAAGATTGAAATTAAAAAAAATCCTAAGTCATACAGTGAAACCTCTATTAAGCGGACACTAAGCCGGGTCCAGAAATTAACGTCTTATATTTCCTTTTATAACGAACCCCTATTCAGCAGACCTCTATTAAGCGGATGCGGACACTAAAATAAATTGTATTTGGCTAATTTCTATTGTTAGAAACCTCTATTAAGCGGACACCAGACTGAATTGACAATAGTATTATTGGATTACGTCCTTCAAATACGTACTCACAGTAGTCGATTAATAAAGATAAATCAATACATTTAGCTGTCAATAAACTGTAGATTAGACCGATCTCCGGCTGTATGATTGTCATACGCGATCAAAGTTCAACTAAAAGTCTTGCACAAAGTACAGCACAGCTATTCACAATCAAATCCTTCTTTGCCTAATTTTTTCTTTAGCCACTCACATGAAAACTTATCACCATAAAAGAGGTATTCGCAGGGAAGCTCTAAGCTATATCCGGCACCTCGGTTTACTCTTTTGCCCGTAACTGTTACCTTGCCAGAATTTGTCGATCTGTTCAAAAACTTTGTCGTTGCTGTTTTGCTGTTATGTTATTGCATTTACAAACAAATTAAAGTTGGTTATGAAAGGTAATGAACTTGAACTCTGGGTATAATCAGAAAAGTTTTTCGGTGGCATGCACCCATCATTAATATTAATTTTTTACAATGTATGCTTTAAACTGTTTTCTCAGTTATTTTGTTGTCCCCTTCAGTATCATGTTGTTAATTTCTCCTTGGGATGATTGATCACTGAAAAACAAAAGAAAAATTCAATTAGTGTCACAATTCATAGTAACATTTAATAAGGAATTTTATTATTAAAGGAAATGTTTATATAGGTTAAAATAAAATACAATGTAAAAGGCTATAATTAATTAACATGTATAATAACGCGACAGAGTTACGATATACATGTACAGCTGTATGACCTAATTTAACATCTAAAGGACTACACTGTACCATGTACAGCTGTAGCATGAAATTTTTGTAGCAGTTTTATATTACACTAACTATACTATACGCAAGCAGCGAAAAGGTTTCGTCACAAAAATAGTTACAGTGTATGGGTCATTTGCATGTCGTGCAAGTTTGTTGAGGAAGGCCAAATTTTCAAGAGTAGCATAGTGACTTTGATAAGTTTTTTCTGTCTTTTTTGCAATACCGACACTTGAACAATACACAACCAATGCTCGACCGATATCGTGACCGATATTTCACCGATAGACTACTGATATTTGGCCGATGGACTACACTGTATATACCGACACTAGACCGATAGACTACCGACACTTGACTGATATTCCACCGAGACTTGACACCGACATGTCGGCGGACATGTCGACTGACCATCGGCCAACATCTCACCGACACTATCTATGGTACAATTGATCCCAACATGCAAGTGGGTGATATAACTGTATAACCAGGATTTTACAGTATGGATTTTAATGAATAAATGGAGAAAATACATGTAGTTTTGCTTTCTGATGATATGACACTGAAACGTTTTGTCATTCAGCCCTACTGCATAACCTTTAAGCTTTTTAAACCCACTGATGTAAATAAAATTGGTACTGTACATACATGCACATGTATTACTGACAGTTTGTGCCACATGTTGAAAGATTACTGGTACTATTCATCCCACATGTTCTTTGAAATGCCTTAGAAATCAGCCTGCTTCATGCACCATTGAAGTTTGTGCCCAGATAGATTTATGCTTTGGTGTACATTTACAGACTGTAATTTCTATTTAACCATGGTGTCTCCATTCATAAAATCAGTAAATCAGTTTCAATTTGGGACATGCAGTCACTTTAGTGTCAGTACCACACAATACACCCACAACAGCTACATGTACATACACTGTAATAATATAAGAACATGCAAAAAAAGATCATTCTCCTTTGGGATTGTCTTATCACACGCATAATCTTTTTTGTTCAAGGAGAAAGACTGACCAGGCACATACATACAGACTGTACAGCTATAAATGTACATGTACAGCTGTATATTACAATAATCATTTGTCAAATAAATAATCAATAAATAAATAATTGCTTTTAAAGGGGCTATGTCCAGGTAGTTTATGCTTTTGACTCAGACTGTGCTAATAATAAAACTGAGAAATTTATCTGGCCCCGGTTGTTCAAAAGGTGGATAGCGCTATCCACCAGATAAATCACTGTCCAGCGGATAACCAAAAGATTTTGTTACAGCGGTTATCATTAACAATTAAAATTCCGACTGGATTCCAAACAATTTTACCAAAAAGAAATACAGTCAAACCTCCTGTAAGCGACCACCCAAAATGTCAAGCCTAGGTGGTCGCTTACGAGAGTTCAGACCATATTGGGTCAAAATTTTGCCTTATTAGCATATGGTAACTGCAGAGACTTACCCGATGTGCCAATGCCCATCTAACCCCATGTACAGTAATAACTTTTAGTAGTCACAGAAAATTAATATTTAAGCTTTCCAAAATATTTATTCAGAGTTTCATGGTTCGCTTCTGATAAACTACCTAATAAGGCGAATGGAACAAGTCTCGCGATAGTTACAAATTGAATCTTTAATGTTGTCTAAACGTTAAGGGGAACTGAACATGAACTAATAAGGATTAGATTGCTAGCTTTAAATTTGACAGCCCTTTTATATTACTGGTGATTTACATGTTAACAAGTGTAAAAAACTGTACATTAACCCTTTAACACCCACATTTCCACCAAAAAGACCCTTTTTCAGGCTACAAATGCCATTTTTATGGCCATTATCTAACCAAATTGAGGCCGAACAGTCAAAAACATCGTTTACAGCTCGGAAACTAAACCCTCCTACCATTTGTAGAAGAATTTGAGTTTGGCATAGGTTTTGAACAAGAAAAACAAGACTTGTCTTGAGGAATGCGATAATGTTACAACACCTCATTATCCAATTTCCACTCTATTATCTGTCGAGTGGTTGCTTACGGGAGGTTTAAAACAAAAGAAAATTTAAAACTTTTAGCTCTAAAAGTGGTCACGGTCGCTTACGAAAGGTGGTCGCTTACAAGAGGTTCCAAATATAGTGATTTGACTTGGAAACTTTTGGTATTTTGGAAAGCTGGTCGCTGAGGAGAGGTGGTCGCTTACGAGAGGTGGTCGCAATCAGAGGTTCGACTGCAGTAAACATTTTAAAACAACAAATTTTAAAGTCAATTATAGTTTTACAGAGAAGATTTCATTCAACATGATATACAGTGTACAGTAAAAACTGGCGCTTCATGCAGCCACGGCTTCATGAGTTGTGATCTGCCTACAATTCATCATGCATCACTGAGTTACAGTGAAATTTAAAAGTTTTATTCTAAAAATACAGTTCCTACAAACAGCAGGTTTTCTTTTTGTTTAAACTGGCTTGGAAATCGAGTTTGAGTTTAGTTTTACCTTCTCTCAGCGGGTAAAATTGTTGATTTTTTTAGCTCTGTTTGCTTGAAATCCTGTCAGAGTCTAAAATAATTTTAACAGCTTTTCTTTGATTGACGTCCACTAAAACTCAACTGTTTTGAGGGCAGTGGGTCACGTGTTAAGGTGGCTCCATATCGCTATTGGCCAGTCTTCCAAATAAAATATACATGACCTTATTGCTGTCTTTCTAGAGTTCTGTTTCGCAATACTAGGCATAGTATACACATACATGTAGCTTAGGCTTTCTCCTTTACGAAGAAGTCTAATTTGGCAATCTTGTCTCATTACTATGGCAACCACTGATTGATTTTTGGGGCTTGTTGTTCAAGGCTAGCAAACCTCTCAACACCTTTTCTCGGTTTTTACACAGTAAATATTAGCGATTTTTGGCAAAACAGTATAAACATTCAGTAAGTCTCATACGACAAAGCCATAAAACAATCGGTACATAATTTTCAGCAATTTACTCACTTCGTTTTTAACGTTTATTGGGTTTTGTGTATGTACATTGTACAAAAATTGTTGTCTTTTCTCTGAGATCGCGAACCAAGAAAATCCTACCAATTTGCCAACTTTTATGAAAATTTACCGTGTGGAACGTGTGCAATTAACGTTTTAGCTATCGTAAAAACCTCTTTATTTTTGGACATCATCAAAATAAACTAACATGCGCTCGGGCCATTTTCGTACCCATGCCTTGCGCGCCAAAACACTATATGGAGCCACCTTAATGGTAACCGCTGTAATACTTATCCATTGGATAGTGATTTATCCGGTGGATAGCGCTATCCACCTTTTGAACAAACCGGAGCCTGTGTATAGTTCCAGTGTACTTGTAGAGTAATTTAATTTTGAATCAAACCGGGCCATTATTTTTAGGTTTCCATTCCTGAATTAAAATACATGTATGCCTTTCGGTTATTCAATAATTATGACAATAAAGACTGGCGAAATACAGTAGCCCCTTTTAAACCTGACAAATCAATGGTCCAACAAAAAATGTCCCTACTACATGTACATGTACATACACAGAGACCATTAAGCTTATTTAAAACTCTAAATTAACTAAATCCACATCTTACAGTGGATATGACACAACTATAAAAAAAAGCAAAACTAAAATGATCTAACATCATGAAGTAAGCTTGAGAACAATCGAACGATTAACGAATAAATGAATACAGTCTCGTTTTATCAAGAACCAGGCTGACCGAATTGTTAACCGGTCGATCGAGGTTCAAATATTTTGAATTTGGCAGTTGGACGAATACTGTTTTACCCCACCAAACTAAAATGCGCTCGATAAAATATTAAACCATTCACTGCTATAAAGAAATTATCCTACACTCTTCTTTGCGTACATTGTATAAAGCCAAAGCTCAGTAACTTAAGCTTATACAGCCCAATTTAAGCTTACATTGTATAAAGCTTATGAAAGCTTCGTACTGACTGAAAAGATTACAAAGTATAAAGTTAAGTTTGTACTCACATTTTAGCGTCCTGATGTCGACCGTCGTCTCACATATTAATCTCAACTGCTAAGAAATAGTTCATTCTTGGATTAAACAGCATCCAAACACACTGTAAAAAGTACATGTACGTAAACGGTTGTTTGATACACCAACGATGGCCGCCACAAATTCAAACGGCCTTTGTTTGTGCTCACGTGATATATGACGCTAAGTGGAGAGGACACTGGGAATGAGGTCACCGCGCGCGCGAATCTATAAAGATCAGAAGCCGGATTATTTACTTGAATTATTGGGTCTTTTCGAGTGAAAAAGTGCAGGATTCCATGATGAGAGGTCCCTCATAAAACACGTATAAGGTATGACTTTAATATGTCAATTTAATCTTAAGAACAGACGCAATTGTGAGTAATCTTTCATGTATTTTTTAAGCTTAATATTTACTTTGCGGGACGCTACATAAATTGCTTGTTTACAAATGTGTGCTCTGACATGCGATCGCATTGCCTTCCTACTCTAAACACACGTTTTATACGGCAAAATATAGAATACAACATAAGCTGGGGCCACTAAGCTATTTGCATCTCGCTGAATAATAACAACATATTGTTATGTTATGCATAAGCTTCGATCTACAAACGCGTTTGAAGATGTCATTATAATCGAGGAATTACCTTTTATACAGGCCAAGGTTTCATTTCGTTACGGCGTCAATACTATTTCAAAAAATGATTGTGTCGGGATAATGAGTGTGGAATGAGTGGATGAGCCAAAAAAAGCGAACATCAAATGTATCTTGCCGTACGATATCGCCTTGTGTAATTGTATTCAAGTCCCG
The DNA here is from genome assembly GCA_024195265.1 of Dendrophyllia cribrosa. Classification (NCBI taxonomy): domain Eukaryota; kingdom Metazoa; phylum Cnidaria; class Anthozoa; order Scleractinia; family Dendrophylliidae; genus Dendrophyllia; species Dendrophyllia cribrosa. Next base: position 16,074,449 of record JAJLRJ010000012.1, on the reverse strand, counting down.
GCCCACAAGCCGACAATGGGCAACATGTGAGGTTGATGATTAACTTCGGCCTCCATACTTTCGTTGTGAAAGTAAGCTTATACATGTATGACAATCACTCCTGTAGACTGAAGTCAAATTCAAACGTATTTTCAGTAAATAGTGAATAGCGTCTCAAGTTATTCCTGGGATTTCCCGAGAAATTCTGAGAACCCCTTCTTTTGAGCAAGCTTATTTCTGGTTTTCACACATTTCAGCCAAATCCCGAGAATTCTCGGCAATAACCGAGAAGGTGTTAAATCCTGCTGGAGGTGATCTCGAAATTTCCCAAGAATTTCCGGGAAATTTCGGTCGCACCAAAATGTACCAAGATTTCTTTAGAAATCCTGAGAAATTCTGAGAATTCCTGAGAATGTTGCTTTTCTCGAGAATTCTCGGAAATCATTTCGCACGGGTATTGTGCCAAATTTCATGAAATTCTAATGAATGGTACCGTAGAAATTAGCACATTTCCGAGGAAAGTCGTTAAAACATCCAGTCACAATTTAATGGTCAACTGCGCATGCGTTGCATTTGACTGGGTTCTCGATCCAAAGACAAAAATGACCAAAAAGGCAGTGTATTTTTCAATGGTTCTATATATTATCTATTGATTCAACAAACATTTTTACGAACAACAAATTGTTTTATTTTTTTCAAGGAGGTGTGACTTTTCAGGACCAAATATTTATGTTTTACAGCAAACAAGTAACAAAGAACTCAAAAGAAAACCCCTGTTAGTGTTTTTGTAACTTAACATTTATGGTTATGCTTGTTTTGTGAAGCCAACTCAAATGTTATATTTAAAGTGGATATAACCCCAAAAAACCTTTTTTGGCTTAAAAAAATCTTACTATTTTTCTGAACAAAATGCTGCAAAAATTTTCAATTTTCCTCAAAACCCTGATTTTTTATGGCCAGCCAAAGTTATGAAAAATTGCCATAATTTATTTCATTACTGAGTATGAAGTCTGGGTTCAAGTGATGTCATGGAAGGAGATGGATTTTTATCATCTCAAGGATTTCCAGTGACTTGTTGCCGTGAAAATAGCTCTGCAAAAATGCCAAATGACTTGTGTTGCCTACGGCTGCAAAAATATTTCGAACCTAAAAGCAGGAATTGGGCTTCATAAAAAACCTTACTTTAATGATGACCCTGTTGAAGCCAAAAGGCGATGCAAGAAATGAGTCGATTTTGTGAATGTGGTGTCCAGATACCCGGCAGCCGGGAAGTGTTTTCAAAATACTAGATCCCCGGAAGTCTGAAATTTTTATCGAATTTGCACAAAATATCTCGTTTAATTCTTCTGAGAATAGTTGATCTTTGTTTAGAAATCTCCAGTGATTTCATGTATTATCTTGGCTTCGAAGTTAAAGAAATTTTCGAGCTTGGGCCTACTATATATATAAAATATTGATGGTTTTGACATACGTTCCTCTCAGTTTATATGTTGCGGTTCAAATTTTTTCTTGGTTTAAAAATTTTCAAACCAGTTAAATTTGTATTTTTCTTTGTCTGAGCATCATTATCATAATCTGAGACAAAGAAAAATAAAAATCAAACTGGTTTGAAAATTTTTCAAACCAAAGAAAAATTTGAACCACAACATATACACTACCGAGTAAAGATGCGAGACAACCCATGATTCCCCAAGGTGGATTTCTGCCATCACATGCTGTTGTATTTATTATTTATAATATGTGCATCCATGCCGGGGCGAAGTGTACAATTCAGTGCAATTCAATGTTCAAAAGTTGTTTGGTATTTCTACAGTCTCATCGAGTACTCTCAGCAGGTTCGAATGAAAATTTTCATGGAAAAACGGTAAGAATTTCAGACTGCCGGATATCTAGGCCCAAGCTCGACAATTTCTTCAACTTGGAAGCCAAGATTGGGGTTTTAAGGACGTTCGCGCTTATTGTTTATGCGCATCCTTACTGCGCACGCAATTCATGTCGCAACGTCATGCACGAGCGCGCGTGCAAGAGAAGAAATCTAAGCACATGAAGGGGTGGTAGCCGTTTTGTTAACTTTCCTTAGATTTAACTCGCTTGGATGGTCGGTGACCCCCAATTTTTTTTTGATAGATAATTTTCTTTGCCAATTCTCGACAGATTGTAAAAAAATGAACAAAAAATAAATGTAGGAAGTTTAAATTTTTTCCATTTTTCTACCCGCGCGACATCAAATCCTCGCAACTTGTGGCTGTCAGAGTTTGCAAATGCTGCCGTTTACAGATTAGATTTCCTCTAAAGAACATTACCAGTTGAACGAATTTGCTTAATAGACCCACTCATACAAAATTTGGCACAGAAAGTTGCAGTTTAGAGATTCATTAACAATATTTTTGGACTAACAGACATTGGGGCCATATCGAGTTGGGAAGGCCGATTTTTCGAAATTAGTGTCACCTTTCAGATATTTTATCACGGAAACGAAGTCGGTGACACCCCATTTTTTTCATTTCTGATACAAGTAATTCATTGCCTAACTGCAGCAAAGGTTTTATAAAAAAAATCAACGTTAGAAGATTTTCGCGTGAACGTCCTTAAGCAAGATCAAAATTTTTTGCGGCATTTTGTTCAGAAAAATAGTACGATTTTTTTTAAGCAAAAATTTTTTTGCAGTTATATCCACTTTAAACTCTACCCATCATACACTGCAGGGCTGTCATAAAGCTTTGAACTTGCTCAGGTTTACAAGAATATACATGTAGGTGGTCATAAACTCATGATAGCAGCTATGGTTATTGTGCTTTAGTCAGTTATCAAACTTAGAGTTGTTGATGATCTTCAAGAGTTTGCCTACTTAAAAGACAGCCCTGTCACTTATATTCAAATAATTACAAAAACGTACTAGTTGTTTCCATTTAAGGTTTCTCAAACAGATTGTTTAAGTCACGGTGAGGGACTTGAGATTTGCTCTCTGAGACAAATATTTCCTTGACATCTACAACAATGGAGCAGGGTCTTTCCATTACTAAAATACCTGTGGAGAAGTGAGAATTTAAGACACAGAAAATGAAAAGAAGAGCTATTAGTTTATTTGTTTGATGACAAATTATTATTGAACATAATTATACATGTATATGTACATCTGAATTGCAGCATAGTAGAACAACATTTTTTTCTAGTATATTTTGTAACATAAAATTCACTTTATTTAACCACAGGGCAACCAAACGCTGTATTAGCTATGACATAATCATTTAATAAAAATATTGCTATTTACCTGTTTTCCTGTGTCTTTTGAGTCGTTTTGGAAGCGATTTGAACCAGAGCGAAGACGCTTGACCTTGCATGACAAGCTGCTTCAGTTCCTCGTCTTCACCGACACTCGCCTGATTTCGTGGTGCGCTCTTACTCTCCTGAGAAGCAGGCTCCTGATCTCTCTCACTCTCTGGCACTCTTTCTGATTCTCGCTCAGCTCTCGCTCGTTCAATAAACTTCAAGTCGACGTCATGGACAAGAGTGTGGCAATGCATGTCACAGCCTTCAACTTTACATGTGTTGTTTACTAGGGCATTTCTTCAGTCAATGACTGGGTAGCAAGCAAGACAAGCAGTGTTTATCCAGAACTTTCTCTTTTTTGATTGTCAACATCTCTTTGAACTTTTTACACTCTTCTTACTTGTGGTTAGCTGACTTGTGAACTGGGTATTTCTTCGCTGTACTTTTGGTGCGTGAAGAATGTTCTCCTGTCGCTCCTGCAAACAGCTTTGCCCATCGCCTTTCAAATCAGTGTTTATTAAACTGCTGTCTTATCATGGCGAATACATCTACACTTCCAAGACATGTGGCGCTCGGACTTTTGGTTCTTGTCGTTTCTGATCGAGTGAAATCATCGAAAACTATAGCCCACGGTCTCAATAACATCAAGAAGGAACCATTGGAGGTCATAGTTTTCATCGTGCTGTGCGGGAACATTATTACCACTCGACCTGAAGCTGTCAGTGTATCTTAAACTGCTGTCTTTTCATGGCGAACACTCTACACTTCAAGACATGTGGCGCTCGTACTTTTGGTTCTTGTCGTTTCTGATCGAGTGAAATCATCGAAAACTATAGCCCACGGTCTCAATAACATCACGAAGGAACCATTGGAGGTCATAGTGTTTCTCGTGTTGTACGGGAACATAATTACCACTCGACCTGAACTCATGAATGTGGCTGTACTTGTATGTCATGTATGTAAATTAAAGGTTGTTGTTCTATGTCTCATATTTTATACCCTTCTCATCGAAGACTGTTGTTTTCAGCCTGATAACAAGATATTTACTCAGTTGTGTTTTAGGAACTTATTATAATAGATTTTTCAAACATAACAAACATTTTTTAGCCTGAATGTTTTATCTAAGGCCAGGGAAAAAGGCTTTACCGCCTACTTCAGTAAAACTCAGCCCGACAAACTGTATGTCAATGGAAAGTACATTGCTCCTTAGTGTGCCAATAGAGTGATATCCTTTTCAAATAAGTTCTTCTCTGCGAATGCCAAATAATCTAGTTGCAATTACTTTTCCACTTATTTAATGTTTTCCTTTTCTTCAATTTTTTATGTAAAACGATGTCAGGGAGTTAATTCAGAAACATCGATCGGGCTATTACAAAATTGCGGAACCCATAAGAATTTATTACTGTAATATGTGTCTGTATTTGTATTCATGTTTTTCTGTGTGTTATTATCCGTCCTTTTCATGTACCCTGAATAATTTACAAATATCTAGGCCTATTTACAATGCTAATTTACATAGCTGCTCTCCTGACACTCTCAACAAAAGATTTCCTTTCTCACCTTTTCACCATAAAACCTGATGATATGGTAATCTGCTCCCTAAACGTCAGGGGTCTGTCAAACAATACTAAACGAAGAGAAACGTTTTTATGGTTAAAGAAAAAAAAGTTCTCTATTTACTTTTTGCAAGAAGTGCATAGCACAAATGAGACAGAACCTTATTGGCACTCTGAATGGGGATATTCGACTATTTTTACAACCTTCTCAAGCTCTAGGGCAGGCGTTGCAATACTGTTCAACAACAATTTTCAATTTCAAATTCGGAAACATTTTGCCGACCCCGAAGGGAGGTTTATCATTACAGACATAGATACTGGGGACAAAATTATGACACTAGTAAATGTCTACGCGCCTAACGAGGACAATCCAGCCTTCTTTAGAAACGTTCGTGACAAGCTGTGCTCCTTCGAATGCGATTTTGTAGTCTTTGGTGGCGACTTCAATTTAGTTTGTGATATTTCTAAAGACAAAAAAGGAGGTGTTGCCACAACACATTTGAAATCTAAAGATGAAGTAGAAGCTATCAGAGAAGATTTTGAACTGGCTGATATTTGGCGCGTACTAAACCCCGAGGCCACGCGTTTTACGTGGAGAAGGGAAAACCCTGAGATCCAATGCCGCTTAGATTTCTTCCTCATTAGTCTTTCTCTTTGCCCAGAGATCACGGAAGCCGACATAGTGCCCGGTTACCGAACAGACCACTCAATGATTACTTTTCGCATAAACACAGCACGAAACCCTAGAGGACCATGGGCCGTATTCACGAAATCCTACTTAAGATATATCTTAAGATATAACTTAAGAGAAAATTTAGGAGCTTCCTAAGATATGTTCTAAGTGCTATTCACGAACGATATCTTATGACCATCCTAAGGTAAGCGTAACTTAGCAGTCTCCTAAGTTTAATGGTCGCGGGCAGTTATCGATTAGTAAAAGTAAACCAATCAGAGACAGTTTATATGGCGCGATCTTATGAATAATAAGTTATGAAAATTACATGAATGAATATTTTCTATTGTGTAAATTGTTGTTGTAATCACAATGACGATACAATAATCTTTATTTCATCTCGAATTTAAGAAAGCAAAACCGTGTAATATCTTCGTTCATGGTCAGTAGCGAAAGCAACAAACAAATCCATCATCATTTTAATAGGGTCTACTTCGATATTTCTTGTACAAGAGCTTATTTTCACGAAAAACGGACTCTGCAAAGAGAAAGAAATGTGGAGCCCGTTAATGACACGAAGGCCTATATAAAACTAACCGTGTTGTTTGACATCACTAGAAAATATTTAATTTTTCTTAGCAATATAATGTTTTAAAATGTTTATCTAAACGGCAACTATTGTGATACACAATAATGACGCTGAAAATCGACGTAAAACTCGTTAATAATCGAATTTAGCCTCCGTCAAGACATGTTTTAATAAGTTAGGAGGTCAATTTTGACCTCCTAAGTTTAGGAGAAAAATTAAGACATATCTTAAGTTAGGAGGTCTTCGTGGATACCAGTTATCTCCTAAGTTATATCTTAGGAGGCTCTTTGGACTTAGGATGCTTTCGTGAATACGGCCCCAGGTTATTGGAAATTAAACACACACCTCTTAAGGGGGGAGAAACTTAACTACAAGGTGGTTGCTATGGAAGAGTTCCAAACGTCATATAATGAGTTTCTTTACTTCCTCGGCTATGATGTTTGGTCACGTTCATTCTGTTAATGGTACCATTAAATTTCATAAGTCACAGCCATATTTGGTAAGTCACGTGACCAGAACATAAAAACCCTTAAAACTCAAACATCTTACATTTTTTCCCAATAAAACCAATGTCAACGGCTTAAGAACATCCTAATAAAAAATCTGTAGCATGGATTTGTTAAAATTCACGTAATTGAAAAAGCTATGACGTCATAAAGGTGTATTTTGATGCATTTTCTTTAATAACTTTCCTGTTTTGTCGCCTAA